>JAWRVF010000475.1:0-268706 GCA_036785485.1 Physcomitrellopsis africana | reverse complement strand
ACAAAATACATCCAAATTTATTCACTCAAAGACAATACTAAATTTTAAAGAAAACTAACATAATCAAATATATTTCAATAGCATCTTTTTAAAGAAGATTCAAGCATATTTAACCATCATAATAAATTATATAAATAATAACTAAATATTATATTATTATATAGATAAATAAAAATAATATTAAATAATATTTAACCATCATAATAAATTATATAAATAAATAACTATATAACTATATAACTATATATATATATATATATATAGATAATAAAAATAATTTTAAAAAATCCTTTTTGTTATATATTTTTTTGAATTTTTTAAATTCGTATTATTATCTTTAATTAAAATAAAATATATAGTAATGTTTATTAAAAAATCATAAACCAAAAAAAAAAAAAACCAAAAAAAAAAAACCAAAATATCATAACCAAAATTCATAAACCAAAAAATCATAACCAAAAAAAATAAACAAGTAAACTTAGAACTATCTAAAATTTATACAATATTAAAAATCATGTGTTATATGATGTATAACCATCTTTATTTATTTGATTCTTTTAATGTAAAATTTGATATCTTTTTATTTTTATGTCAAAGTATTAGAATTGATTTTTATTCTTATTTATCATTTTAAATATTTAAATAAGAAAAAAACTAAAAAAAAAACTAAAAAAAAAAACTAAAAAAAAACTTTGTAACAACTATAAATGTATGACATCTTTAATTATAAACCATAAAACTATTTTTATTAATATTTTTTTATTAAATAGTTTTTAGATTAATTTTCTTAAATACCTCCACATACTAACATTTGGATTTTTCTTTAAGGTACACTAGTAGAAGCTAGAATATCTACTTAAAAAACAAAGTAAAACCTACCAAATTCAATACATCATAAGAAAAAAAGCCTTCTAAAGTAGCCAAGGGAATAATACTCTAAGTGCAATTCTATTAGACACACCTAAATAATCTACTTCAATAATCTTATAAGTACTTATGTAAAAGTTTAATAAAATATAATTTTCAGTTTTTAAATTAAATTAATAAAAATATATGTATTTAAAGACTTTTTTGCCTCTTATCTACCAATGTGCAAGTTATGTCTCATTATCTTGATATTATTGAAAGTTAAGAAAATATTTTGTGCATATTTATCCATATCTATAAGATATAAAACTTGTATTTTATTGGATGATTATTTCTAAAGATGAGTGCAATTATATTTGTAATATTTATAAAATATTATTTATCTTATATATATAATAAGTATTTGTCAATTTAGTTTTATAATATGCAAGCATGCATACAAATCTACACCATAGAAAATAAAAAATTTATTATATTCAGATTAGTCAATAGAAAAAACATTATAAAAATTACTTGTAGAAAAAGTGGTGCATTTCAAAAACTTTTATAGAAAATACAAAATCCATAACTACCTTCAAAAATATATAGTTAATTTGGAAGTAGATATTCCAAATACCAAAATTAAAATACTAATAATTTAATAATATTTATTTTAAAATCAATTCTTAATGTCTATTTGTATTATACAATTAAAATATGTTAAAGAAATATTTAAAAATTTAGTTATCTAGAAATTATATTTTTTTTATTAATCAATTTTTTTAAAAAAAAAGTATAGTTTTTAAATAATTAGATTAATTACTATTCTATAATCACTTAATTCTTAAATGTATGATTCAAAAAAATATATCTAAATTAAATATTTGATTATAGCTATATTGACAATAGCTATATTAATATGATAATATTAATATGTTAATAAGCAATACAATAATTAAAATATATATATATATATATATATATATATATATATACTTCTAAAATCTTTTTAAATACTAATAAATTTTAGAGTTAAAAATAATATATTTTTTAACTAATAGAAATGATAAAAGATCTTTAGATCTATTTATATAATATCTTTTATACTTTAATCTTTACAATTTTTTTTTAAAAATATGTAAATATTATTTTTATTATTTTTAGAAAATAATAAAAATAAATTATTATCAAATAAATTAAATAAATCCAAATTAGGTGGCTTTAATTCTACACAAGAAATTGATATAAGATAATTCCTTAGGTATCTAAAGTATGTTTGTATTTAATATCCAACTTAATCATTTATTAATATTTAATAATTTTTATTTATTTATATATTTATTTTATTTTTAAAATTTATTCATCTAATTATTATCTATAGAATTTTTTCATTTAATTATCATCTATGGAAACTATTCATCTATTTACATTCATCTACAAATTTACTTATCATCCTTGATCAATCATTCATCAAGTTATACTAGTTCATCTAAGATACATTCTAAAAATTGGAAGGAAAAAAAACTAAAAACCTTTACCTTCCATGTCTTGACAGCAACCTCCTTGCATAAAAATCACCACCTCTTTATCAAAGATATCCTTAGAATAGCTTTAGATTCCTGAAAACTAGATCTACAGGTGCTACTTGTTCAAAAAAATTTAGCTCATAATGCTAAGTGAACTAAAAGAAATCTTGCCTCATAGTTGGGCAACTTCTACACCCTAGTAGCAGACCCCCTTGTATAAAAATAAATGCCATACTTTTATCACAAATCACCTTCTAGGAAGCTTAGGCTCCTTAAAAAACTAACTTGAAATAGAATCTTTTTTCTAAAAGACCACCTTCAGATTCTTCTTAACACTTTGGATCTTGCTCTTCAAAGTCACAACTTTAAATCTAAGGGACAGTAAACCCCTTGTTATCAAAATAGCCACCACCACCTAGTCATTGGAAAGAGAACAAGAAGTCCTACAACCTCCTAAAAATTCAGATCCTAATTCAATTCCTACTAGAAGTTATTTGATATTAAAAACAACTCACAACCTTAGGGAAAAATCCCACATACTTTGAAGGAAAATTTTTCAAGAGCTTTGCCACACCAAAAAAAGAATGAGAGAGAGAGGAAGAGGCTATCTAAGCCCTCTTATCCCAATACAAGGTGGCTCAAGGGTGGCGGCCATATTTCCACCTTTAGAATCACAAAATCTAACCTAAAATCAAAGGTCCAAAATCAACTCTATCCTAAATCCGACTTATGGGTTGGACCTCTAAATAACTCATAAAATAATACTTTTTTTACAAAACTAACACCACCAATGTGTTCAAAACATGTTTTGATCCTATGAATGACTATTTTTTTTGTCCAAATCTATCTTTTAAAATATTGAAATTAATTATTTTACTAATCTATCTTTTTTAAAAAAAAAAAATTGATTACCTCTATAGTAATTCTTTAGTTGAGGTCATTTGATCCATCTTTGCCTAAAAAAAATTAAAAAGTAAATCTTGGTCCACTAATTGATTTTAAATATATAACAATTTTTTGGCAATTTAGTCCTAACTTAAAAATAACTTCTAAGAGATTTAAAAAAAAAAAAAAAAAAAAAAAAAAAACTTTTCAAGGTAAATTTATTATAATTATTATTCTAAGATAATTCATAATAATCTTCTAAATTTTATTCATTTTAATACGGTGATTAAATCACAAAATATAAAAAAATAAATTAAAAATTAAAAATTAAAATGATATAATTCTTATGAAAATATAATGATATAATTCTTATGAAAATATTCTATCAAAAAGTGTTACTTCTAATTTCTATGAATTTTTAACATAATTTTAATCACATATAAGAAGAAAAAGTCAATTTAGGAAATTAAATAAAAGATAGAAATTAAATAATTAGTCTAATAAATAAATTAATATAATAATTCAAAGATATTAAAAAATCTTAAAATCCAAAGAGATTTTAAATATTTCTAAATATAGTTTTAAAAAATTTAACTACCTCTATACTATTATTTAGAAGAATATTTCTATTACGCTTTAATATTAATAAGTTATAAATATAAAAGTCTACTATAATCTACTATAATCTATTAATATAAAAGTCTACTATAATCTACTAATATAAAAAACAATCAAATTACCTTTCATTGATTTCTGATTATTTTACAATCAAATATTTTATTTTTGATTTTAAAAAGATATTATAAATTGAGCTTTTTCTATTTAAAAAAATTCTTTTAATTATTTTATAAAAATATTTATAATTAAATAAATATATTAAGATAAAATTTAATTATATATATATATATATATATATATATATTAATTTTATTTTGAAATATTAGCATAGCATCATCTTTTAAAGTTGATGTATCATTTATTATTACTTGTTTTTAAAAACTTTTCATTATTTATAATATAATATATAAAAAAAATCTTCATTAAGTAAATGTAATTAAAATAGCCAATCTAAAATATTTTTAAAAAATCATTTTTTAGTATCTAATAGCATTTGGTATATTGTAGTTGAATTTTTTATATAAATGATTACAAAAAATTAAAAAAATTATATTTAAATTAATTATATATTTAATATATTAAACAAAATAAATAATATGGTTGTTACCAGATGCAATATGCAATATGTCTTGGCCAACAATACAATCTTATATGTTATAACAGAAAATTTTGATTTTAATATGATTATTATCTATACCAATAAATCAAAGTTGTTTTGATTTTTATATAAAATATTAATTATAGAAATTACTCAATAATATATTATCTAAAAAATATTTGAAAGATATTTAACTTTTTAAACAAAATTATTTTTCTTAATAACTAAATTATTTATCAAGGACATGAACTAGAAAAAGATGTATAATCTAATAAAAATTATATCAAAGTAAAGTCACAAAATAAGAATAAGAAAATATGTATATTCAAAGGAAAACTAGAATGGCTATTGCCAAAGACTGGAAACATGAAGACTCTTGAAACTAGACTAGGATCAGGATAGGAGTTGACAAGAGTGAAGAGGGCTTCACTCTTACTTCTATAAATACTATCTAACTAAGAGCTACGTGGCGGTATTCTATAGGACCTCATACACGTGTCAAACTTGCACGACAAGTTTTTCACATGTGCGCCACGTACTTGGCTTGTTCCGCAAGCTACCAACATGTGTGACACATGGCTAGCTTGTTCTACAAGCTACCAACATGTGCGCCATGTGGCTACCTTGTTGATCAAGTTTCTAACCTACCAATCACCTATAGACATGTATACAGGTGATTTTACATCTATGAAGCTTCTAGGAAGCTTCTCTATCAGATATTATCAAATCAACTTATTTTACCTACTTCTATTGGTCTATTATTACTTAGATAATTTATTGGAATAAATCTTATATCTGTGACATTATCCCCTCTTCTAGGGACGAGTTCCATGAGGAGCAGTGATTACATGTTGAGAAAGTGAAAAATACTTCCATTAAATTGTGCTTGCCACATACTCTGATCTTTGTTCCCTTCGAAGGTAGTTGATAGGTCCTTTCAGCCATCGATAATGTCCCATACCAAGGCGAGAGGACCACCCTGTTATTTGATCATTATTGAGGCCTTCATAACTTCCTTCAAAGAAAACATTAGGAACACCATCAGGAGTAGTTCATACCTCTAAAAGTATCACCAAACATTGAGAGTCTCTTCCAAGGTCGTGATACCAAACACGTTGTATTTCGCCATCAATCCAAGGAAGGACATGTTGTTCTTGAGGGTCTTTATCTCTATTCCGTCGTCTTGAAGGTTGTGATAGTCGTAATGTCTCGTCCAGTAAATCAGCAAATGATGGCTCTTGAGCTGAATTCGCTAGTTGTTGATCCTCCATCTCTTTAGCACAAACAAAATCTAATAACAAACAATGATACAAGGTAGGATGAAACTTCTATAGAACCTGCCTTGCTTTATAGTGAAGATTTTCTTGAGTATTTATCTTGGTTTTGATGGATGTTGTCGATGAAATGCATTAACTTTTATTGATGCATTTGTTAGATTCTTTGATGGCTCCCATGTGCGTTCACTAATATCATATCCGCGCCAATGCACAAGATATTCCAATCGATTTTGGCGCCGCCTTGAATCTAAAATCTCTTCAACCTCGAATTCTTCATTGTTGTCCACTTCTATAGGAGGCGGTGGTATTTGTCTTCTTCCTTGTATGTCCACTATCTTGTATGGCTTGAGTAGTGACACGTGGAATACAGGATGGATCTTCATGGACTCCGATAGGTGTAATCGATATGCAACTAGATTGATTTGTTCAGAAATAGGAAAAGGTCCAAGCCTACGATAGTCCAACTTATCACAAGGACGAGTAGTCTTGATATTGCGACGAAGTAACCATACCTTGTCTCCCACGTTGAATTGTGGTTATTCCTTGCGATACGCATCTGCATTTGTTTTTTGTTGTACTTGAGCTTCTTTTAATTACACCTTCATTATTGCATGTAGCTCTGACAAACAATTTGCCGAACCTTCTGCTATTGGATTATCAACTTTTGAAAAGTCAAAAGCATCAAGTCGTGGGTGATAAGCATAATTGGCGAAGAAAGGTGTTTGTTGCGTAGAAGAATGCATTGTATTATTATAAGCAAATTTTGCAAATGACAGAAGAGCTATCGAATCATCTTGTTGGTAGTTGATGGTACACCTTAAATATTGCTCCAAGACTTGGTTCACGTGCTCTATTTGTCCATCAGTTTGAGGATGAAAAGCTGAAGATAATTTTATGTCCACTTTTAAGATCTTGAAAAGGGTTCTCCAAAATCTTGACACAAATTGAGTTCTCCTATCTGATATAATATCCTTAGATAATCCATGATAGCGATAGATATTATCAATGAAAAGCTTAGCTATTTCTTTACCTGTGATAGATTTTATGCATGGTACAAAATGTGCCATCTTGGTGAACCAATTTATTATCACAAATATAGAGTCATAAGATCTTGAGCTTGGAAGATCCGTGATGAAATCCATAGAAACAGAAGACCATGGTTGTTCTGAAATAGAATAATGGCTGAAGAAGCCCAAAAGATCGATGACAAGGAGTCTTTGATCTTGAGCAGATATCACATGATTGTACAAAGTCTTTGACTACCTTCCACATTTGAGGCCACCAAAAATCTCTTGATATAAGTTCCAAAGTCTTGTTGTATCCAAAATGTCCTACCGCTGAAAAATCATGACGTGCTTAAAGAACACGTAAACGTGCTTCTCCTTCTAGAACATATAGACGTCCTTCAAAATATAGTAGATTGTTCTTGAACTCAAATTTAGAAGAATCATGAGACTTGGAAGAATTATTCTTGATATCATGAACAAGAGGGTCTGAGGACATACTTGACTGAATTTGCTTGAGAAAAGTTGAATCAATAGTCAATGTTGATTTTATTGCTCAAAGATAAAATTGCTCTGGTTTCAAGAGAACCGTTCTTTGTTGCTCAAAAGCTGCATCTCCTTCTTTTGGTGCAAAATAAGAACGTCTAGAAAGGGCATCGGACAAACCTTGTTGTTTTCTTGGCCGATAAGTGATAATGAATTCAAATCTTGACAAAGACATACTCCAACGAGCTTGACGACGATTCAACACACGTACTGATATGAAATATTTGAGGTTCTTGTGATCCGTATACACGGTGTCGTATGACGTGGCCTTCTATCTGGGAATACACTGGGTACCTGGCTGTGGAGAGTTTATTTGAAATTTGATGGCAAAAATCGACAGGTGATTTGTCCTCAATAAAAAGGACATATAATAAAAAAATCTCACAAAAGAGAAGTTATGTATATAAACCCTTTTGTATTCAAATAAGTTTGTACAAAAAGGGTTCAAATTTCCACAAAAACCCTTCTGAACTTTATTCACCCGCAAGGACTAATTTCTTGCTGAACTTTAGAGTTCAATAACTCTTGATCCAACTATTCAATTTCTATAAAATTTAGTTCAAAATGTAGATAATTCTCTTTACTTTTGCCACAAGAAAGAATCAACTATAAATTCATTTCCAATCGTTTGAAATCTCAAAACCCCTAGCAAGTGCTTAAAACCCTAGCTCAGAGACACCCGAGCACTATTTTCCTTATATCTCACAAACCCAAAATCCTAATGCCACAAAATTTTTACACATAGTCTTGTGACATAAGCATATACACTTTTGAAAATTTTGAGCCAAAAACTTATCAAATTTCATTAGATATAGCTCAAAATGTAACCACTATGTAATCGGGTCACTTACTACCCTTAAGGTTGTAAGCACTGACTTCAACTCCCAATATCTCCTTTTTCCTAGCTTAGATTTTATCAAGTTGTACATAAAAAGTGTAGCCGTGAAAGTGTTCTCTCCAACCCTAATCGCCGATTCTCAATTGCTCTCTGTATGCGCGAGTTATACCCAAAAGAGTGACAGTAGGTCCAAAATCATCACCTTAACTTTGGGCGCCTATAACTTCTTCATAAAAAGTGCAAATCACACAAAATTTGCACCTAAACCAGATCCAAAAACCTAAACCTTATGATCCTAGCCTCTGATGTTCGACTCTTCTCCCAAAAACAAACCCTAACTCCTAATAAACCCTCGGGCAGCCTCCTTAAAGCCCATTGGGCATGATTTTTGGCCAATTAGAATAGAGATTTCTATCATCCACCTCTATTCATCCACATGGATGGCCAAACTACCCTTTTTACACTAAAAACCCTTTTTTAACCCTTCTTCTTATAAGATTTACATACTTGGTGCTTTAAGCATCAAATAAAAGAAGTAAATAAGATCTTAAGGATCACCAATGTCTAATATAAGTGACTTAAGATATATACAAGTTACTATCAATATAAAATTAACTTCAAAAGTTACTACTAAAAAGAAAATAAGGTCATATAAATCTTAATAATAATCTTTTTAATAGATCCTTCCTAAACTAGCAACCTAATCACATCCTATAACCAATAAAATCCACTGATATGATTTTCATTTAGCTAAGTAGTAAATTGTACATTAAATATACATGTCCAATTTTTTCACATAGTAGCCGAACCACAACACGACAACGGTGACTGGACTCAAAATGCCTTCTAGATAATGATGCCATTCTTAAAAAGAATCCACGATTGCAAGAAGTTCTTTGTCGTGGATCTCATAATTGATCTCGGCTGTTGAGAATTTTTTTGAATCAAAAGCTACTGGATGAAATTTGTCATCTGTTCCCATTTGTGACAAAACCGCACCTAAGGCAAAGTCTGATGCATCTGTTTCCATAAAAAATGCCTTGGAAAAATCTACACGATATAGGATTGGTGCAGAAACAAACAATGTCTTCAAAGCTTCAAATGCTGCTTCCGCTTCTTGATTCCATTGGAAGTTTGTCTTTACAAGTCAAACGTGTAAGTGGAGCCGCAACACGAGAGAAGTCTTTGATGAAGATCCGATAATAATTGGCAAATCCCAAAAAGCATTGGACATCTTTTACCGTCTTTGGAATCTTCCAATTCATGATTGTTTGGACTTTCTTAGGATCCATCATGAGACCATCATTTGAAATGATGTATCCTAAGAAATCAACTTGAGTAGTGTGAAATACACACTTTTCCATCTTTGCGTACAATCCTGCATCTCTAAGTTTTTGTAATACTTGACGAATATGTATTTCATGTTCTTCTATATTCTTAGAATAGATCAAAATGTCATCTAGGTAGCAGACGACAAAATTGTCTAAGAACTCGCAAAAAACATCATTCATGAGATGTTGAAAAGCAGTTGGTGCATTCGTAAGTCCAAAAGGCATGACATTATATTCAAAATGTCCGTATCTGGTTCGAAAAGCAGTTTTCCATTCATCTCCTTCTTTGATGCGTACTAGATTGTATGCTCCTCTTAGATCTATTTTTGTATAGATACTAGCTTGATTCAAGTGGTTGAGGAGTTCTGATATTAGAGGTAATGGATATCTGTTCTTGATTGTGATCTTGTTGAGTCCTCGATAGTCAACACACATCCGCAATGATCCATCTTTTTTCTTCACAAATAGAATTGGAGCTCCTGCTGGAGATTTAGAATGACGTATGAAATTCTTGGCCAAATTCTCGTCAATATACGCCTTGAATTTAGTCAATTCATCTTGTGATAAACTATAGATTGGTCCAAATAGTGGCTGAGTTCCTTCTTTAAGGTCGATTAAACAATCATATCGACGATGCTCTGGAAGAATATTTACATTTTTTTTTCAAAAACGTCTTGATAATCTTGATACTGACTTGGAATGCTACTTGAAGTCTTTCCATCGTTGGAAATAGGTATAGCATTAATGACAAAAGATGATCCTTCTTCTGCAGCATGCAAGAAAGCTCTTGCACCTACAAACGCAGGTTTAATTCTACTAGACTTGTAATTTCTTACTTGATTAACTATATTGTTAGCTATACTTTTAAAAAAGTTCAAAGTATGAGAAATCCAATCTATTCGAGGGTTGTGTTTTTCTAACCATGATAGACCTAGAATAATTGGAATAGAGGGAGATCTAATTATGTTAAAAATTACGCAACTATTATACCCATTTACTACTACATCTAGAGGAAGTGTTTCATGAGTAACATCTCTAGAAGATAAAGGATGACCATCTATAACTTCTACGTGTACGGGTTTAGATTTTTGTACTATCTGTATTCTATGGCTTTTAGCAAATTCTTCATCTAAAAAACAAGCCAAGGCTCTCGAATCTATTAAAGCAGAGGCTTTGTAATTATTAGGTCTTAAATACACATCTATTATTAAATAAAGAGATGGTTGTGAGGAGAGGATAGGACCTTCATTAGAAATTGTATAAGATCCCAACCGCACGGTCTTTATTGTGGCTGGACAAACTCATTTTCTGACATATTGTCTTCTTTGACAATCGTACTCCTCATCTTGTAGTTGCGTCATTTCTTTGGACAATTTTGAACAGTGTATTTAGGTTCTCCACAATACAAGCATAATCCTTCTTGACAACGTCGAGTCTTTTTTTGTTCAGTAAGCGGCTTGAAACGTATAGCATCAATTTACATGTCCTCAACTTTTGAAGGTACATATTGAGAAATCATTGGTGCTGCCACTGAATTATAATGTCATTGAGGTTTTCTTGTACGACTTTCAGATCTAAATTCGAAAAGCCGATTATCACACTTCACTGCAAAGTCTATTGCTTGACTCAATGTTTGAGGATCGGATAAGTTCAACATCAATTTCTTCACTTCATATTATAATCCGTAGAAAAATTGACTGATGAGTGCAGCATCGTCCCACTTGATATCGATTGCTAGTTGTCAAAATTGTGAAGCATATAATGTCACTGATCAATTGCCTTGTCGTAGGATACGACGCTTGTTGGTTGCAACATGAGTTGCATCATGTTCTCCATAGATAGATCAAAATTCTACTAAGAAAGTTTTTAAATTATCCAATATTGGATCACGTTGTTCCAGTAAAGATGAAAACCAAGATAAAGCAGAACCTGAAAGTAGTGTACCAATAAATCTGACTTGTGATCCTGGAGTTGGAAAACTTTGCGGTTGCAATTCAATCACCAGTTGGACTTGGTTGATGAATCCTCGAAACTTAGATCTTGTGCCATCAAACTTCTCAGGTAGACCAATTTTTGGTTCTCTGATGCTTGGACGATGTTCCAATGTAGGAGGAATAATATGGCTTGGTGTAGATGTTGAAGCAGCTTCAACCATATCTATATCTTCATTATTTGGTAACCTTGTTGCTCCTTGTGGAGGTATAGTGAGTTGATGCATTGCAAGCATCAATTCTCTCATTTGCTCTTGCATTTGTGCCATTGCACTCTTCATCTCGGCAAGCTCGGCCATGATAACACTTCAAAAAATATATAACACTACTCGAGATAAGTAACAGGGAGAACAAAGAAAACACTAGGAATAATATCAGTTTAGAAGAGGGTAATCCGCAATTTTTAAAATGCTTGTGTCTTATCAAGAGAAAAGGGGTAATCCACTCTTACATCAAGACAAGACAAAGCTATGATATAATAAGTGTACTCTTGTCAATCTGTCAAGGACATGAACTAGAAAAAGATGTATAATCTAATAAAAATTATATCAAAGTAAAGTCACAAAATAAGAATAAGAAAATATGTATATTCAAAAGAAAACTAGAATGGCTATTGCCAAAGACTGGAAACATGAAGATTCTTGAAACTAGACTAGGATCAAGAAAGGAGTTGACAAGAGTGAAGAGGGCTTCACTCTTACCTCTATAAATACTATCTAACTAAGAGCTACGTGGCGGTATTCTATAGGACCTCATACACGTGTCTAATTTGCAAGACACATGTCAAACTTGCACGACAAGTTTTTCACATGTGCGCCACGTACTTGGCTTGTTCCGCAAGCTACCAACATGTGTGACACATGGCTAGCTTGTTCTACAAGCTATTAACATGTGCACCATGTGGCTACCTTGTTGACCAAGTTTCTAACCTACCAATCACCTATAGACATGTATAAAGGTGATTTTGCATCTATGAAGCTTCTAAGAAGCTTCTCTATCAGATATTATCAAATCAATTTATTTTACCTACTTCTATTGGTCTATTATTACTTAGATAATTTATTGGAGTAAATCTTATGTCCGTGATATTATTCTATCTTCATCACTAAGATTTAATAAAATTTCTCATGCATTAATTATAAATTATATCATAACTATTTTGAGCAATGTTGTCTATTCATTCTTTATTCACTTAAATTTTTAAATAAAATAATTTCTATTTTTTTTGACATCCTATTTGTATTGTTTAAAAATTAAAGAAAAAAAAAATCAAATGGTATTTATAATACATTATAAGTATTTTTATTCTATTACAATAATTAACAAGGACATGAATCTAAGAAAAAACTCAAAAGATAATACACTCATGTATCATTAAAGAAAAGAAAAAAGAAAAATATAAAGATAGATATAAGAGAACAAAAACTAGAGTGATTCTTATCAAATACAAAGAAGCTAGAGAGACTTGAACTAAGATTAGAATATAAGGTGTTGACTAAATTAAAGATGGATTCATTTTTATCTCTATATATACTAGCTACTAAAAAAGCTTTGAAGCCTCCTAAGAACTACAAGACTTGTGGCCTAAGCATTAAATTGTAGGTCGCTTCTAACACGGCTTTCTTAAAGCAACAACTTCTAATCTTTATTGTACACAAAGGTAGTTGATAGGTTCTTATAGCTATTGATAGTGTTTTATTATAGAAAAGAAGACCACCTAATTATTTGATCATAGTTGAGGCTTTTATAACTACCTTCAAATAACACATTTCGTATGCCATTAGGTATAGTATCTACCTCAAATAGTATTACCAAGTATCAATTGTCCCTTCTAAGATTGTAGGGCCATACATGTTATATCTTGCCATCTATTCAAGAAAAGACATGTCTTTTTTGAGGATCTTCATCTCAAATTTGATGTTGTGAAGGTTGAGACAATTTGTGTTCTTCAACTAATAATTTTGCAAATAACAATTTTTGAGATGAATATAACAGCTATTAGTTCTCTATTTTGTAAACAAGATTTGTGAGTTGATTCTTAAATATATTTTTTTATTGTTTTATACCATTTTATTATCAATAAAAATTGTCAATAAAAATAAAAAAAAGTTTTGATGTATTTAAAAGATTCTTAAATAGTTCCTATATGCATTTACTAATATCATATCTACTTCAATGTATAAAATATTTTGATTTTTTTTGGCATTGTCTTGAATCTAAGACTTCTTCTACTTTAAACTTAATAGGAGATAATTTTTTTTTTTTTTTGATATGTAAAAATTGATTGTAATATAAGGCTTAAGAAGTGATATATAGAATAGAAGGTGTATTTTCATTAATTGAAATAATTACAATCAATATGTAGCTAAATTAATTTATTTTTAAATAGTCAATTAATCAAGACTTTAATAATTTAACTTATCACAAGGTCTATTATTCTTGATATTATAAAAAAATAACTATACCTTATTATCAACTTAGAATAGATTTTTTTTTTTTTTTAAGAATATTTGCATTAATTTTTTTTTATTCTTAAGTCTCTTTTAGTTGTATCTTTATTGTTGTGTGAAGCTTTGATATTCTACTTACTAAATCCTTTGATATTGGATTTTTAACTATTCTAAAATAATAAATATTAAATTATTAATAAAACCATTATTAAAAATAATAGAATTTATTCAATAAAAGAATATATAATATTATTGCATTAAAATTCTGCTAATAGCAAAAAGGTTGTCTAATTATTTTGATGATAGTTGATAGTGCATTGAAAACATTACTCTAATAATGATTCACATGTTCCATTTGTCTATAAGTTTAAAGATTAAAAACTAAGACTTTTAAGTATAAATACTAAAAATTTACTTATATATATTCAATTTGTACTTAATTTTGTACTTCTATTATTTACTCATTTAGATTTTTTTTTATATCTTCTATTTTTTAAAAATTATATTCTTATGTATAATATAATACAAATAGCTCATAAAGATTGTTATAAAATATGTATAAAAAATTAGTATATTTAAAGAATAAATAATATATCTAAACTTTTTTTCTTGAAAAAGAATTGAATAAGAATCTAATAATATAAAATATTTATAAAAAAATTACTTGGTATCAATTACAAATCAACAATAGAATTTTAAAGTACCTTTAATTTAAAATATTGAAGAAATTAATAAAAATAAAATAATATTTAATAAATATATTTTTAAAATAATAGAGGTAAAAATTATTTAATTTTTATTTAATTTTTATTATATTAATTTTTAAAATCTAATCCAAATAAATTTGATATGATAGATATCTAAAATTTTAAAGATAACTAATATAATTATTTAATTAGATATAATATATGTTCAATGATATAATAAAGAAGCTAAATATAATATGCATAAGGATTTAAAAATAATATTTTTTTATTTTATCCAATTGACTATCAATTAATTTTTAATTAATTATCTATTTTTATATGTCTTCTAATTAAAAAAATCACAATACTATAACAAATAATAATTAACAAGAGTCTTTTAAATTCTTCTAAAATATTTTGATATTATGCAACTTAAAGAATTGATGAAAATAATAATTACTTGTATAAAAATATGGTAAAGATCTATTGACAAATAAATTAAAATGATATTATATTAATATTATTTTTTATAGATAATATACTAAATTTTTTATAAAATTATGTTTGACTTTCTTCTCAAATTATTTCTCTTCTTAACTTATCAATTTTTCTATTGTATATATATATATATATATATATATATATATATATAATTTAATACTCAATTTTTTTTTAAAGCATATATAAGATAATTTAAATTATAATATTAAATAAGACAATCTTGCTATAACATAATATTAATAAGAAAACTTCTGTGTCCTACAACTTTATAAGATAATTTAACTATTTTTATTAAAGATTTAGAAAATTTTAATATTTTTAAAATATTGTTCTAAAAGATATAAAAAATTATTTTTAGTCAACTTTTTATATATTTATTATTTTATATTTTTTCTTAAGCATAAATTTGTTATGCATATTATTTTATAGATTATTATTATTATATAGATTTTTTATAGATTTTTCAAATTATAATTCTTATAGAAATATTAAGTTAAAAAAGAAAACATAGTCATAAAAATATTTCTACAAGAAATATTATATAGAACCAATTATTTTTGATGTTTTATTAATATCAATAAATTAAAATTTTTTTATTTTGATTCTTTGATATATTTTATTTATATAATATTTATTTTTAAAAAATAAATAGCTTAGCTTTTTATTTAATAAATTATATGTAAAAAAATCTTTTTTTTATAATTTTTTTAGAACTAATGTGTCTTTTAAGTAAAAATAGCATTGATTTTTAAAATAAATTATCAAGCTTAGATACTTATTGGATACAACTATAAAATCATAAAAAAATTACTTAATTAGTTTTAAAATAAATAAATAAATAAATAAATAAAATATGGTTGATTTAAAGACCAATTTTAAATTTCTATCAAAATTTAAACTATTATAAAGTTTGGAAGATGTAGACAAAAAAAAAATTAATGCTTAAGGGAGTAAAAAAAAATACCGAAACTTTGTTATAGCAGCTTTAAATATTTTTCTAAACTTACAAACAATTTGAAATTTATTTTTTAAAAAAACCTAACTAAGGTATTAAAATAGGTTAGCACTTAGAAGCATTTGACATTCAGCAAAATACAATTGAATTGTTATATGTTAGTGAAGCTTTAATTTAAAGACCAAATTAATAACTTTAATTAATAGCTTGGTTTAAAAGCTTTGTTAATTAGAAAAAAAATAATATGAATTAAAAAAAAAAAAATTTCCTCAAAAAATGTTGATGTTTTTGATAAGGTAATTTTAAGGATAACTAAAGAACTTGCATCCAATTAAAAAGTATACTACCCTTAAGAAATATTTAAAAAAAAAAAAAAATTGTATATTTTTTAATTTTTAAAAGACATTAGATATTTTTAAAGAATTTAAGAATTATTAAAAATTAAATCAAGAAAAATAAGTAAGTAGTAAAATATTCTGATTTTTAAGATAATTTTTTAAAAATTTTATCTAGGATAAAAAATATAGATAAAAAAATTGATTTAGATTTAGGATCTCGTTTAAAATTAGATAAAAGTTTTTTTTAAAAAAAAAGAAGATTTACAATTGTATTAATAATAAAAAAAGATTAATCTTTAAAATATTCTAATTTTAAAAAAAATATAGAATATAAAGCAATTAGCTTTCAAATCTTTTAAAATCACTCTACTACAATATTTTCTAATTTAAATATGTTTTTTATTTCTAGCTTAATAACATTTTCTTTTCAATTCTTTGTATACATAGAATTTTTAGTCATTGATTAATATTATACAAGATAAATCTTTTTTCATATGAAATAAGTCTTTTTCAGTTTTACATTTTAGCTTCAGTTTATTTCTTTAAATAAAAAATTTAATCACATTCCAAATAGTCTTATATAAATCTCTAACTACAATCTTTGTATAATATCAAAGTTTTCATTATAACAACATAATCACTTTCTTTGTGCCCTACTTGACAAAAGCATTTTGAATAAAACCACCAAATTAATCATGCTTTACAAAAGAGCACACCATGAATTTTCTGTTTGATTCCTAAGGTTTAAAAGCTTAAAGTTCTTGTTGTAACGACTCCACTTGCTTTTTTACTTGAAGAAAGTACTAGATGAGTTGCAAAGCTCTGTTATCTTCTTAGAAGTCTCTTTGCTTGTGTAGCTATGCTTTTCTTCAATCACAACAAATTTTTTGGCTGAATCTTACAGCACTTCGAAGTTTGTGCTAAAAGCTTAGTGCTAAAGTCCTCCACAATTCTCAAAGTCTGAGTCGACTTCTGGGTCGATGAAGAAATAGTCAAACATCTTGAAGCGCAAGTCTAGGCGAAGATGGTGCTTCAGTTTAAGGCAACAACTTATTCCACGGTGATCAAACAAGGCGCTATAAACTAATCCAACTCGTAATGTTGAGGACATTAATACCAGTTGTTGGTGGGAATGACTTTCCCTTCCAGTCAAGACCATGTTTGACCAAGCTGATAGTATTGCAAGGGAAACTCAGAAGTTTAGAGTCATCGAAACCTTCATTAATCCTAGACCGGGAAATATGCATCAGTAAAGCAGAAACTGTAGTTGTTTGAAGGAGCCCAATTGTATATTTCAGAGACCCAAGCTCACCATTGTAGGGATGAGGTCAAAATAGTCCAAGCAATGCACCTGTCGTCCAGCCGTTTGTTTGATCCTTCTGCATTCAGTTTCTGATCTACAACCTCCAGATAGAAGCAGTCTGTTGCTAGAGCTGGTGCATTCTGGTTGTGGCGATAATCGAACAGCTGAGTCACTTTCTAGCCTTCCGTGAAGTTGCTGGAAGCTGTGTTTGAACCCTTTTGAGTGTCGGAGTTGCTTCTCTGATGCGAAACAGGAACCGCGTCTTTAGATCTCATAGTGGACGGGGATCAATCGCCACAAACATGTAGATACATGGAGTCTTTTATCTGCCCACATTTCTGATGATTTCAATGCGCTAACTAAACTGTGTCTTGGATATCTCCATGGTGATGGCTCCGGCAGAGTTTCGTGTTCTCAGCTCTGGCACACTTGAGCGTTTGCAGGCCGAGTTGGCAGGCTATGGTGGACCTCATGTAACTAGCATTGCTGCTCATCATCGCTAGAGTCGCAGCAGGCCATTTGACTGTCGATTAATCCATCGAAAATTGGCGCCTAGGGTGTGCTGTCTCGTTTGCGGTCATCAGGAGGGCTGTGGCCCCAGTTCACATTGCGACCCGGCAGTGCTATGACGCTTACCATCACTAAGAATTGCTTGAACACCCCTCCTTTCTGCCCAAGAATTCTCCTCACCACCTGTAGTTGCTTTCAGAGACGGGTGTCAAAAATAGTGGAAACATGTGACTACATGGAATCTGGACTTACGGATTACCCCATGATGATCTGAGCCAGCTCCAGATGCACCCGGAAAGTTCAAGATAACAGGATCTATGTCAGACAGGCGGATAGTACTTTGATGCTCTTCAGTTAATGGAACAATATTATTATTACAATTTGTACTCTACGGGTCAAGTAAAGTTTCAGGGTAGAGAGTCAGAGCAACTCGAATCAAGATGCTAGAATGCACAGAGACTTTTAAGGATATCCACTGCAACCCCCCTACAAAGTATTCAGTGGTGAGCTGCAGTCCGATCCATCCTTCTCCATGACCAAATATGTGAACTTTATCATCATATACGCCGGCTTTAAGTTGCTACTTTCAGAATTAGAGTGTCTGATCGGCTAGACATCCAGTGTCGGTAATTCGCAACCTTGATGATTGTTTTTGCGACTGGCTTTGCAATGCTGAAATGCATGCATTGTCATAGTGATTCGTCACCAGGAACTATACTCGGAAGCATTGCACTCCACGATCTGTGTGCGAATGCTGGAACAAGCAATCTTGGTTATCAAGTTGGTCGGTAACTAACAGTGATCCTCATCAAAAGACTTATTACAGATTGCTGTGGAGTTTGCTCACAGCATGTGTGCCGGAACTCACCGACAGTTGACCACCGTGATGCTTGTGTGCTCCGGTGGATGATGTTGAATACCGACCTTGTCATATTTTGATCGCTCAGCTCAAACATGGAACTGCTTTCAGTCAGTGGAGCTGGAATTTTTTTTTACATTGTGTTTGGTCGAAAGAATGAGATTCTGATCTGGCAGATTTCCCAAAACTGACACTCTCTCAGCTCTGGTTCAAGCAACTTGGTTGTGGTCTCTTGGAAATTTTTTACTAAACTTGCAGGTAGGAATGTGAATGGAAATCCTGTTCTTGGCGTTCATTGGAACTTGGGATGTCTTTCATATTCAGTGGTTTATAACAAGAATAGTATACTTTTGTAGAGATAAATTAGGTGACATGCTTTGTTGATCAGGAAACTGTATCCGTGATGAAAATTTATCAAAAGATGATATATTTTCATCATTATTGGATTTTGAAGATAACTTTATCTTCTGTATTTTTAAAGAAAAGGTTTGGATAGTTATTTTCTTGGAATCATTATCAGATTGAAGATTTTTGATTCCATGAATTTTATTTATTGAATTATTCTTAATAATTTTTTCCTATAAAATTTTTAATTCACAAATTGGTAAATTTTGGTTTCTTAATCCACATATAATTTCTACTCTAGATATGTTTACCTCCATATATTTAAATTTTGTAAAACTTCCATTATACACATCTTTTTTAAAAGAAATCTATTTTATAAATATCAAGCATGTGCTAAGAATTTACTAATATCATTATTATTAGCATCAGTATCAAGCATGTGCTAAGAATTTATATGCATCATTATTAGCATCATTTTATAAATATCAAGCATGTGCTAATAAATTACTTATAATTTGTGTCTAAAAATAAATATATTAAAAATTTATTAATAGTAAAATATAATTTATATTTTAAATTAAAAAAATTCATTAATGATATCTGATAAAATAAACACCATTACAAGAAAAAAAAATCAAATCATCATGCTAAATATCTTAAATAAATTCTTAATAAAATCAAAACACACAAAAAAAAAAAAAAAAAAAAAAAAAAAAAAAATCCAATAAGCATATAATGATTATATTTGTATATAATTATAAAGTTGTTTGATGATTAAATTTTTTTTTTTTATTAATTAGATTTTTGTAGTTATATTCTATAACTTTTTAATAAAAATTAAATAGAAATAATTAAAATATTAAAATAAAATAAAATAAAATCAATATTTATATATTCTAAAAGAGAACTTACATTAATTATATAGTATAACAATATTGTCACTATTATTGAAAATATTTTAAATTTTTAGAATTTATATATATAATATATATTATTAATATAATATCTAAATATTATGTGAAATCTATTGACTGTTATCTATTATGTATATATTGTATATATTAAAAATTCTTGGTTGGTACATTTAAAGATAGATACAATCACTTATTTACTTAAAACTTTTTTTAGTGAATTCAACATTTTCTTTTTTCTTTTTTAAAAAAGAAAAAAGAAAATATTATATTCTATAATATTATTATAATATAATTATTATTATTAGAAAATTTATATTCTACAATATTATTTGGATTTTCTTAATATAATTTTGTTTCTTTTAGAAAGACTTTTACACATTCTTTTAATTCTATCTTTTATAATATCACTTTTATTAGAAATAAAGTATTTGAATTTATAAACATTTTATATAAATTTTAATAAAATCCTTGTTTATTATATTGTTAATTACTAAGACATCACTAGTCTTAAATAGTATTAAAAAGATTCAACTTTGTTTGTTAATACCACCAAGATTTTATAAAAAGAGATATATAACAAATATGATCCATTTGAATTTTATATTACAAATAAATAAATAAACAAAAAAAAATTACACAATAAAATTTAAAATCATAATAAGTGATCACAAGTGGAAAAAAGAAAAAAGAAAAAGAAAAAAGAATCAAAATACAAAAAATGAAATTGTCCAAAAAGTTCAAAATAAACTAGTTTACAAAATCTTTAAGATTTTAATATATCTATACAATGATAAAATTAATAAAATACATAATCTGTAATAGTATTTTTTTTAAAACAATCTAGAAAACTATTTAAACCACAGATTACTTTCTTGCCTAAGAATGAATTTTAAATTTGAGTTATAATAAAATTGATTCTCAATCTAATAAAAAATAATTTATTCCTTTCTTTTATGATTAATTTGTAGCAATATCAGCTTAAGATTAAAATATTGTATATATATATATATATATATATATATATATATAATTGCAAACCACACTAAACTTTATTATAATGTCATAATTTTAGCATATATTTAACAAATTGCACTATTTATTTTATGTTTGTCATATCAATTGATAAACTTGAAAGGATTTCTTAAAATATTTTCAAAACTACATGTTTTAGAAAAAAATAATTTGTAAAATTTTTTGACAATAAGAAAACTATATTTAAAATTTTTTATATTTAATTTTTTTGAAATTTTATAAAAGAAATTTTTGAAGAAAGTTAAGAATATACAGAAAAAAATAGATTTATTTTATTGGAAAGAATTTAAATTTAGAGTTTTATAGAATAGAGTTTAAAGAAAATTCAAAAGAATAATAAATTCAATGCCAGAGAGAGTTATTGATGTCATCAAAACAATAAAAATTCATAATAAATGGTAATGGGAATGACTGTAAAAAAATATGCTCAGATGTTTTTTTTTTTTTTTTTTTTTTTTTTCTTCTTACAATGATTCACATAATTAAATTTGAAAAAACATTTTAGTAATTTTAAAGTTAGGTTCAAAATTGGTTCTCATAGTAACAGCTTTGTAACGATGTTAAAAAATTATGACCATTTGATTATATGCATTGTAGTTTTTTCATTTTCATAAAATGATATCATTTAAACACTCAAAAACTTATTCTGTTAAGTTTATATTTAACAATATTGTGATCCATGATAAATTCTACCCAGAAAGACAAAGTGTTTCTGTTTCATAGCCTTTGAAGCAATACTAAATGATTCACCCGGAAGATATTAATCACATTAGAAACATGCCATTCGAAAAAGTGAAGCCCAGACTTGGCCAGTTAACAGTTGTGATTTGAGAAAATAGAAGGTTTTTGAAGCGGTGGTGGTTTCTCTGACCCTCGAAGCAAAAGCTGCATGTGATGAATACGAGAGTCGTTCATGACATTTGTCTTAGATCACTCTTCCAGGAGGAAGGCATATTTTTGTTCCTCCGCAACACGTTCTGGTTACTGCAAACGTGAGGTTGGCGCACTATGTAAATTTGATCACCGACGACTTCATCGAATTCGTCTTGGTTTCGATGCCAAGTCCAAAGCAAGTGCGTGCTATTCACTACCTGTTATTACAAGTAGACATGAGAGTCTGACTGAACCAATTCCGCATTCAGTTTTCACAATAATACCTAGGTATTGGTCCAGTGAACATCACAGTTGGCGATAGTGCCAAAGGCTTTAACCCCAATTAAATCAAAACATTGCATTATCTTGATTGCGAACTTTCCGAGTGAGTGAAAAGGCATCAAGCACCAAGAGCACAAATGATGCAGAAAAGAGAAAAATGCACAAATTCAATACTGACCTCTATGATGCCATGTCCAAAGCTGCTGTCCCGCCAGGCACTCCAGGCGGGTTGCTTGTCCCAGCAAAACTTGCCATTGGTAAAATTGAAACCACAATAGCCACTAAGATGTGAAAAACTCCTGTCTGGGGTATTCAATGGATCAGGACATGCACCATGTTCGTCTGCATGGGGTATAGCCAATTTCTCACCATTGCCACCATCGCCAACTGTGATGTACACAGGACCACAAGGATCGTACTTGTAATTGTACACGCGATTGATTCGTTCATAAGCATGCACCTGCGGCATGGAAGGACGTGTAAAAATCAAACCACTCGGCTGTAGAGGAAATAAGTTGTGCTAAAATAAATTCATAAACCAACCACTAGTAGTTGTTGCAACGTTCAACAAATAAAAGGCCTACGTGACACTTCATATGAGAAGGTCTCACTTTTACAAGTTGCTACAACGACCGGAAAAACTTGTGCAAAAACAGAGGTGTTCAGCTGTACGTACATGGCCATGGAACATGACGTCAACCCCGTGTTTGTACAGAAGATCCTCCATAGATTGTCGAAAACATTCAACTTCTCTGTAATGAGCGAGGTAGCTATTATACCACGGAGCATGTGTTAATGCAATAATCCATGGCGTTACACCCCGATCCACCTTTGCAAGATCTTCTTGGAGCCATCGATACTGCTCACCTGTTTTCCAACCACAACATTAAACAATACTCGAAACACAAAATCCTCTTCAAAAATGCACAAATTAACTAACAATGTACCCAAATGCAGTAAATTCCATCGTACTTCGGCCAGCAAGTCTCAAAGGCGGAATCATGACCACAATCTCTCTAAAATTTCCTTGTCTTAATATCTAGAAGCATTATTCCAGGACTTCTAGAAAGTCTTACCTGTATTATTGTAATCAACGTAGGATCCAATCATGACAAAATGGATACCACCCGCATTGAAAGAGTAGTACATGCTGGTATCCGAGTTACTCTCTGCATGAGGAACCGCAAACCTAGCCTTGTACGCCACAAAGCTTTCGCTGTTGATTTGCGTCTCAACCTCATGGTTGCCTTCTATAACCATAAAGGGGACCCTCGACGCTAACGGCTCGACCATTCTGTTCAAAGCAAAATTCAATCAGCTCAAAGAAAAATACTTTCCTGAAGTAGAAACGAGCGGTAATCATAAAACACAGCATAAGAATACATGTGAGGAGTGCACACCTCTGCCACATGTCCCAGCGAGGTTGGTAAGTCTCGTGTATGGGAGTATCTTTCCCAAAAGTTTGTCCGTAATCATTGGTGCCGGTTCCATTAGTAATGTACAAATTTGCATATGACATGTCTCCCACCATAAGAACAAGGTCTGGATTGTTCTCAATCATATGATCAACAGTCGAAGTGGAATTATATGTCAAGCCAAGGTCTCCGATTACAGCAATACGGGTTGGGTAATTGGCAGGTCCTGGCGCTAGCAGGGTCGTAAATGAATGCTCACCGCTCATGGCAGATAACGTCGGGTCCCCACACTTATAGTAATATTTTGTGTTCGGTTTCAGTCCTGTTTCATTGTTAAGCAGATTAGGTTTAAATTGGTGCTGACAACTAGCTCAGAACAGATAATTCTCAAACAAGCAAGCAAGTTTGACAACCATGTACAAGTTACACATTCCAGGACCGTGTTAATTAATGTATTTCAGAGCCACATCGTGTAGGGTGGTGCTACCTTCATACTGTATAGTTCACAATTAACAAAGCCATTTCAATGTTTTGCTAAGGCAGCTGGACACTCAAGATCTCAGAGAAAATGATGATAATTACCGGTGATGCGGACATGGTGGATGATTCCGGACGTGTAATTGAGCACATTATCGAAAGGATATAGCTGACTGTAAACCTCGGCCGTTCCATTTGCAGACATAGTATACATTTCAGAAGTAGTGCCATACTGCACAACACTCTTCACACTGGTCGGGTCCAACGGTGTCACTTTCGGCCCCATTTGCCAGTCCCCTGCGATGTCAACACATCCGAACTGTGTTATAGCTGCATTGCACTTCGAGTGACGAGACCACAATCAGACTTCGAGTGTACGCTCCTTACAGTGCGGTTTAGGGTTCCCATCAGTTCAGAACAGGACATATTTTGCAAAGATCCACCGACAGTAGGTCATTTCATAATGAGTTTTTTGTAACTACCCAGTGTAATAATGCTCTTCTACGTGAAATTCCTGTCCACCGTATAAAAGAGATCTCTACCAGAATTTCGCTCAAACCAACCAGAATAAGATCAGAAGTATTTATTCTCGGTATCATGTCTTCAAATACCAAAACGAATTGGGAGAAGAACGAAGTATAGATGGGCCTCACAAAACATGCCCCCTCAAAAACCCGCTATGGCTCATACAAACTCTTACAAATCCGAAGACTTTCAGCACAAGGAACAAAGATGCAATCAACTGAGATGGCCTACCAGAGACCCAAGACACCCACATTGCATCGGGTGTGGACAGAGCGATGAAGATCTGCTCGGGGTAAATAGCGGGTACACGCTTGACGACTCGAGGATCGTACAGGGGCAAGTCATCGCTTCCAGAGCGCAAGCTGGAATCGAATTTCTTCGTGTAAGGCTCGAACGGCCCTTCCAATGTCGTCGGGATCCGCTTCCTCTCAACGGTGGCAGAAGCAAAACTCACGATCAAAAGCACCAAAACTGGCGCCAGCAACAACGCCCTTCCCCTTGAGCACTGCATCACTACCAATAATCTCTCAAACCCCCCTATCTTCCTAGAATCATCCACACACTCACCTTCCAACGCTCCGATTATGCACAACACCAGAACCGGGCAAACTCAACCGCATCACAAATGCAACAATCCTCTACCAACTCTTCAACACCCGTGTTGCCTAATTCAAGGGGAGATCCGAGGGGCGAAGCGCGCAGAGCCGGCGGGAACCACCCTCCATCTACAAACTCAGACAAGTTAACAACGTCAGAGATCCAAGGTTCTCCTTGCTACTCCATCCGCAGTCTCCCACACGAAACCTCTCGCGCTGCCCAACACCTAAAACTCGTCAAGACGCCAAGGAAATTTTCCAAACCAAAAATAATTACAAATTCCAGAAAGAAAAAAGACAAAAAGAAAAAACAGAAAACAGATGGGCAAACTGCAAAAGAATTCGTCGCGACCTGACTACCCACTGCAGAAACGAGGAGTTTTATTTTTACGGCGACAAACCACTGGCCCAACCACTTACAAAGAAGAGAAAATAAGATACTATTCCTCCTCACCTCGAAAAGGGGGAAAAGGTCATGGGTCTCGATGACGGTGCCGATGCGGCCTCGTCGGAAGCTGACGGTGCACCGCTCCAGGAAAGTGCAATACCACCACCACCACCACCACCATCATCTTCTTCTTCTTCTTATCCAGATCCATCTTCTTCCTCATCATCATCATCATCATCATCTGTCGCGTGATTATGGTGCGGCGTCGACGGAATCTACCACATTCCTCCAAATCTAACGCACATTCAACTACTACTACTGCGACGGCAGAGAGGGGAATCCCAAGCCCAGGCAAAGCCAATCCATGCGAGATTCTGGTGGGGCAGGGCTAAGTGCTGCAGATTCCTGCCGTGAACGTGGATCTCTCCCTCGCATTCATCTCCTCTTCCTCCGCTTCTGGGTCCCACCTTCCTTCCATTGCGTCCACTTCGTGTTTCTGACGTGGCACTTGGACCCCTTTTTGTCCTCATTGCTTGTGTGGATAGGGTCTTTTGTGAGCTCGTCTTTGGGTGATTAAAGACTTTGTTTATGTCTTCATTGTTGTTACTTTGTTGATTGTTTGTTGTTATTTTTGGCTTTCAAAATAAATTTGTGATGTGTGGGTTATGACAACAATCCTATTGCATGTAAGGTACTTAAGAAGTTGTAGTTTTCTATTGTTTAATGATTGTTGTTTTTATTTTCTACAAATCAATTTTTGAAAGTTTATTTGATTTTTTGTTTGGTTTTTTTATTATCCTTTGTTAAGATATATTTCAATTTAGATTATTAAGATATAAACATTGATTCATATTGTGGATATTAAATTGATTTATTTAGATGTAGATATTAAATTATAATGTTTGATTAAAATCTCATTATAATAGGTAGAGTTAGTGTTTTTGAAAATTAATAAGATCAATTCAAAAATAACTATTTATTGATAAACAATATCTTATGAATACCAATCTCAAAATAATAAAATTATTAAGATACAATCTTATAAGGACCAAATAAAAAATATATTATTTTTTATTTTTTACTTATAAATAATAAGTGTGAAAGGTGAGAATTATCTTATTTTACATATTTTCTTATGTGTGCATCTTCATATCTTACTCATATGTACACTATTCCTTATTGTATTTCTTTTATATTAATAAATTAAGATTTTCTTTTTTTCTTTTTTTAAAAAAATATATTTAAAAAGTTGAATTAATATATATTTAATTAATATATTTAATCATTATTTTTTGACCATTTATTTTTTAAAAAATCTTTATAAGATAATAACATATTTTTATTATTTTTTCTTAAATAAAAAAATAAATCTTTAATCTTATTTTGGATTTATAATATCCAATTATTCATGATAATTTTGTTGAGGGAAAAAAAAATGCATAAAAAAAAAATACAAAAATAGTTTAAAAATATATTAAATTATATAAGTTTATATTTTAGTATTTTTGTAAACTATTTTTGTATTTTTTAAATATTAAATATTAATTTAATATTAATTAAATTTAATTAATAAAATATAATTTAATATTTAATTAATATTTATAAAAATAGTTTATATAATTAATAATAAAATATAAACTATTTTAGTATTTAAGTTTTTAAACTATTTTAGTATTTTTACAAAAAATATTTTTAAATATTTTTACAAAAACTTGTAATATAAGAATATTCTATCTTTTATGATAAAATTTTAGTATTTTTATAAAAATATATTTTATAACAAATTATGTCTATTATATTGTCTTGCTAAGCTACTCTTATTACCTTGCATTGATTCAATCAATTGTTTCTTATCATACACTCTTCCAAGATCTAGCTCTTCTTTCAAAATCTCTATCAAATGCTACATATGTTGTTTGTTTTATCTATATTTAATAAATATCCTTAAGACCTATTTCTTAAAGTAGATATTAATTATAATTTAATATCATTCTTATTTAAAAATAAAATATATCTTCTCTCTTTCCTATAATCTTTTAGGTTAGATTGACCAAATTGATTTGTATCATATTTGCTTATAACATTTCAATACATAGTCTTATAAATACAAATAAAAAATAAAAATCTAAAATTAAGAACATAAATTATAAATTATCCAATTTATTTGGCAAAGATGTTAAACTTAAGCACTTACTTATATCTAAATTAGTCAAAGATTTAAGGTTTTCTAATTTATTTGGTAATAATGTCAAATTTCAATAATTATTAATATCAAATGTAGTCATAGATATAATATTACCCAATTCATTTGGCAACAATGTGTCAAAGACAAGAACTCGATGAAAGCAAATAAATATATAAAATTTCTATTAAGAAGTATAACAAAATAGAAGTAAGGAAGTATGTATGTTAAAAGAAACTAGAATGGCTATTGCCACAAGACACGAAAACTATAGACTCTTCAAACTAGACTAGAAGCAAGAAAGGAATTGAGAAGAGTGCAGAAGGCTTCACTCTTGTCTGTATTTATACTATCTATTTAAGAGCTACGTGGCGGTATTCTATAGAACCTCTTACACGTGTCTAATTTGCAAGACATGTGTCAAACTTATAAGATAAGTTTCCCACATAAGCGCCACGTACTTAGCTTGTTCCGCAAGCTACCAACATGTGTAATACATGGTTAGCTTGTTCCATAAGCTACCAATATGTGCGACACGTGGTTAGCTTGTTGACCAAGTTTCTAACCTATCAATCATCTATAGACATGTATAAAGATGATTTCACGTCTATAAAACTTCAAGGAAGCTTCTTTTAAAGATATTATCAAATTAACTTATTTTATTTACTTTTATTAATCTATATTAACTAGATAGTTATTGGAATAAATCTTATATCCATGACATTATCCCTTCTTCTCGGGATGAGTTCTATGATGTCATATTGCATTTTTTTATGCAGTGTGTAAAAATATTATATATCCTATATTTATTGTTATTACATATGTGAGTGCTAGAGGTTATTTTAGAAG
Source organism: Physcomitrellopsis africana (assembly GCA_036785485.1). Lineage (NCBI taxonomy): Eukaryota > Viridiplantae > Streptophyta > Bryopsida > Funariales > Funariaceae > Physcomitrellopsis > Physcomitrellopsis africana. The sequence continues at coordinate 239,766 of JAWRVF010000475.1, read as the reverse complement.
ATATTATAAAGAGAGGATTTATTTTAGCTACTTAGTTAGTGAATTAAGATGGCTATTTTTTTTGTTCCTATCTTACTTATATCCTAGAATAGACTCTTTTGTAATTAAAAAAAAAGTAAAGGTTATTTTATCTTTCTTGTTGACTTTTGAAGTAAAATGGACCTTGTGAGGGATAAGAAAGAAGAGTATGGGGTGAATTGGGCCTATCCAGTAGGATTTGGCTGCCCATGTGGGCGTGTTATAGATTGATATGGAAGGAAAGGGAGATATACTCCTCTTGCTGGATCTAGGGTTTGGCAGTTTTGAGTGGTGAACTTTGGAGAGAGATAGCTCCAAAGATATATAAGCGTTTGTAATGAAAATTGAAACGTGTATTTTTCAAGTTGTGAGAATTTTGGAACCTATTCACTTGCTTATATTGGAGTTGTGAGCAAAACGTTATGCTTGTTTTAGTAGAGTGAGGTCTGTTGCTATCAAAAAGTGATGGCAGAAACTTTGATCTGCCATTGCAAGTTTTATTTCGAGTTTTTTTTAGTGAAATATATATAAAGTGTGGAAAATCATGCTAGCTTTCTATCAAGACATCTCTTGTACCATTTGAAGTTGGAGAAAAAAAGTTGTGAACTTGAGAGTGGGAAAGGGTTTGCTGCCACCTGATGAAGAAGGGTAGAGACTTTGTTCAACCACCCAAGTTGGAAAATCTCTTTAATATTTTTGATATTTTAGATGCTTATAGTAGCTTATATAAGCTTTCTATGAAAATAAAAATCAATACATTTGGAGCTTTTATGAAAGTTTTATGAGCCGTGAAGTATCAAAAGGGCAAATTATTGCTAGGGTTTGAAGAGTAGAATCAACTAGCTATAAAATTTGGAGTTTGAGAGGCATACATGCAAAATTTTAGAACAAGTTAGATGATGGAGTGAGCTTTCTAAAAAGCTATTGCATGCCTAATTTGAAGAAGGAAAGTAATCACAACAAAGGCTGAAGTAAAGAGGAGGTTTGCTGCCTTTGCATTTGTTGGGAAATTTTAGTGCCTATTTCTTTTAGCCATAACTTTTTAATGGTAAGATATCTATTTGTGAAATTTTGATATGTTTTACAATGGATTATTAGATTTTTATAGGCTATAAGCACGCTTAATTTGAACTTTGGATGGATTTTTAGTGATTTATTTAGTTTTAGCTTAATGTATAACTTATATTCTTCATATGCGATTGTATTTTGAGGTATACTTGAGTATATATACACTTTGCTTATAATTATTATACAAATATATATACTTGTATTTATATCAAATATTTATATAAGTATTCTATAAATATTATATATAATATTTATATAAATATTTATACAAGTATTTATATAAATATTATTCAAGGGTTTAAACTTTATAATTGTACAAGTCTTATACAAGTATAATACAAATATAATTTGAAAGCTCGAATAAATATTATGCAAGTATAGAAGATACTTGCACAGCTTCCTCTCATGTTCCCTGCTAGTTCTAGTAGCAGCTAGGAACCCGGCGTTTTTCCAAGGCAAATTCTCTCTATCCGATAATGAAGAGCCATGATTATATATTGAGAAAGTCCAAGATATGTCAAATTGTACTTGCCACATATTTTGATCTTCATTCTCTTCGAAGGTAGTTGATAGGTCTTTTCAGCCATCGATAATATCTCATACTCAAGCAAGAGGACCACCCTATTATTTGATCATTATTGAGGCTTTCATAACTTCCTTCAAAGAAAATATTAGGAACACCATTAGAAGTAGTTCCTACCTCTTAAAGTATCACGAAGCATCAAGAGTCTCTTCTAAGGTCATGATACCAAACATATTATATTTTGCAATAAATCCGAGGAAGGACATGTCGCTCTTAAAGATCTTCATCTCTATTCCGTCATCTTGAAAGTTGTAATAGTCATAATGTCTCATCCGATAAATCAACAAACAATGGCTCTTGAGTTGAATTTGCTAGTTGTTGATTCTCTATCTCTTTAATATCACAAATACAAAGAAGCTACAAACAAGGATAGAAAGTAGAATGTTATCTTACTTAGATCATGTTTCTTTTATAGAGAAGGTGCTCATCTTGGTTTTAATGGATATCATTGATAAAAAGCCTCTACTTTCCTTGTTGCATTTGTAAGATTTTTTGTTGGTTCCCATGTGCATTTACTAACATCTACGCCAATGAATAAGATATTCCAACCTATTTTGGCACTACCTCAAATCAAAGTCTTTATCCACTTCAAATTCTTCATTATTGTCCACATCTATAGGAGGAGTTGGCACTTATCTTCTTCTTAGTATGTTTACTATCTTGTATGGTTCAAGAAGGGACACGTGGAATACATGATGGATCTTCATGGACTCTGGTGTCGTGGTAGAGAGAATTTGCCTCAAAAAAGCGTTGGACTTCTGGTTGCTAGTAATTACTCAACCAAGATCCAAGTATAATAAAAACCCCCAAAATTTATATAAAATATTTCTTTATAGGGTTATTATATCCAATACATAAGTCTTATTTCATCAAACTACTCAAAACATAACAAATGATCTAAAACCCTCATTCCCCCGTAGGAAGGGAATATTTTTTAAACTTCAATAATCTATAACTTTTAATCCAATTATCTAAATCTACTCTAAATTTACTTGAAGTACTAATATATTCTTCACAACTACCACTACAAATTTCAACTGTTGATTCATTACCAATATTTAGATATTGCCGAAAGCCTAGCAGTAGCTTCAAACCCTTGTTTACAAAAACCTGTGTACTAAATTCTTCATATTTCACAATCTAAAAGTCCAAATACTATGAAACTTTGATGTATAGCTTTCTAGCACAATAATACACCTTCTTAGAAAGTTTGAGACAAAAATTCGTCCACAAACTCAAGATATGGCAAATCCCATCACTATCAATAAAACGGTCTACTTACTACCTTGGAATTCAATCTGTTGTCTTTGACTCCCAATATCTCCTTCTTCAAGACTCTAAATGTAGTAATTCTTATACATTTGGTATAGAACTTGAAATAACCTCTCTAGCCGCACCTTCCGATCTCCAAAAGCTTACATACAACTCCTCCAATCTTCAAAAGAGTGATAGTAGGTACAATTTGTACACCTCAATTTCAAGCGCCTACTCCTCTCTCATTAAAACTCCAAATCCCTCAATTTTTATACCAAAATTGTAGTCCAAAAAACAAGCTTTCTAATCGTAGTCTTTGATTTTTGAATTGCCTCCTTGAAGTCGCCAAAATCCTTATTAAGGTTGTGGGCAGCCTCCTTAAAGCCCATTGGGCATGATATTCAACCAATAGGGATGAAGTTCTCCATTCCTTGCCTTCATATGACCATGCCTTGATTTCATCCCTGCCAATTAGCCTCCTATTAGCTTAAATTTTCATCCTTAGGCTCCCACCTTCTCTCAAGGCTTCATACTAAACATTTAGATCTATGTAATTTAAATCCCATAACCAAACTAAGTAAAAATCTAAAATAAAATTTCTTACACCAATCCCCTTTAATTTATTTTACTAATCATTCTAATACATATCTAAACTTATAAACATATTATATATTTTAAGTGGATTTTATATACTGTAAGCAATTATAATATGACACCGATAGGTGTAATCAATATGCAATTGGATTGATTTGTTCAGAAATAAGAAAAGGTCTAAACCTACGATAGTCCAACTTATCACAAAAACAAGTAGTCTTGATATTATGACGAAGTAACCATACCTTGTCTCCTACGTTGAATTGTGGTTGTTTCTTGTAATATGCATCTACATTTTTTTTGTCGTTTTTGAGCTTCTTTTAATTACACCTTCATTATTGTATATAACTCTGACAAACGATTTGTCAAATCTTTTGCTACTAGATTATCAAATTTTAAAAAATCAAAAATATCAAGTCGTAAATGATAATTATAATTGGCAAAAAAAAATATTTATTACATAAAAGAATATATAATATTATTGTAAGCAAATTCTACCAATGGTAAGAGAGTTGTCCAATCATCTTGTTGGTAGTTGATAGTACACCTCAAATATTGCTCCAAGACTTGATTTACACACTGTCGTATGACGTAGCCTTCTATCTGGGTGTCACGGACATACACATAGTTACCTATATAATTAAATAGAACTAGGTAAAAATAGGTAAAAGTAGGTTAATTCTATAATATCTTCTAGAAAAACTTCTTGGAAGCTTCATAGACGTTGCTTTGACCCTATAGGTGTCCATAGTTGATTTCTTGGTTAGAAACTTGGTCAACAAGTTAACCATGTGCCACACATGTTAATAGCTTGTTCTTCAAGCTAACTATGTGGCGCACATGTAAAAAACTTGCCTTGCAAGCTAAGGCAAGTGGCCTTCAAAGTCAACACATATTGGAGGTCTTATAGAACATCGCCACGTAGCTTCTAGTTAGATAGTATATATAGAGACAAGAGTGAAGCCTTCTTCACTCTTGTCAACTCCTTTCTTGCTTCTAATCTAGTTTCAAGAGTCTCTAGTTGTCTTGTCTTTTGACAATAGCCATTCCAATTTCTATTGAATACATATTTTTTTATTTCTATTTTATAAGAGAAGTCTCACTTTTCCATTTGATTTCATCGAGTTCTTGTCCTTGACAGTTTGACAAGAGTGAAGATTTATTATTCTTGTTTTGTGTTAGAAGTGAGTGGATTATCCCACTTCTATTTTTTGTATTTGAAGGTTGCAGACTACCCACCTTTGAATTGACTCTATTTGCTTTCTAACCTTGATTTTTTCCTAAAAGACAGTGGATCACCCCTCTTTGTTGAAGATTTTTGTTTGATATTAGAAGTTGTGGATTACCCTCCTCTAATCCAAATTATAGATTTGCAAAGTTGTCTAAGATGGAAGGAAAAATCATGGATGCTACACTTATCGGAAGCGAGAATAGATTTGCAACTATTGCAGATCTTCAAGAACTTGTCAACACTCTTAGAGTGGAAATTTCACAAATCACCAATGATAATCATGGAAGCGCTATTCCAACACTTATAGAGGAAGTCCAGAGCTTACGCCAAGAAGTTGTACAACTGAGAGAAGCAAGTAGATCAGCCTCCTAACCAAATCCAAGAAATCTTGCTTCTTTAAGCGTTAAAGAGGCAAAGATTAATATGCCCGAGAAATTTGATGGAACAAGATCAAAATTTCGAGGATTTTTGCAACAAGTCAAGCTTTATTTAAGGTTACACCCTTTCCAATATCCTGATGGATTTACCTAAGTTGGATTCATAGGTGCACTTCTATCTGGAAGTGCCCTTTCTTGGTTTGCACCTTTGATGAAAAAAGATTCAAGACTTGTTTACAATCTGAATTCATTCCTCTAGCAAATGCTATATTTAGAGTAAAAGTGGTTTTAGTTGTCATGTTGTAAATTCAAACATAAATAAGTGAAAGATATGTGAATGCTAAAAATAAAAGATTAAGATAGAAGAAGCAGGATGAAAGTTATGGGTTGTGGTTATAAACCACATTATTCATGTTTATAACGTTTATCGCTAAGCCTTTGTGGATGATATAGAGGGCCAAACTACTAATTTCCTGCTGAAATTTCCACTAGCAGTATCAAGTCATGAAGCCAAGGATTTCTACAGTGAAGTCAAGTGGATTCAAACCCACGTCAATTCCAAAGTAGCTAAGAACTTAACCACACAAGCTTCTTTGACTTGGCAGTGTAGGATGTAGTTCTTTCTTTTTTATCTCTAATCTAATCTTAATTATTATTTTTTACTTATTAGATTTTTTTCTATTTTATTTTAGATCTAATTTATCTTTATTCTCTTCTATTTTAGATCTAAACTTAAATATTGTGGGCTGAAATTAGTAGAGAAGTTGGTAGAAAAATGGTAGTAAGAAGGTAGAATAGAAATTTACCTCAAAAAGTGAGATTCCTTCAAATTAATCCAAAAGAAAGGATTGAAGAGGTGGAAAGATATGGCTGAGGTGTCTCTTTGACCAAGGGAAGAAAGAAGACCAGGCCGAGAGGACAAGAAGGGGGTCGTGAAGAAGAAGAGAGGTTCTTTTGGAAAGATAGGGTTTCTTTTTGATAGGCAGTATACGTTTTTGTGTGTAGAAGAAGCTTAGAGAGGATTTGAAGTAAAATTTGTTTTTTTGGATTTGTAGTAGACAAGATAAGGAACATATAGAAATAATTTTCATATCTTTTGGTTAAGTATCAAGGGAGATATGAGTCGTCAAAGTTGCAAGTGTTTAAGACTAGGGCAGTGAGGGTTACTAAATTTTGGGCCTCGGCTCTTGAGAACCATTTGGACTTTAGAAGCAAATTTTATTGGGATTTTGTTCCTTATAAAATTTACTACTTTGTATCAAAATCTTAAGTCAATATGATCTGTGAGCAAAGAGTTATGAGTGAAATTATAACCAGATGTAGGTGAAAAGAGAAATAGAGTGAAGGCAAAATTGGGGTTTGTATGAGCAGAGTGTGTGTGTGGATTTTTTGGGTATGAATAAAGTTAGGAAACGAATTTGAGTGTGAAATTTGATAGACGTGATCTAAGCAAGTTAAGAAAGAGATGAAAGTAAGTTTGATACTCATTTATCTTATGAAAAAAATGTTATGCTCTTTCAAAGTAATAGGGGTCTATTTCCAATTCAATGAAGTTTGGGGGAGCATATCTTTGTGATTAGAGTAGCATTTTGAGTAAAATATATTGAGGTTTGTAGATATATGAGTCTATTAAGTTGTGTAAAAAACTAATTACAATTGGAGTTATGTTTAAAGAATTATGAGGAAATTTGTAGTCAGATCTAGAGTTGTTAGAAGACAAAATAAAAGGAGAAGGGTAGAGTCTATAACTCTAGTTCATAGAGGAATTTTGGAGCAAAAATTGAAGGATGTTTACAACATAAAGCAAGCAACAAGCCTACCAAATTTCAATACTTGGGATTTTGATAATGAGGAGCAATGAAAGTGTGAAGCAAAGGGGGTCTAGAATCAAAGGCAGCATGGAGGGGTTTTTTTGACAACATGGTTCTCTCCAACCACATGAGCTATAATCAAAAGGATTATGGGGTTTGCTTCTTTACTTCCTTAAGTACTTTGTGTTCAAATTTTGCTTCAATTGATATGATATCCTAGGATTTATGAGCAAAATTGAGGGCAGGTTTCTAAAGGCATAATATGTTAGGTATAATAAAGTATGTTTTTATGTAAATTCTTCAGTTTTATGAACTTTATGAATCTCATCTTGCACTTAAGAAACAAGAGGCACAAAAGACCCAGTGTTTCTTAGGGCTAAGACTCTCACCACGACATTTGGTGCTTCCACTGAGAGAGCTCTAAGGCTTCAAGATTTTTAAGGCAAGATGGGGGATAATAGAACCAGTAGTAGTCAAGCTCAAGGAGGTAGTCAAAACTTTGCAGAGGAGTTGTTTAGGGCCATGCAAATGTTTATGGGACAACAAGTTGCCAATACAGCTGGACAAGGAGCTACAAAAGCTTTGAAAGCTGTTATTTCCAAGAATGAAAGATTCAATGGAAAGAATATTTCAAAGTTTTTAAGGAATTATACTTGTGAGATGGAAATCTATCAAATTTCAGAGGAGAAGATGATAGAGACATTTGACTTGGCAGTTGTACCAGAGATCAGAGATAAGGTGAAATATCTTCATCAAAATAATTTTGAGATTACTTGGGCTAAATTTGAAGAGAGGCTTTGAGATGAGTTTTTTGATGAAGATGAAGAAAGGATGTCCAAAAGAAATTTTGTTGATTGGGTGGAATAACAACCAGGTAACAACATGGGACCAAGTGAATTGTTAAGAGAATTTGAAAAGAAATTTGGACAACTCTCATTAACAGAGAAGAGGATTCTTGAAGTGAAAAAATCAGAGTTATTTCTACAAGCTGCAAATGAAGCTTTGGAGGATAGACTATTACTTCTTCTTCAAGATGGAGCAGCTGAAGGAGGTTTTAGTACCAATTGGAGACAATTGGAGGATGCACTAAGTCTTATTGCAAAGCAACAGCGGATAAAGGCTAGGGGATATGGAATAAAGATGGAAGCTTCAACACCACCAACTACAAGGACTTCTTTAATGATACCATCAAGCTCTTCAAAAGATAAGGCTCTGGATGAGAACACTCTAAAAGAATTGGTGAAAGGATTGAAAGAGCTGAAAGTGGAGATGAGTGCTTTAAAAAGAAGTACAAAGCCAGGTATCTCTCAAACTTCTGGTGGACAGAGGGGATATGTCATGAGATGCATTTGATGTGATGATTTTGATCACAAACGTAATGATTGTAAATCATTTGCTGATGCCATGAAGAAAGGCATCATTACTTTGAAAGACGGAAGGATTAGAGATGCATCTACAGATTTTTCTTTGGATACTAATTTTGCCAAAGAAAAAATGAAAAATTTAATGGAAGATCAAATGATGAAGCCTAAGCCAAGAGATTTAGGTAATACAGATTCTTATCAAATTGTGGTCTGGGAAAATAATGTTGAAGCTCCATGTCTTGAGAATCATGAGACTATGATTAGAGGAGCTCAAGCCATTAGAGAGAAAATATGATGGGATGATCTAGTTGATACATTTAGCATCAGAGCTTTTTTAGACAAGGAAAGGGAGAATGAAGACTTTTAAAATATCTATGTGGAAGTGAAGAGAGGAAAGAATGTAGAAGATGAAGATGAAGAACCAATGAGTAAGAAACAAACATAAAAAGGTGGTGGTACAGGAGAAAGGACAAAAGAAAGATCAATAATAAATCAACCACCACAAAATACTCTTTCATCTTCACAATCAAAGGATGCATCAACTCCAAAGCAAAGGATAGAAGACAACATGGAAAAGGATAAGAAGAAGAAGAAAGACATAGAGAAAGGTAAAATCAAAGGCCTTACTTATAAGCTTCAATCTGATATTGAAACTTCTATTAATTTGAAAGGAATATTAGAAGGATGGATTTTGGATGCAAAAATTGAATTTATCTTACGAGAGGTCTTAGGAATTGCAAAGAAAGACTTCCATGAGTTGATTATTGATGTCATCAAGAGGAAATGCCAAATGTCAGTAGAGACAGTGATGACAAGTGCCATTGACACTTGTTTGACTAAAGAAGAGGAGGAAGAGATTGGCCAAGTGTTTTCTATTGAATGTAAGTCAATCTCTGAAAGAGTTATGATTGTGGAGGATGATAAGGTGAGTCATGGAATTGAAGAAAAAGATGTGAATGGTAGTATGCCTGCTGATTTAGAAGATGAGGTTTTAGACATGTTTTCTCTTCAACTTCAAAAGAAGAAGGAAGATACCACCCACAATATGGAGGAAAAAGAAACAAAGGTACATGCTTATGCTTTTTTTGATGATGGTGATGGAAAAAAAGGTGCAAAGGTTTTAGGATTTTCTCATCCTTATTGGGCTAGAGCTACTACAGAAGCTCAGATTAAGCTTGAAAATTTGAATGAAACAATTCCATGCTTTGGTAGATCATGGCTCAGAGATTAATATCATGTCTAAGGCAATATATGAGAAAAGAAAATGGCCTATAGATATCAATCATGGGTGGATATTGAGAGCTGCAAACAATGAAAAGGGAGGGTTGTTTGGAGCATGTTCTGCAGTAAAGACAAGGATTGGAAATGTGGAAGTAGAGTAGAATTTCTTTGTTCAAGATCGTGGCACATATCCAATTATTCTTGGTCAACCATATATTACAGCTTCAAGAATAGAAACTAAAGTGCTAGATGATGGATCTCACTATGCAAGGATTCGAAGTTGTGATGGAAGGAACTTAGTACAATTCTTTACAGTGAAGCCAGAAAGCAAGAGGCATAGAGATCAATTACGTGAAAAACCTCTTGATACTGAAGAAGGATTCCAGGATTTCTAGAAAGCACACGTGGAGAATGGGGGTCCGCAGGTGCGGATAATATATTTACTAAGGTATTCTCCAATATATATAAGAATGGATATGGAATTTTGAGTTTGAATGATCATAGTATCTTGAATTTCAAAGGTGTAGGTGTAATGGATTTTAAATATAAAGCCAAAATAAGAAAAATAGAAAAGAATTTTGAAAAAATGGGGATAATTTTACAAGAAGAAAATATATCGGGATTAATAGAATGGATTGGACTTCCAATTGATCTACTACATTAATTAGAAAGGTTGAAAAATATGGAGGAGGTTATGGATAATAGAGGTATTATAATTGAAGTCCATGATCAATGCTTTTACAAAGAAATATTACATTTTATGGAAGACCATGGTGAAAACATTGATATCCGTAAGTGGAAAAATGAAGCTAAAGTGAATGCCAAGTATAAATCAGTAGCAAAGAAAATAAAGCCAATAGCGACTCAACTACCAGATAATTCTGAAGATTATTTCAAGCGAGCTGGAAAGGAGCTAGGATTAAGAAATTATATAGGAATTGGACATCAATTCACTAAAGAAACACTTGACAAGTTGCAGATTGGAGGGGGTGAGTTTTTAAATAAATCTGAAAAGTATTTATTTCAAAGCATGTTTTTAAAACATGGAAAGGCATTTGCATCTAAACCTAGTGAAATAGGATGTGTTTATCTAAATGAGGTAGCACCTATGGTGATCTTTACAGTTCCACATATACACTGGGATTTAAAACCCATTCCGGTTCCAAGAGCTTTACTACCAAAATTAATTAAATTGCTCAAGGAGAAGATGGAAATGGGGATTATAGAACCATCCATGGATCTATATTCAAATCGCTGGTTTATGGTACCAAAGAAATCTAGAGCGTTAAGGTTTATCCAAGATATGCAACCTGCCAATGGTGTGACAATCAGGAATAAAGGATCTGGACCAATTGTAGATGAAGTTGCTGAGGCATTTGCAGGGCATGCAATTTATTCAATTGGAGACTTATATTCTGGATATGATCAATTTCAACTTGCAGCAGAGAGGTAGAGATTTAACAACAATGAAGATGCCTTTGGGTTTGGTTCGTATGTGCACATTACCTCAAAGAGCTACCAATTCAATGGCACATATGCAAAATGCAATGAATCAAGTTTTAAAGGAGTTTGTACCTGAAAAGACTATACCTTTTATTGATGATATTCCTATCAAAGGTTGTAAAGAAGAAGTGAAGGATACAACAATTGATAAAAATGGTTGTAGGCAATTTGTCAAACAACACATTGAAGATGTAGAGAAAATTTTGAAGAGACTTGAAGAGGTAGGTCTAACTTTATCTATTGACAAATCAAAGTTTGGAATGGATGAAATCATTGTTGTAGGTCATTTATGTGGAAGTTATGGTAGAAAACCAAATCTGGAGAAGGTCGATGCTATTACTAAGATGAAGCCTTATAATAGTATAACTGAAGTAAGAAGATTTTTGGGGGCATGTATTTTCTATCAAATTTGGATTCCACATTTTGTCCATATATCAGAGCCTCTTTACAAACTCTTACGGAAGGGAAATAAATTCAAGTGGGAAAAGGATCAAAATGAAGCTATGGAGTCTTTAAAGAATATTTTAAGATCTCCATCTATTTTAAAGCAAGTTGACTATGAAAATGGTCAACCAGTGGTGATGATGGTAGATACTAGTCCAATTGCTATAGGTTGGACTGTTGGTCAAGATGATATCAATGGAAGACATTTTGCAACTAGATTTGGAACAAGAATTTTGACTGAGCGACAACGAGCTTATCTGCAAGTAAAAAGAGAACTATGGGGAGTTGTCACAATATTAAAGACTGAAAGGAATTATTTAATTGGAGCAAATGTAGTATTGGAAGTTGATTGTTTACCTCTACTTGATATGATTTCAAACTGTTCAACTCCAGATATTGCTATGTTGAGATGGATAGCTTTTATCAAATCTCTTAATCCAATTCTAATATATATTAAAGGTAAAAAAATGCTGTAGCAGATATGTTGTCTAGAGCTAATTATATTGGAGATGAAGAAATGATTGCAAAAGATGATGATGAAGATGACAACAGCAATAGCTATAGCATTGTATTTGTTAACACCAACAAAAGAGAAGATACAATTCTTCCTTTTAAGGAAGAATTATATGAAAGTAGATTGAAAGATGTTGGTTGTATTTCGTACTCTTTAAAAGTATATTTTTAAGATCTCTATTCTAAAGCTGATTGACTACATAGAAACTAAGTCAGCGATTAGATGTCGATGGTGGATACTAGTCCAATTGCTATAGGTTGGGCTGTTGGTCAAGATGATATCAATGGAAGACGTTTTGCAACTAGATTTGGAGCAAGAATTTTGACTGAGCGACAATGAGCTTATCCGCAAGTAAAAAGAGAACTATGGGGGGTTATCACAGCATTAAAGGCTGAAAGGAATTATTTAATTGGAACAAATGTAGTATTGGAAGTTGATTGTTTACCTCTACTTGGTATGATTTCAAATTGTTCAATTTCAGATATTGCTATGTTGAGATGGATAGCTTTTATCAAATCTCTTAATCCAATTCTAATATATATTAAAGGTAAAAAAATGCTGTAGCAGATATGTTGTCTAGAGCTAATTATATTGGAGATGAAGAAATGATTGCAAAAGATGATGATGAAGATGACAACAGCAATAGCTATAGCATTGTATTTGTTAACACCAACAAAAGAGAAGATACAATTCTTCCTTTTAAGAAAGAATTATATGAAGGTAGATTGAAAGATGTTGGTTGGTATTTACGTACTCTACAAAAGCAAGCAAAATGGTCAGAGAAGTATTTTAAGGAAGTTAGAAGACATTCCTATGAATATCTTTTGCATGATGGATTTTTGTGGAGGAAACCAAAAAAAAAAGATGGGATTCTATTGAGAGTGGTTGGAGATTTATCTACAAAACTTCAAATTTTCAAGGAATTTCATGATACAAATTGGGCTGGGCATCGAGGTATTTGGGCAACATATACAAAAATCAAAGAAAGATATTGGTGGAAAAGACTTTACAAAGATGAAGAAGATTTTGTAAGTTCATGTATTGAATGTTAATTTCAATCAAAGATCCGGTATCGTGATGAAATGCATCCTACTTATCCTCTTGGTATTCACTTCCAATGGGTTATTGACTTAGTTACTATGCCAAATAGATTATGGGGAATGAAATACTTAGTATTGGCAAGAGAAGAGCTATCCAATTTTGTTGAAGGAAGAGCATTGAGGACCAAGCAGACTGAAAGAGTGTGTAGATTTATTCTTGAAGATATTTTCAGTCGATATGGATGCATAGGAAGAATGAGAGCTGATAGAGGAGATTTAAATGTTGTTGAAGCTAAAACATTTTTTGAAAAGCATGGAGTAAAATTAAAGTTGACAACTGCATATAATCCTGAGGCAAATGGAAAGAGTGAGAGAGGTCATCCTCCAATCATTCAAGCTTTGGTCAAAGCTTGTAGAGGAAATTCTAAAGATTGGCCTAGATTACTACCTTATGCTTTATGGGCTGACAGAACTACACATAGTACAGTAACAGGTTATATGCCGATTGAACTTATGTTGGGACAAAAGCCTATTATGCCAATTGAAGAATCAATTCCTACATGGTTGTATTTGTCCTGGGAAGATGGAATTTCTAGAGAGCGGTTGCTAGAACTTTGAATACAACAAATTGGTAAACTACCAGAGGCACATCATAAAGCAATGGAAAGACTTAAAGAAGCAAGGCTTAACAATAAGGAAAGGTTTGATAAGACACATCGATTGCGGGTAAAGCCTATTGAAGAGAGAGATTGGGTGGTGGTTTATGATAGTACATTAGAGCATCAGCATAGCACTCAGAAGAAATTTGCTCGAAGATGGTTTGGACCATATATTGTTGTCACTGTTTATGAAAATGGCACTTACTTACTTCGTGAATTAGATGGAACTGTACTTAGAAATCCAATAGCAGGTAAGCGAGTGAAAACATTTCGAAAGAGGAGTGACAGGTTTTCATTTGAAAGCCTTGAAATGCTATCATCTACATCAATGGAGGATACAAATATCATAGAAACTGAAGATGAGGATGGAGAAGATGAAGAATGAATGGTGGCACATTCCGGAGGATGTGCAGGTTTGGAGGGGGTGGATGTCATGTTGTAAATTAAAACATAGTGTGAAAGATATAAAGGAATGTGTTAAAATAAAAAGATTAAGATTAGAAGAAGAGAGGATGAAAAAAAAAAAGGGTTGTGGTTATAACCACATTATCTTGAAGGTTATAATATTTATCACAAGCTCAGGATGATAGGTAGGCCAAACTACTAATTTCCTGCTGAAATTCCCACTAGCAGTACCAAGTCATGAAGCCAAGGATTTCTACAGTGAAGTCAAGTGGATTCGAACCCACGTCAACTCCAAAGTAGCTAAGAACTTAACCACACAAGCTTCTTTGACTTGGCAGTGTAGGATGTAGTTCTTTCTTTTTTATCTCTAATCTAATCTTAATTGTTTTTTCTACTTATTAGATTTTTTTTCTATTTTATCTTAGATCTACTTTACCTTTATTCTCTTCTATTTTAGATCTAAACTTAAATGTTGTGGGCTGAAATTAGTAGAGAAGTTGGTAGAAAAATGGTAGTAAGAAGGTAGAATAGAAATTTACCTCAAAAAGTGAGATTTCTTCAAATTAATCTAAAAGAAAGGATTGAAGAGGTGGAAAGACATGGCTGAGGTGTCTCTTTGACCAAGGGAAGAAAGAAGACCAGGCCGAGAGGACAAGAAGGGGGTCGTGAAGAAGAAGAGAGGTTCTTTTGGAAAGATAGGGTTTCTTTTTGATAGGCAGTATACGTTTTTGTGTGTAGAAGAAGCTTAGAGAGGATTTGAAGTAAAATTTGTTTTTTTGGATTTGTAGTAGACAAGATAAGGAACATATAGAAATAATTTTCATATCTTTTGGTTAAGTATCAAGGGAGATATGAGTCGTCAAAGTTGCAAGTGTTTAAGACTAGGGCAGTGAGGTTTACTAAATTTCGGGCCTCGGCTCTTGAGAACCATTTGGACTTTAGGGGCAAAATTTGTTGGGGTTGTGTTTCTTATTGAGTTTACTACTTTGAATCAAAATCTTAAGTCAATAAGATCTTTGAGCAAAGAGTTATGAGTGAAATTGTAACCGGATGTAGGTGAAAAGAGAAATAGAGTGAAAGCAGAATTGGAGTTTGTATGGGCAGAGTGTGTGTGTGGATTTTTTTGGGTATGAATGGAGTTAGGGAATGAATTTGAGTGTGAAATTTGATAGACGTGATCTAAGCAAGTTAAGAAAGAGATGAGAGTAAGTTTGATACTCATTTATTTTATGAAAAAAATGTTATGCTCTTTCAAAGTGATAGGGATCTATCTCTAAGTCAGTGAAGTTTGGGGGAGCATATCTTTGTGATCAAAGTAGCATTTTGAATAAAATTTATTGGAGTTTGTAGATATATGAGTCTATTAAGTTGTGTAAAACATTGATTGCTATTGGAGTTATGGTTAAAGAATTATGAGGAAATTTGTAGTCAGATCCAGAGTTGGTAGAAGACAGAATTAAAGGAGAAGGGTAGAGTCTATAACTCTATTTCCAAGAGGAGTTTTGGAGCAAAAATTGGAGGATGTTTACAACATAAAGCAAGCAACAAGCCTACCAAATTTCAATACTTGGGATTTTGATAATGAGGAGCAATGAAGGTGTGAAGCAAAGAGGGTCTAGAATCAAAGGCAGCATGGAGGGGTTTCTTTGACAACATGGTTCTCTCTAACCACATGAGCTATAGTCAAAAGGATTATGGGGTTTGCTTCCTTACTTCCTTAAGTACTTTGTATCCAAATTTTGCTTCAATTGATGTGATATCCTAGGATTTATGGGCAAATTTGAGGGCAGGTTTCTAAAGGCAGAATATGGCAGGGTTAATAAAGTATGTTTTTATGTAAATTCTTCAATTTTATGAACTTTATGAATCTCATCTTGCACTTGAGAAACTAGAGGCACAAAAGACCCAGTATTTCTTAGGGCTAAGACTACCACCACGACAACACCCAGTAGCAAAAGACAAGCTTTATCTTTGACAAGCGGTATAGTCACAAAACCATGCAAATAATAAATCAACAAACTAGAAGCTTAGAAATTTATAAATCAAAATCCAGTTGTTTATATAAGTTCTAATTTTGGAAGCATAGAGTTTACTTCTTTAGTCATCTTTAAAAAAATTCTCAACCGTGAATTCATTACCAATCACCAAATATCATCAAAATATTAGCAAGTAATTATATAAATAAAACCAAACCAGAAACTTGAAAATTCATAATTTAAGATCCAACTGTTCAAATAAGCTCAAAATTTAGGAAAAGATATCTCATACCTTTGATCGTTGTCACATAAATTTTGAGCCGTGAATTCATTGTTGATCATTAGATATCACCAAATCCTTGGCAGATACTTTTTGAAGTCAAATCTCAACCTGAAACTTGAAAATTCATAATTGAAGATCCAGCCGTTTAAATAAACTCAAAATTTGGGAATACATAACTCATACTTTTGACTATTGTTACATAAATTTTTAGCTGTGAAATCATCGCCGATCGTTAGATAACACCAAATCTTTGGCAGGTACTTTTAGAAGTCAAATCTCAATTCAATACTTGAAAATTCATAATTGAAGATCTAGCTATTTAAATAAGCTCAAAATTTGGCAAAACATATTTCATACCTTTGACTATTGTCACATAAATTTTGAGCCATGAAATCATTGTCGATCGTTAGATATCACCAAATCCTTGGCAGATACTTTTAGAAGTCAAATCTCGACCTAAAACCTGAAAGTTCATAATTGAAGATCCAGCCGTTCAAATAAGCTCAAAATTTGGGAAAACATAACTCATATCTTTGATCCTCATCACATAAATTTTGAGCTATGAATTCATTGCTGATTGTTAGATATCATCAAATCCTTGGCAGATACTTTTAAAAGTTAAAACCCTAGATATCTGAGAACAAATTTGCCATTACTCCCTAATCAAAGTTTCAATTGATATGAGATTGTAGACATAGACTCTTTATAGTATAAGTAATATGTACACCAAAAATGAGCTTCAAATTCATCTTGAAACTCAAGTTCTAGCTTAAAGCAAATCCTTCTATTTATCTAACTTCTTCAAAAACCCAGTTTAGTTTGCTGGGTTTAACTAGCCATAACTCACTCATTTTGAACTCATTTCTATCAATTCTTGGGCGTTAAATATGTAGCTTGAAGTCTAGTTTCTAACCCAACTTTTTTTTTTCTTGCTAGTATCTTAAAACTTCTAATATACCCTGAAAAGTGACAGTAGGTATCATATTAGTAGTCTAAGTTCAAACAAGCATATCTCTCTCATCTAAGCTCCGATTCCTATGTTTCTACCACCTTAACTCATGCCAAGAAGAAGCTCTCTCTGAATACCTCTCTGCCTTTGCCAAAAAACCCCGTCTTCTTATCCTCCGAGCTCGTCAAAGAAGTCGCAGCCAAGGTCTTCAAAGTCCAAGTCAACAATTAATAGTTTAAAGTTATAAAAATCCCAAATCTAATCCTCCAAGTCAGCACTATTATTGGTAGCCGACTATTGACATCCAAATCTACTATTTAACCTTGGTAAATCCTTAATTCAATGTCAAAGTCAAAACTCCTTATATCTACAAATATAACCCTGAATCTACTAAAATCTAAGATTGGAAAAAAGATAAAAGAAATAAAAGAAAGTTTCAAGGCTAGATCAAAGTTAAAGTTAAGATTAAAGATAAGGTAAAAATTTAACCAAAGAAAAAGAAAGAAAGTGAGAAATTTTTTTCTAAACTATATAAAAACTTAGATTGGTAAGAAGAAAGAAAGAACTTAATAAAATTTTGAAGAAAAGATAGTTAAGTTAGATTTCTATATATGGATATATTTACTTCACGACAATGGTCAGCTACAACATATGCTGCTGAATTTCAAAATCTTGCTTGCGATGTAGAGTAGAATGACAAAGCCCTTATCAACCAATTTCATTATGGATTGAAGGATAACGTCAAAGATTTGTTATTAACAATGCCAAAAGCTGAATCTTTGGAGCAATTTGTTGCTCAAGCAATTGCATGTGACAATCGATTATTTGAAAGGCGCCAGGAACATAAATTTAGTTGGAGAGGAACAAATCAATTGATGACAGCAACTCCTAAGTTTTCAGAAACTTACTTGGCTAAACCAGAACCAATGCAAATTGATGTGGTACGCTTTAAACCTCTCACTGAGTAGGAAAAGACTCGACGTTGTCAAGAGGATTTGTACTTATATTGTGGAGAATCTAAACACACTGCTCAATATTGTCCAAAGAAGCAACGCAATCACAAAATGAGAAATATGGCTGCTAGAGAAGACACTGTGTCGAAAAATGAATTTCTCTAGCTAAAATAGAGACCGTGCAGCTGGAATCATGTGCAACACCTTGTAAAGGTCCTATTCTCTCCTCAGACCCCTCACCTTGTTTTACAATAGAAGTATCATTAGGACCTAAAAATCACAAAGTCTTTGCTTTATTAGATTCAGGAGCCTTAGCTTGTTTCATAGATGAAGACTTTGTCAAAAAACAAGAAATAGTTTTAATCAAGAAAGCTAAACCTGTACACGTAGAAGTCATAGATGGTCGTTTGTTATCTTCTGGAGATGTCACCCATGAGACTGTTCCTTTAGATGTAGCAATTAAAGGACATACTAGTGTAGTAATATTTAATGTGATTAGATCCCCTTCAAATCCGATTATTTTAGGAGTATCGTGGTTAGAAAAATATAATCCTCAAATAAATTGGATTTCTTCTAACCTCGACTTTTCTTGTAGTTCAATCCAAGAATCCAGTAGTCAAATAGAAATACATAAGTCTAGTATATCCAAACCCTTACTAATAGGTGCGAAAGCTTTTATACATGCTGCAAAAGAAGGACCATCTTTTGTTATATATGCCACACCTATTTCGGATACTGAGAAGACTACAAGTAATATTCCTAACTAATATCAAGATTTTCAAGATGTTTTTGAAAAAAAAAATGCAGACATTCTTCCACAGCATCGACCTTATGATTGCTCAATCGACCTTCAAGTAGGAGCTCAACCACCATTTGGATCAATCTATAATTTATCGCAGAACGAGCTAACTACATTGAAGGAATATATTGATGAGAACTTGGCTAAGAACTTCATACGCCATTCAAAATCTCCAGCAGGAGCTCCTATCTTATTTGTAAAGAAAAAAGAAGGATCCTTACGGATGTGCGTAGATTATCGAGGGCTTATTAAGATTACCATCAAGAACAAGTATCCTTTATCTGTGATTTTAAGACTTCTTGATCAACTTAGCCAAGCAAAGATCTATACAAAAATAGATCTACGAAGAGCATATAATTTGGTCCGCATCAAAGAAGATGACGAATGGAAGACTGCATTTTGAACTAGGTATGGACATTTTGAATATAATGTCATGTCGTTTGGACTTACAAATGCACCAGCTGCTTTTCAACATCTTATGAATGACGTTTTTCGTGAATTTCTTGATGATTTTGTTGTCTGCTATTTAGACAACATTCTAATCTACTCTAAGAACGCAGAAGAACATGAATTTCATGTTTATCGTGTGTTACAAAAATTTAGAGATACAGGATTATACGCCAAGATGGAAAAGTGTGTATTTTACACTACTCAAGTTGACTTCCTAGGATACATCATTTCTAATAACGACTTAATGATGGATCCTAAGAAAGTTCAGACAATTATGGACTAGAAAATTCTAAGGACAATAAGAGATGTATAGTATTTTTTGGGATTTGCCAATTATTATCGGATCTTCATTAAAAACTTTTCTCAAGTTGTAGCTTCATTGACACGCTTAACTTGTAAAGAAAAACTTGAGTGGAGGAAGGAAGCAGAAGCATTATTTGAAGCTTTGAAGACATCTTTTACTTCTGTACCAATCTTGTATCGCGTCGACTTTTCTAAAGCATTCTTTATGGAAACAGATGCATCAGATTTTGCATTGGGTGCCGTATTGTCACAAATGGAAATAGATGACAAACTTCATCCAATAGCTTTTCATTCAAGAAAATTTTCAGCAGCCGAGATTAATTATGAGTATGTCTTTGTCAAGATTCGAGTTCATTATCATATATAGGCCAGAAAAACAACAAGGTTTGTCTGATGCCCTTTCTAGACGTTCTTATCTTGCTCCAAAAGAAGGAGATGCAGCTTTTGATCAACAAAGAATGACCCTCTTGAAGCCAGAATAATTTTATCTTCGAGCAATCAAATCAACATTGACCGTTGATTTGAATTTTCTCAAGAAAATTCAATCAAGTATGTCCTCAAACCCTCTTGTTCATGATATTAAGAACAATTCATCTAAGTCTTATGATACTTCCAAGTTCGAATTCAAGAACAATCTACTCTACTTTGAGAGACGCTTGTATATCCCAGAAGGTGAAGCACGACTACGTGCTCTTGAAGCTCGTCACAATTTTTCCGCAGTAGGATATTTTGGGTACAACAAGACTCTGGAACTAATATCAAGAGATTTTTGGTGGCCTCAAATGTGGAAGGCAGTTAAGAAATTTGTACAATCATGTGATGTTTGTTCAAGATCAAAAATCCCTCGTCATCGACCTTACGGACTTCTCCAACCACTACCTATACCAGAACAACCATGGTCTTCTATCTCTATGGATTTTATCACAGATCTACCAATTTCAAGTTCATATGATTCCATATTCGTAATTGTAGATCGGTTCACCAAGATGGCACACTTTGTACCATGTACAAAATCTATCACAGGTGAAGAAACAGCTAAGCTCTTTCTTGACAACATCTATCGCCATCATGGATTGCCAAGGGATATTATATCAGATAGAGGAACGCAATTTGTATCCAAATTTTGGAGAACCTGTTCAAGATATTGAAGGTGGATATAAAACTATCTTCAGCCTTCCATCCTCAAACAGATGGTCAAACGGAACGAGTGAACCAAGTCTTGGAGCAATATTTGAGGTGTACCATCAATTACCATCAAGACGATTGGACAACTCTTTTGCCATTGGCAGAGTTTGCTTATAATAATTCGTACATTCTTCTACTCAACAAACACCTTTCTTTGCCAATTATGGTTATCACCCACGACTTGATATTTTTGACTTTTCAAAAGCTGATAATCCTACGGCAAAAGATTTGGCAAATCAGTTGGCAGAGCTACATGCAACAATGAAGGTGCGATTAAAAGAAGCTCAGGAACGACAAAAGACCAATGCAGATGTCTATGGCAAGCAACAACCTCAATTCCATGTTGGTGATAAGGTATGGCTACTTTGTCAAAATATCAAGACTGTTTGTCCTTGTGATAAGTTGGACTATCGTAGGCTTGGACCATTCTCAATTTGTGAACAAGTCAATCCAGTCGCTTATCAATTAAAGCTACCGAAGTCTATGAAGATTCATCCTGTATTCCATGTGTCTCTACTTGAGCCATATAAGACAACAAATATACAAGGAAGAAAACAAATGCCACCGCCTCCTATAGAAGTGGATAACAATGAAGAATTTGAGGTGGAAGAAGTCTTAGATTCGAGGCGGCGCCGAAACAGGTTGGAATATCTTATTCATTGGCGTGGATACAATATTAGTGAGCGCACATGGGAACCGGCAAAGAATCTTGCAAATGCAGCAAGGAAGGTGGAGACCTTTCATCAACGACATCCATCAAAACCAAGATGAAGACCTCTCCTATAAAAGAAACAAGATCTAGGCAAGATAACATTCAACTTTCTAACCTTGTTTGTAACTTCTTTATATTTGTGGCGCTGAGGAAATGGAGAACCAACAACCAGCGGATTCGACTCAAGAGCCTTCATTTGCTGACTTGCCGGATGAGACGTTGCGATTGTCACAACCTTCAAGACGACGCAACCGAGATGAAGATCTTCAAGAATGACATGTTCTTCTTCGAATAGATGGCGAGATACAACGTGTTTGGTATCACGACCTTGGAAGAGACTCCCGATGTTTGGTGATTTTATTGGAGGTAGGAACAACTCCTGATGGTGTTCCAAACGTCTTATTCGAAAGAAGTTATGAAGGTCACAACAATGATCAAATAACAGGGTGGTCTTCCCGCCCCGGAATGGGACATTATCGATGGCTGAGAGGACCCATTAATTACCTTCGAAGAGAACAAAGATCAGAGTATGTGGCAAATACAATCCGGCGCATCTTAGACTTCCTCAACATCTAACCACCACTCCTCGTGGAACTCGTGCCTAAAAGGAGGGGTAATGTCACGGACATACACATAGTTACCTATATAATTAAGTAGAACTAGGTAAAAGTAGATAAAAGTAGGTTAATTCTATAATATCTTCTAGAGAAACTTCTTAGAAGCTTCATAGACACTGCTTTGACCCTATAGGTGTCCATAGTTGATTTCTTGGTTAGAAACTTGGTCAACAAGTTAACCATGTGCCACACATGTTAATAGCTTGTTCTTCAAGCTAACTATGTGGCGCACATGTAAAAAACTTGCCTTGCAAGCTAAGGCAAGTGGCCTTCAAAGTCAACACATATTGGAGGTCTTATAAAACATCGCCATGTATATATAAAGACAAGAGTGAAGCCTTCTTCACTCTTGTCAACTTCTTTCTTGCTTCTAATCTAGTTTCAAGAGTCTCTAGTTGTCTTGTCTTTTAACAATAGCCATTCCAGTTTCTATTGAATACATATTTTCTTATTTCTATTTTATAAGAGAAGTCTCACTTGTCCATTTGATTTCATCGAGTTCTTGTCCTTGACACTGGGAATACATTAGGTACTTGGTTGTGGAGAGTTCATTTGAAACTTGATGGCAAAATCCAACAAGTAATTTTTCCTTAATATAAAAGAAAAATAATACAACAATCTCACAAAAGAGAAGTTATATATATAAACCCTCTTGTATTCAAGTAAGTTTGTACAAAAAAGATTCAAATTTCCACAAAAATCCTTCAAAACTTTATTCACTCACAAGGACTTATTTCTTAGTAAACTTTAGAGTCCAATCACTCTTGATTCAATTATTCAATTTCTATTAAATTTAATTCAAAGTGTAGATAACTTTTTTAAGTTTGACCACAAGAAAGAATCAATTATAAATTCATTTCTAATCGTCTGATATCTTAAAATCCCTAGCAGGTGCTTAAAACCCTAGCTCAGAGACACCCAAGCACTACTTTCCTTATATCTCACAAATCCAAAATCTTAATACCACAAAATTTTTACACATAGTCTTGTGACGTAAACATATATACTTCTAAAAATTTTGAGCCAAAAATCTATGAAATTGCCTAAGATATAGCTCAATATGTAACCACTATGTAAAAGGGTCATTTACTACCCTTAAGTTTGTAAGCACTGACTTCAACTCCCAATATCTCCTTTATTCTAGCTTGGATTTTATCAAGTTATATATAAAAAGTGTAGCCGTAAAAGTGCTCTCTCCAATCCTAGTAGCCAATCTTTGATTGCTTTCTGTATGTGTGAATTATATCCAAAAGAGTGACAATAAATCCAAAATCAACACCTTAACTTTGGGTGCCTATAACTTCTTCATAAAAAGTGCAAATCACACAAAATTTGCACCTAAATCAGATCCAAAAACCTAAACCTTATGATTCTAGCCTCTGATGTTCGACTCCTCTCGAAAAACAAATCCTAACTCCTAATAAATCCTCAAGCAGTCTCCTTGAAGCCCATTGGGCATGATTTTTGGCCAATTAGAATAGAGATTTCTATCATCCACCTCTTTTCATCCACATGGATGGCCAAACTACTCTTTTTATACTAAAGACCCTTCTCTAATCCTTCTTCTTATAAGACTTACATACTTGGTGCTTTAAGCACCAAATAAAAGAAGTAAATAAGATCTTAAGGATCACCAATGTCTAACAAAGGTGACTTAAGATATATACAAGTTACTATCAATATAAAATTAACTTCAAAAGTCACTACTAAAAAAAAAATAAGGTCGTATAAATCTTAATAATAATCCTTTTAATAGATCTTTTTTAAAACTAGCAACCTAATCACATCCTATAACTAATAAAAATCCACTAATATGGCTTTCTTTTAGCTATGTAGTAAATTGTACATTAAATATACATGTAGAATTTTTTCACAAAGTAGCCAAACAACAACACAACAACGCTCCGTTTATCCATCACTTTGAGGATGAAAAGTTGAAGATAGCTTTATGTCCACCTTTAAAATCTAAAAAAATATTCTCTAAAATCTTGACACAAATTACGTCCCTCTATTTGATATAATATCTGTTGGTAATCCATAATAGCAATAGATGTTGTTAAGAAAGAGTTTAGCTATTTTTCACCTGTGATAGATTTTGTACATGGTACAAAATGTGCCATTTTGGTAAAATGATCCACGATCACGAATATAGAATCATATGAACTTAAATTTGGAAGATCTGTGATGAAATCCATAGAAATAAAAGACCAAAGTTGTTTTGGTATAAGGTAATGGTTGGAGAAGTTTGTAAGGTCGATGATGAGGAATTTTTTATCTTGAACAAATATCACACAACTGTACAAATTCTTTAACAACCTTCTACATTTGAGGCCATAAAAAATCTCTTGAAATTAGCTCTAAGGTCTTATTGTATCCAAAATGTCCAACTGTAGGGAAGTTGTGACAAGCTTCAAGAGCACGTTGTTGTGGTAGAGAGAATTTGCGTCAAGAAAGCGTTGGGCTTCTAGCTGCTACTAATTACTCAATCAAGATTCAAATATAACAAAACCTCCAAATTTATATAAAAGATTTCTTCATGGGGCTATTACATCCAATACATAAGTCTTATTTCATCAAACCACTCAAAACATAAGAAATACTCTAAAACCCTCATTCTCTTGTAAGAAGGGAATCTTTCTTGTACTTCAATAATCCAAAATTTTTAATCCAAATGTCAAAATTTACTAAAAATTTATATGAAGTATTAATATATTCTTCACAACTACCACCACAAATTTCAACTATAGATTTATTACCAATCTTTAGATACCTCCAAAATCCTACCATTAGCTTCAAACCCTTATTTACAAACATCCGTGTATTAAATTCTTCATATCTTACAATCTAAAAGTTCAAATACTATCAAACTTTGATTTATAGCTTTTTAGCATAATAATACACCTTTTTAGAAAGTTTTAGATAAAAATTCATCCCAAAGCTCAAGATATGGCAAATCCTATCACTATCAACAAAACTGCCTACTTACTGCCTTGAAATTCGATCTTCTGTCTTTGACTCCCAATATCTCCTTCTTCAAAACTCCAAATGTTATAATTCTTCTTTATTAAGTGTAGAGCTTGAAATGGCCTCTTTAATTGTATCTCCCGATCTCCAAAATCTTTCATACAACTCTTCGAATCTTCAAAAGAGTGATAGTAGGTACTATTTGTACACCTTAACTTCAAGTGTCTATTCCTCTCTCATAAAAACTCCAAATCTCTCAATTCTTGTATCAAAATTATAGTATAAAAAACAAGCTTTTTAATCCTAGTCTTTGATTTTCAAATCGCCTCCAAAACCCTTGTTCTTATTGGGGGCAGCCTCTTCAAAGCCTATTAGGCATAATCATTGACCAATAGGAATGAAAAACTTCACTTCTTGTCTTCATTCATCTTCACTTTGTCTTCATCCTTCCAAATAGGCTTCTTAGTAGTTTAATTCTTCTTCTTTAGATTCCAATTGCCTCTTAAGGCTTTATTCTAAATATTTAGATTCTATATAATTTAAAAATCATAACCAAATTAAATAAAAATCTAAAATAAATTTTCTTCTATCAACCTCTTTTAATTTATTTTATTAACCATTCTAACACATATCTAAATTTATAAATATATTATACATTTTGAGTGGATTTTACATACTATAAGCAATTCCAATATGACAATGTAGTCGTGCTTCACCTTCTGGAATGTATAAACGTCCTTCAAAATAAAGTAAGTTGTCATTGAACTCGAACTTTGAAGTATCATGAGATTTAGAAGAATTATTCTTAACATCATGAACAAGAGGATCTAAAGGCATACTTAACTGGATTTGCTTGAGAAATGATAAATCAGCAGTCAATATTGATTTTATTGCTCAAATATGAAATTGCTCCAGTTTTAGGAGGATTATTCTTTGTTGATCAAAAGCTGCATTTCCTTCTTTTGGTGTAGGATAAGATGGTCTAGAAAGAGCATCAGACAGACCTTGTTGTTTTCTTAGGCGATAAGTGATAATGAACTCAAATCTTGACAAAGACATACTTCAATAAGCTTGACAACAATTTAACACACATGCTGACATAAAGTACTTGAGATTCTTATAATCTGTATATATAATGACTGGACTAGAAGCGCCTTCTAAATAGTGGCGCTATTCTTAAAAAGAATCAATAATTGTAAGAAGTTCTTTATCGTGGATTTTGTAATTGATCTCTGTTGTTGAAAATTTTTTGGAATAAAAAGCTACTAGATGGAGTTTGTCATCTGCTCTCATTTGTGATAATATTGCACCTAAAATAAAGTCTAATGCATTGATTTCTATAAAAAATACCTTGAAAAAGTCGACGCGATATAAGATTGGTGTAGAAATAAAAGCTATTTTTAACACTTCAAGCGATATTTTTGTTTCCTTATTCCATTTGAGTTTGTCTTTATAAGTTAGACATGTAAGTGGAATTGCAACTTGAAAAAAGTTCTTGATAAAAATTTAGTAGTAATTGAAAAATTCTAAAAAGCATTGCTCGTCCCTTATTATTCTTGGAATCTTCTAATCTATGATTGTCTAGACTTTTTTAGGATCCATCATAAGCCCATCATTCAAAATGATGTATCTTAAGAAATAAACTTGAATAATGTGAAATATACACTTTTCCATCTTGGCATATAATCCGATATCTCTAAGTTTTTGTAATACACGACGAATATGTAATTCATGTTCTTTTACGTTTGTCACGGACATACTTTAAGCCGCTACTAGAATTTTTTATAGTCTTCTAAAATCTTCTATAGCTTTTAGAATCTTTTAGAATCTTCTTTAATCTTTGAAAATCTTCTAAAATCCTCCTCAACCTTCCAAGACCTCCTGTAGACTTTTTAGAGTCTTCCAAAATCTTCTTCAAACTTCTAAAATATTCTAAGATATTCTTAGGACCTTCTAGAATCTTCTTCAACCTTCCAAGACCTCCCATAGACTTTTTAGAATCTTCTTCAAACTTCTAGAATATTCTAAGATACTCTTAGAAGGTCTAATAGGACATAAGGCCTCATAGTATAAATAAAAGACAAGATTGAAGAGCACCTCAGTCTTACCAACACAAGTCTTGGAATAATCTAGAGTGTTGCCTTGTTCTTGATATTAATCCAGTTTCTTATTCTTGATCTAGTTCTTGTTCTTGAAGTTATTTTGGTTTTGAATTCTTTCCCTTACTTCTTTGCTAACCTGCTATCTTGCATCCCTGATAGTTTGACAAGACTGACTTATATAATCACATCAAAGCTTAGATCTCTTGATAGAGAGTGGATTATCCCTCTCAAGATACTATTTCATTCTAGAGGAGTGCGGACTACTTCTTTCTAAGCTTATATGCTTACTTATTGTAGTTGATTTTTCTTTGAAAAGAGTGGATTATCCCTTTTTTAAGTTATATCACTACATTTTAGAGGTTGCGGATTACCCTCTTTTAAACTAATTTTCTAAGAATATTTCTTTTAGTATTGAAAATACAAATGGCTTATTGACTTTTTTTTTAAAGATAAAAATAGATTAGGTTAATGGAGGTACATCCTTACAAACAAAGAATAGAGTGGCAACACTTACAGATCTTGGAGCCCTATTGGATCCTATGAGAAGAAAGGACATTCTTCCACAACTCAAAAAAAGAATTATAAATATAGCAAGTATTTGAAGAAACTAAGAGAGAGATTTATAACTTGCAACAAGAGATTATTTGATTAAGAAAAGTAAGTGATAGACAAGCTATGCACTCAACTTCTCCAGAAGTTCCAAAGGTTGTCATAAAAGAGCCAAAAGCTAGTATGTCTGATAAATTTGATAGAATAAGATTCAACTTTCGAGGGTTTATACAACAAGTGCAACTTTACTTACAACTATATCCATCTCGTTACCCAGATGGATTCACTTAAGTCACTTTTGTGGGCATCCTTTTATCAAGAAGTGCTCAATCATGGTTTGCGCCACTATTGAAAAAGAATTCTTTGATCCTGTACAATTTAGAAGCTTTTATGGAAAGTTTTATTGTTGCATTTGGAGATAGTGATGGAATGAGGGTGGCTGACAGGAAGATCCAAAATCTATGACAAGAGCAGTATTCAGCTGTAATTTATGTTGCAAAATTTTAACAACTTACTTGTGATCTTAATTAGAATGATAAGGCTTTTATGACTTGATTACGTTATGGCCTAAAAGATGATGTAAAGAATTTATTGATCACAATGCCAAGAGTTGAAAGCTTAGAAAAATTCATAGCTCAAGCTATTACTTGTAACAATCGCCTATTTGAACTATGACAAGAAATGCAATCAATTTTCAACAATACCTATTAAGATACGACTGCTATATCTTCAAGAATATTTGAAAAGCCATTAACATATCTTGAACTTATGCATATTGATATGATTCAATTCAAGCTATTAACATCAATGAAAAAGACTAGATGTTGACAAGAGAATTTATGCCTATATTATGGAAGATCCAATCTCAAGGCAACAAATTGCCTAAATAAGTCTAGAGAATTCAAAGCACGAGATATAATATCCAAATTGGAAAGGTAAAAAAAAAAAGACGCCCAGCCACAGTAAAGACCTTGTGGTTGGACACCTCCAAATCTAAAGCACCAGAAAAAGATCTCTTTTTACCTCCGGATCCAACATCTTGTTTTATACTTCTTGTATATATAAGAATCTTGAAACAAGAAATTTTTTCTAAAGTCCTTTTAGATACTGGAGCCTCAGTATGCTTTATAGATAAGGATTTTGCAACCAAGCATAATCTACTACTTGTAAAGAAGATCCATCCTACACCCGTTGAAATCATTGATGGACGAAACCTTGCATCAAGAAATGTTGTCGAAGAAACCCAATTATTGGAAGTGATACTAGGAGATCAAATATTACAAACTGTTTTCAACATCATTAGATGTCTGATAAATCTTATTGTTATTGGACTTCCTTAGTTTAAGCTACATAATCCTGATATTAATTGGAGTATGCAAAAGATTTCTTCAAGATCCACACATCAAAAGAAAAAATGAGATATTGCTCTATTCCTTAAAACTAAAGCATTTATGTAAGCAACAAAAAAAGTAGATGCATTTGAATTATATGTTATTTCAATGAAAGACCCAACAGAGCAACTAAAGCAAGAAATTCCTAGTTAATATCGCAACTTGAAAGACATATTTGAAAAGAAAAAAATAGACATATTATCCAAACATCGTTCTTATGATTGTGCAATTGAATTACAAGATGCAGCTCAACTTCCATTTGGTCCAATTTATAATCTGTCACAAACAGAGCTTATAGCCTTGCAAGAATATATTGATGAAAATCTAACTAAGAATTTTATTTGACATTCAAAATCACCTATTGGAGCTCCTATATTATTTGTGAAAAAGAAAGATGGTTCCTTACGTATGTGTGTTGACTATCGAGGTTTGAACAAGGTAATAATAAAAAATCGCTATCCATTACCGTTAATCTCAGGATTATAGGAACAATTAGGACAAGTAAAGATTTTTACAAAGATTGATTTGAGAGGCGCCTACAACCTAGTCAGGATTGAAGAAGGATATCAATGGCAGATAGCATTCCGCACAAGGTATGGACAATTCAAGTACAATATTATGCCTTTTGGACTTACAAATGCACCTGCAGTCTTCCAACATATGATGAATGATATCTTATGAGAATACTTAGATGACTTTGTAGTCATCTACTTGGACAATATCTTGATCTTTTTTAAGAATGAAGAAGAATATGAACATCATATACGGAAGGTATTAGAGAAACTATGAGAAAGTGGATTATATGCCAAATTAGAGAAATGCTCTTTCCACCAACCATCAGTTGAATTTTTGAGATATATCGCTTCAAAAAACAGAATTTCTATGGATCCAAAGAAGATACAAACTATTATAAAGTAGAAACAATCGTCATCAATTACAGATGTACAATATTTCTTGGGATTTATAAATTTCTACAGAATCTTTATGAAAGATTATTCCAAGATTTCCGCTCCATTAACGTGATTCACAAGCAAGGACAAATTTATTTGGAATGATAAGGTTGAAGAAGTATTCAAGAAGCTAAAAGAATCTTTCACTTTTGCTGTTATATTTGTCCACGCTGTCGTGTTGTAACACGTTTATATAATAAAAAATATGAATAAGGATAAATTCTACTTAATACTTAATTATCTTAATTTATTAGAAACTTAAGGTACTTAAGAAAATATTTATAAAAGTTTCTTAGATTAATTCTTGTTTTAATAGCTAAAAGATAAAGTTACTTATTAAAATTTTCTTCTAGATTGTAGAAACTGGTTCACGGCTTTTAAAAAAGCCACAAATTAATAAAAATAGAATAAGAGAAATAAAAAATTAATATGGTAGATATCAAAGTAGAGTTGAAGATAGGATTAACTTAAAAAAATCCTTAAAATAAGTTAGATCAATATATGGGAGATGATCGGGTATGAGACAAGGTTGAAATCAGACCTTTAGCCACATTAACGACCACATGTCAAGGACATGAACTAGAAAAAGATGTATAATCTAATAAAAATTGTATCAAAGAAAAGTTATAAAATAGTAATCAGAAAGTATGTATATTCAAAGAGAAACTGGAATGGCTATTGTCAAAGACTAGAAACATGAAGACTCTTGAAACTAGACTAGAATTAGGAAAGGAGTTGATAAGAATGAAGAAGGCTTCACTCTTGCCTCTATAAATATTATCTAACTAAGAGCTAGATGGTGGCATTTTGTAGGACCTCATACACGTGTTTAATTTACAAGACACATGTCAAACTTGCATGATAATTTTTTAACATGTGCGCCACGTACTTGGCTTGTTCCGCAAGCTACTAACATGTGTGACACATGGCTAGCTTGTTCTACAAGCTACCAACATGTGCGCCATGTAGCTAGCTTGTTGACCAAATTTTTAACCTATCAATCACCTCTAGACATGTATAAAGATGATTTCGCATCTATAAAGCTTCTAGGAAGCTTCTCTATTAAATATTATCAAATCAACTTATTTCACCTACTTCTATTGGTCTATATTATTTAGATAATTATTGGAATAAATCTTATATTCGTGACATTATCCCCCCTTTTAGGAACAAATTCCACGAGGAGCGATGATTACATATTGAAAAAGTCCATGATACATCGAATTATGCTTGCCACATACTCTGATCTTTGTTCCTTTCAAAGGTAGTTGATAGGTCCTTTCAACCATTGATAATATTCCATACCAAGGCGAGAGGACCACCTTGTTATTTGATTATTGTTAAGGCCTTCATAACTCCCTTCAAAGAAAATATTAGGAACACCATCACGAGTAGTTCCTATCTCTCAAAGTATTATCAAACATCGAGAGTCTCTTCCAAGGTCGTCATACCAAACACGTTGTATTTCACTATCAATCCAAGGAAAGACATGTCGTTCTTGAGGATCTTCATCTCTATTCCATCATCTTGAGAGTTGTGATAGTCGTAATATCTCGTCTGGTAAATCAACAAATGATGGCTCTTGAGCTGAATTCACTAGTTGTTGATCCTCCATCTCTTTAGCACAAACAAATCTAAAGAAATAACAAACAATTATACAAGATAGGATGAAACCTCTATAGAACCTGCTTTGCTTTATAGCAAAGATTTTCTTGATATTTTAATTTAATTTTGACGGATGTCATCGATGAAATGCATTGATTTTTATTGGTGCATTTATTAGATTCTTAGATGGCTCCCATGTACGTTCACTAATATTGTATCTATGCTAATGCACAAGATATTCCAATCAATTTCGGCGTTGCCTTGAATCTAAAATCTCTTCAACCTCGAATTCTTCATTGCTGTGCACTTCTATAGGAGGCGGTGGCATTTGTCTTCTTCCTTATATTTCCTTTGTCTTATATAGATCGAGTAGTGACACATGGAATACAGGATAGATCTTCATGGACTCCGATAGGTGTAATCGATATGCAACTCGATTGATTTGTTTAGAAATAGGAAAAGGTCCAAGCCTACGATAGTCCAACTTATCACAAGGACAAATAGTCTTGATATTGCGACAAAGTAACCATACCTTGTCCCCCACATTGAACTATGGTTGTTCCTTGCGATACGCATCTATATTTGTTTTTTTTCGTTCTTGAGCTTCTTTTAATTGCACCTTCATTATTGCATGTAGCTCTGACAAACGATTTGTCAAATCTTTTTTCGTTGGATTATCAACTTTTAAAAAGTCAAAAGCATCAAGTCGTGGGTGGTAACCATAATTATCAAAGAAAGGTGTTTGTTGCATAGAAGAATGCATCATATTATTATAAACAAAATAATGGCTGAAGAAGCCCAAAAGATCGATGACAAGGAATTTTGGATCTTGAGCAAATATCACATGGTTGTACAAAGTCTTTAATCGCCTTCCACATTTGAGGCCACCAAAAATCTCTTGATATAAGTTTCATAGTCTTGTTGTATCCAAAATGTCATGCCGCTAGAAAATCATGACATGCTTGAAGAACACGTAAACATTGTCGTATTGTGGTTTGGCTACTATGTGAAAAAATTATACATGTATATTTAATGTATAATTTACTACTTAATTAAATGAAAGTCATTTCAATGGATTTTTATTGATTATAGGATGTGATTAGGTTGCTAGTTTAGAAAGGATCTATTAAAAAGATTATTATTAAGATTTATACGACCTTATTTTTTTTTTAGTAGTGACTTTTGAAGTTAATTTTATATTGATAGTAACTTGTATATATCTTAAGTCACCTTTGTTAGACATTGGTGATCCTTAAGATCTTATTTACTTCTTTTATTTGGTGCTTAAAGCACCAAGTATGTAAATCTTATAAGAAGAAGGATTAGAGAAGGGTCTTTAGTATAAAAAGAGTAGTTTGGCCATCCATGTGGATGAAAAGAGGTGGATGATAGAAATCTCTATTCTAATTGGCCAAAAATCATGCCCAATGGACTTCAAGGAGGCTGCTTGAGGGTTTATTAGGAGTTAGGATTTGTTTTTCGAGAGGAGTCGAACATCAGAGGCTAGGATCATAAGGTTTAGGTTTTTGGATCTGATTTAGGTGCAAATTTTGTGTGATTTGCACTTTTTATGAAGAAATTATAGGCGCCCAAAGTTAAGGTGTTGATTTTGGATCTATTGCCACTCTTTTGGATATAACTCGAGCATACACAAAGCAATCAAGGATCGGCTACTAGGATTAGAGAGAGCACTTTTACAACTACATTTTTTATATTAAACTTGATAAAATCCAAGCTAGAATAAAGGAGATATTGGGAGCTGAAGTTAGTGCTTACAAACTTAAGGGCAATAAGTGACCTGCTTACATAGTGGTTACATTTTGAGCTATATCTTAGGCAATTTCATAGATTTTTGGCTCAAAATTTTTAGAAGTATATATGTTTATGTCACAAGACTATGTGCAAAAATTTTGTGGTATTAGGATTTTGGGTTTGTGAGATATAAAGAAAATAGTGCTCGGGTGTCTCTAAGCTAGGGTTTTAAGCACCTGCTAGGGATTTTAAGATATCAGACGATTGAAAATGAATTTATGGTCGATTTTTTCTTGTAGTGAAATTTAAGAAGATTATCTAATTTTTAAACTAAACTTTGTAGAAACTAAATGGTTGGATTAAGAGTTATTGAACTCTAAAGTTCAGCAAGAAATAAGTCCTTGCGGGTGAATAAAGTTTTGAAGGGTTTTTGTGGAAATTTGAACCCTTTTTGTACAAACTTATTTGAATACAAGAGGGTTTATATATATAAGTTCTTTTTTGTGAGACTGTTGTATTATTTGTTCTTTTTATTAAGGACAAATTACTTGTTGGATTTTTGCCATCAAGTTTCAAATAAATTCTCCACAGCCAGGTATCCAGTGTATTCCCAGATAGAAGGCCACGTAATATGACAACGTGATATAGGCATCCTTCGAATTATAGTAAGTTATTCTTGAATTCGAATTTAGAAGAATCATGAGTCTTAGAAGAATTATTCTTGATATCATGAACAAGAGGGTCTGAGGATATACTTGACTGAATTTGCTTGAAAAAAGTTGAATCAATAGTCAATATTGATTTCATTGCTTGAAGATGAAATTGCTCTGATTTCAAGAAGGCCGTTCTTTGTTGCTCAAAAGCTGCATCTCTTTTTTTTGGTACAAAATAAGAATGTCTAAAAAAAACATCAGACAAACCTTGTTTTTCTGGCCGATAAATAATAATGAACTCAAATCTTGACAAAGACATACTGCAACAAGCTTGATGATGATTCAACATGTGTATTGACATGAAATACTTGAGATTCTTGTGATCCGTATATATAGTGATTGGACTGGAAGCACCTTCTAGATAATGGCGCCATTTTTTAAAGGAATTCACGATTGCAAGAAGTTCTTTGTTGTGAATCTCATAATTGATCTCACCTATTGAGAATTTTTTTGAATAAAAAGCTACTGAATGAAGTTTGTCATTTGTTCCCATTTGTGACAAATCCGCACCCAAGGCAAAATCTGATGCGTTTGTTTCTATAAAAAATGCCTTAGAAAAGTCAACATGATACAAGATTGGTGCAGAAACAAACAATGTCTTCAGAGCTTTAAAACCTGCTTCTCCTTCTTGATTCCATTGGAGTTTGTTTTTACAGGTCAAACATGGAAGTAGAGCTGCAACTTGAGAAAAGTTTTTAATGATGATCCGATAATAATTGGCAAATCCCAGAAAGCATTAGACATCTCTTATTATCTTTGGAATCTTCCAAATCATGATTGTCTGGACTTTCTTAGAATCTATTATGAGACCATCATTTGAAATGATGTATTCTAAGAAATCAACTTGAGTAGTGTGAAATATACACTTTTCCATCTTGGTGTACAATCCCACATCCCTAAGTTTTTGTAATACTTGACAAACATGTATTTCATGTTCTTTTATGTTCTTAAAATAGATCAAAATATTGTCTAGGTAGCAGATGACAAAATTATCTAGGAACTCACAAAAAACATCATTCATGAGATGTTGAAAAGTAGCTGGTGCATTCGTAAGTCCAAAAGGCATGACATTATATTCAAAATATCTGTACCTGGTTCAAAATACAATTTTTCATTCATCTCCTTCTTTGATGCGTAATAGATTGTATGCTCCTCTTAGATCTATTTTGTGTAGATCTTAGCTTGATTTAACTAGTTAAGGAGTCCTGATATTAACGGTAATGGATATCTGTTCTTGATTGTAATCTTATTGAGTCCTTGATAGTCAACACACATTCGCAATGATCCATTTTTTTTCTCCACAAATAGAATTGGAGCTCATACTTGAGATTTAAAATGGCGTATAAATTTCTTCGCCAAATTCTCGTCAATATACACCTTGAATTCAGCCAACTCATCTTGTGATAAACTATAGATTGGTCCAAATGGTGGCTAAGTTCTTTCCTTGAGGCCGATTGAACAATCATATAGACGATGCTCCAAAAGAATATTTATATTTTTTTTCTCAAAAACATCTTGATAATTCAGATATTGGCTTAAAATACTACTTAAAGTCTTTCCATTATCAGAAACGGATGTGGCATAAATAGCAAAAGTTGATCCTTCTTTTGATGCGTGTATAAAAGCTTTTGCACCTATAAGTACAGGTTTTATTATACTAGACTTATAGCCTTTTATTTAGTTGGTAGGATGTTTAATAATGTTGTCGTACTGTAATTCCTTATAATATGTAAAATCCACTCAAAATATATAATATGTTTATAGATTTAGATATGTGTTAGAATGGTTAGTAAAATAAATTAAAAGGAATTAGTATAAGAAACTTTATTTTAGATTTTTATTTAGTTTGGTTATGGGGTTTAAATTATATAGAACCTAAATATTTAGCATAAAGCCTTGAGAGAAGGTGGAGGTCCAAAGAAGAAGAATTAAACTACTAAGAGGCCTATTTGGAAGAATGAAGATAAAGTGAGGATGAATAAAGACAAGGGGTGAAGTTCTTCATTCCTATTGGTTGAATATTATGTCCAATGGGCTTTGAGGAGGCTGCCTACAACAAGAACAAGGGTTTTGGCAACTTCAAGGAGGCTATTAGAACTTCAGAGACTAGGATTAAAAAGCTTGTTTTTTAGGCTACAATTTTGATGTAAAAATCTAAGGATTTAGAGTATAAATGAGGGAGGAGTAGGCGCTTGAGGTTAGGGTGTACAAATTGTACCTACTGTCACTCTTTTGAAGATTCAAGGAGTTGTATGAGAGCATTTGGAAATCAAAAGGTGCGGCTAGAGAGGTGATTTCAAGCTCTATACCAAATATGCAAGAATTTCTACAATAGAAGTTCTAAAGAAGGAGATATTGAGAGTCAAAGACAGCAATTTGAATTCCAAGGCAGTAAGTAGGCTGTTTTATTTGTAGTGATGGGTTTTGCCATATCTTCAGTTTGTGGACGAATTTTTGTTTCAAACTTTCTAAAAAGGTGTATTATTGTGCTAAAAAGCTATATATCAAAATTTCATAGCATTTGGACTTTTAGATTGTGAGATATGAAGAATTTAGTATACGGGTGTTTGTAAACAAGGGTTTGAAGCTACTGCTAGGATTTTGGCAATATCTAAAGATCGGTAATGAATCGACCATTGAAATTTATGGTGGTAGTTGTAAAGACTACATCAGTACTTTATGTAAATTTGGAGTGAATCTGGACGGTTGGATTTAAATTTACAGATTTTTAAAGTTTGAAAAAAATTCTCTTTGTACGGGGGAATGAAGGTTTAGAATATTTTGTTATATGTTGGATGTCTTATGAAATAAAACTCATGTATTGGGTGTAATAGCCCTATGGAGGAGACTTTATATATATTTTGAGGTTTTTATTATACTTGGATCTTGTTTGAGTAATTAGTAGCAGCCAGAAGCCCAATACTTTCTTGAGGCAAATTCTCTCTACCACGACAACGTTCTGAGAAAAGTCAAGTCTACGAGAATTCCAATCTATTTGAGGGTTATATTTTTCTAGCCATGATAAACCTAAAATAACTAGATTAGACAGAGATTTAATTATGTTAAAGATTATGTAGCTATTATGACCATCTATTGTTACTTTTATAGGACGGGTTTCATAAGTGACGTCTCCAAAAGACAATGGACGACCATCTATGACTTCTAAATGTACGGATTTAGATTTTTGTACTAAAGATATTTTACGATTCTTAATAAATTGTTTATCTAAAAAGCATGTTGAGGCTTCTGAATCTAATAAGGTAGAGGCTCTCTAGTTTTTTGGTCCTAAATATATATCTATTATAAAACAAGGAGAGGATTTTGAGGAGAAAATAGGACCTTCATTAAGAATTGTACAAGGTTCTAGCTACACAGTCCCTATTGTAGCTAGACAAATTTATTTTCCGACATGTTGTCTTCTTTGACAGCAGTACTCCTCATTTTGTAGTTGTGTCATTTCTTTGGACAAAGTTGAGTAGTGTGCTTAGGTTCTCCACAATATAATCATAATCCTCCTTGACGATGCCGAATCTTTTCTTGTTCAGTAAGAGGTTTAAAACATACCACATCAATTTGTATGTCTTTTACTTCCAAATGTACGTTTTGTGAAGACGTTGATGTTGCCATTGAATAATAACATTGAGGCTCTTTTGTATGACTCTCGGATCAAAATTCAAAAAGTTGATTGTCACACTTCACAACAAAATCAATTGTTGGACTCAATGTTTGAGGATCGGATAAATTAAGCATTAATTTTTTTTACCTCATATTGTAATCCGTAGAAAAATTGGCTGATGAGTGCAACATCATCCTATTTAATATCAGTTGCTAGTTGTCAAAATTGTGAAGCGTATAATGACATTAATCGATTGCCTTATCGTAGGATATAAATCTTGTTGGTGGCAATACGGATTGCATTATGTTCTCCATACATAGATCAAAATTTTGTTAAAAATGCCTTCAAATTATCCAATATTCGATCACATTGTTCAAGAAAAGATGAAAACCATGATAAAGCAGATCTCAAAAGTTACGTTCCAATAAACCTAACTTGGGATCCTTGTATAGGATAACTCCGAGGTTGAAGTTCAATCACCAATTATACCTGATTGATAAATCTTCAAAACTTAGATCTTGTGCCATCAAACTTCTCAAGCAAACTAATTTTTGGTTTTCTAATGTTTGAATGGTGTTCCATCATAGATGAGGTAGTATGGTTTGGTGTAGATATTGACGCAGCTCCAACCATCTCTATATCTTCACTTCTTGCTAATCTTATTGCTCTTTGTGGTGGTAAATTAAATTGATGCATTACAAGCATTAGCTCTTTGATTTGTTCTTGCATTTGTATTATTGCACTCTTCATTTCCACAAGCTTTGCCATAATAATACAATAGGAAGGAAGGTATCTACTCTCACTTCAAGAAATGCAGAATAACACACTCAAAAGAAAAAATTCTAGAAACAATATCAATTTAAAAGTGGGTACTCCACAACTTCTAAAATGCTTATGTCTTATCAAGAGAAAGGGATAATCCACTTTTAATCAAAAAAAGACAAAGCTCTGATATTGTATGTGTACTCTTGTCAATCTGTCAAGGACATGAATTAGAAAAAGATGTATAATCTAATGAAAATTGTATCAAAGAAAAGTCACAAAATAGGAATCAAAAAGTATGTATATTTAAAGGAAAACTAAAATGGCTATTGCCAAAGACTAGAAACATAAAGACTCTTGAAATTAGACAAGGATCAAGAAAGGGATTGACAAGAGTGAAGAAGGCTTCATTCTTGCCTCTATAAATACTATCTAACTAAGAGCTATGTGGCAGCATTCTATAGGACCTCATACACGTTTCTAATTTACAAGACACATGTCAAACTTCCATGATAAGTTTTTCACATATGTGCCACGTACTTGGCTTATTCTGCAAGCTATTAATATGTGTGACACATGGCTAGCTTGTTCCACAAGCTATCAACATGTGCGCCATGTGGCTAACTTGCTGACCAAGTTTTTAACCTACCAATCACCTTTAGACATATATAAAGATGATTCCACATCTATAAAGCTTCTAGGAAGCATCTCTATGAGATATTATCAAATTAACTTATTTTACCTACATCTATTGGTCTATATTACTTAGATAATTATTGGAATAAATCTTATGTGCGTGACACCACTGAAGGGAGGGATTTGAGACATTTTGAAGATCAACGATTAAA
Organism: Physcomitrellopsis africana; assembly: GCA_036785485.1. Classification (NCBI taxonomy): domain Eukaryota; kingdom Viridiplantae; phylum Streptophyta; class Bryopsida; order Funariales; family Funariaceae; genus Physcomitrellopsis; species Physcomitrellopsis africana. Next base: position 200,201 of record JAWRVF010000475.1, on the reverse strand, counting down.
ATTGGATAGCTAGCTTGAAGCTTGTTCCAGGGGCGTTTAACTTGTTATCATAGGATTTTGGATGAATTTGCAATCGTTGTTCAAAGTCATGATTTTGTATTGGTGTTTTGGATTTTATGTAAGACAATGATGGCTTGCATTCTTGACTGATCTATACAATTTGTGTAGCATCTACAGTTCAAAATTTGATATTGTTTGGATTGTTAGATGTGTTAAGTGTGCACAAAGGTTTTTATTAATCTAATGGTACAATCAAGAGATATTTGGGCTCTGATACAAAAGGTTGTCAAAAGTTGACAGTTTAAGATTGGATAGGGTTTCTGTGATAACTAAAGATCTACTTATTGGATTGATATAAATTTTGGCATGGTGATAGAAGACTTATAGATCAAGCTACACACTAAGTTTAAGTTGAAGTTAATAGTGGAAGAAGGAGAAATCACCATTGGAATTTCTGCATCAATTTTCAAGTTGGTGGCCAAGTGTCATTAGTGTTGTTTTTGGATATTTTCTTGTAATTTGTAAGTTAGATTGGGCTGAATTTTTTTAAGCATATAGAAGGCTTATATCAACATTTTTGTGTAAAATTTTATAGTAAGTAGATGGTTGGATTAAAAGTTATAACTTAACAAAACTCACTGATTAGGATTAGGACCTGCAAAGAAAAATAAAAATTATTTAATTATTAAAAAAACAAGGCAATTGGGATATATGTATGGTTGATGTTACTAAGAGGAGTATTTATAAACACTTTTGAATAGAAATTTGAATTATATTCTTCATATGTAGGTGAAATCTATTATGATTTCTTAATTATTAGCAAACACAACTTTACCTTCCACAGCTAGGTGCCCAATGCATTCCCGAACAAGACAACACGTAATACAATAATACAAATCTAAAAAAATCATTCATTTTGGAAATGGATGACTACTCTCTCAAACTGGTGATGATCATCAACTACATCCAATAGAATTCTACTCTCAAAAAATTTCAACTGTAGAGATTAATTACGAGATCCATGACATAGAATTATTGGCAATTGTTGATGCTTTTGAAGAATGGAGCCATTTATTGGAAGGGGCTCAATACAAGATCATGATATATACCAACCACAATAACTTGGAATATTTTATGAGTGCTTGAATTCTAAATTGTCAATAAATACGATAGAGCATGTTATTATCTTGATTTGATTTTGTAATTACATATCATCCAGAAAAACTTCAAGAAAAATCAAATGCTCTTTCTTGACGATCATATCTTGTATCAACAATAGGAGACATTATATTTGATCAATATAAATCAATCATGTTGAAGCCGTCTAATTTACAGTTAAAGACATTGACGATATCTACCTATATATATACACATCTCTAGACAGAAATCCAAAAAATAATGAAGACAGATCTACTTTTAAAGAACATCCAACAACATTTAAAAAATGCACATGTGGAAGAAAATAATAATTTCAAATTGGAAGATGGATTGTTATACTTCAAGAATCTCCTATATATTACTCCAGGATCTATAAGACTTTAAATTCTTTAAGCTCAACATGACCTTCCAGCAGCTGGACACTTTGGCTTCAATAAGACCTTAGAATTGATATCAAGAGACTATTGGTGGCCTCAAATGTGGAAATTGGTGAAAGAATTCATCCAATCATGCAAAATTTGTGTACAAATAAAGATTCCAAGACACCAAGCATATAGACTTCTGCAACTCCTTCCAGTTTCTAAGGGCCCATGGCAATCATTATCTATGGATTTTATTACACACCTCTCAATTTCAAATAGAAAAGATTCAATTTTTGTGGTGGTAGACCATCTTACCAAGATGACATACTTTATCTTATGCAATAAGACTATTTTCGGGGAAGAAATAGCCAAGCTTTTTATTGATAATATTTACCGAATACATGGCCTTTCAATTGACATTATTTCAGATAGAGGACCATAATTTGTATTAAACTTTTGGAGAGGATTATTTCGACTTTTAAAGGTCAAGATCAACCTCTCATCCACTTATCATCCTCAAATTGATGGTCAAACATAACGAGTGAATCAAATCTTGGAACAATATCTTTGTTGTAGTATAAATTACCAACAAGATGATTGGACAAACTTTCTACCATTGATTGAGGTTATATACAATAACTCCGAATATTTTTCAACAAAACAAATTCCATTCTTCTCAAACTATGGATACCACCTTAGAGTAGATCCATTCCAAATTGAAGATGTAGAAAGCCTTGCTACAAAAAGTTAAGTTATCTATCTAAAAACCATCCATAATGAATTGGAATTCCAATTACAAATAGCCCAAGATCGATATAAAGATTATGCAAACATTCATTGTAAGAACCAACCAAATTTCAAAGTAGGAGATTGCGTTTGGTTACTTCGACAAAATATATAAACAAATCGACCATTACAAAAATTAGACTATCAAAGACTTGAACCTTTTATAATTCTATACCAAATAAATCCAGTAAGTTTTTGTCTTGAACTCTCAAGTAGTATGTACATTCATCCAGTCTTTTATGTCTCGCTTTTAGAAACCTATTATAAATCAAATATTATTGAAAGAACTATTCCACCACCAGCTCGAGTTGAAGTCAATTAAGAAATTGAATACAAGGTGGATGAAATATTGGATTCACGTATAAGATATGGACGATTAGAATATTTCATCCATTGAAAGGGCTATGGAATTAGCGAAAGAACATGAAAAGCCTTAAATAACCTTAAAAATGTACCTACAAATGTTTGCCAATTCCATCAATAATATCCTAAAAAACCTACATTCAATGGTCATTGAAGATTTCGTAGACACTAACATCTCTTGGCTTCTAAATGACGCTTCCTATCAACAACAAAAGACCAATATAAAAAGAGGAGAGCCATGCCAAGACCTGCATTTGTATTTTCTTAGGATAGAATAGATCTTGCAAGAAGCTTATTAGTTATTATGTCAAATCTTCACGTTTGAAGAAAATTACAGGAACAAGAGTCAGAAGACTCTTTTGTCATACAAGCAGTTGGGGAATCATTGCAACTTTTATAATGTGCTAGGTTTGAAGAACATGGACAAGATGAAGAAGGAATATCTCAATATCAAGTAAGGCCATACTTGGAGTCTTTGGAGATACGACCTTATCACAAAAATCTCGATTCCAATGTCGAAGCTTTAGTAATATTCCTTGAAGTTGAAAGGGTGACTCCACGTGGACCACAAATTATATTCACAGGATGTTTTAAAGGTCGCAATGAAGAGCAAATTTTTAGATGGGATGTTGGCCTAACAAAGGTTATATCTAGAGGTCATCGACGCCATCTTAAGGAACCTGTTTAACCAATAAGCAATGAACAAAAGACAGAATATGTTGCTTCTCTATTCCGATGAATTCTAAAAATTTTACGCATGTAATTTGATCATCAAATTGCTTCAGCTCCTCGTGAAACTCATCGCTAGAAAGAAAGGTGATGTCACGGATATACTTTAAGCCACTACTAGAATTTTTTATAGTCTTCTAAAACCTTCTATAGCTTTCTAGAATCTTCTAGAATCTTCTTTAGTCTTTGAAAATCTTCTAGAATCCTCTTCAACCTTCCAAGACCTCTCGTAGATTTTTTAGAGTCTTCCAAAATCTTCTTCAAACTTCTAAAATATTCTAAGATATTCTTAGGACCTTTTAGAATCTTCTTCAACCTTTCAAGACCTTTTATAGACTTTTTAGAGTCTTCAAGAATCTTCTTCAAGCTTCTAGAATATTCTAAGATACTCTTAGAAGGTCCAATAGGACATAAGGCCTCATAGTATAAATAAGAGGCAAGATTGAGGAACACCTCAGTTTTGCCAACACAAATCTTGGAGTAATCCAGAGTGTTGCTTTGTTTTTGATATTAATCCAGTTTCTTATTCTTGATCTAATTCTTATTCTTGTTCATCCAATTTCTTATTCTTGAAGTTATTCTAGTTCTCAAATTCTTTCCCTTAGTTCTTTGCTAACTTGCTATCTTGCATCCCTGACAACGTCCTTAGAGTAAATTAAAATATTGTCTAAGTAATAGACAACAAAATCATCTAAAAATTCACAAAAAACTTCATTCATGAGATGTTGAAAAACAACTAGTGCATTTGTGAATCCAAAAGACATAACATTATATTCAAAATATCCATATCTTATTTGAAAAGTAATCTTCTATTCATCTCTTTCTTTGATGCCGACCAAGTTGTACGCTCCTCATAGATCTATTTTTGTATAGAACTTAGCTTGATTCAATTGATCCAAAAGTCCAGATATCACCGGTAGAGGGTATTTATTCTTGATGGTAATCTTGTTGAGCCCTTAATAATCTATACACATCCGTAGTGATCAATCTTTTTTCTTTACAAACAAGATAGAAGCTCCTGCTAGAGATTTTGAATGACGTATAAAATTCTTGGCTAAGTTTTCATCAATGTATTCTTTGACTTTAGCCACAGCTCATTTTGTGATAAGTTGTAGATTGGTCCAAATAGAGTCAGAGCTTCCTCTTTAAGGTCAATTGAACAATCATACGGATGATGCTTTGGAAGAATATTTATATTTTTTTTTTCAAAAACGTCTTGATAATCTAGATATTGGCTTGGAATGCCACTTAAAGTCTTTTCACCATCAGAAACAGGTGTGGCATAAATAGCAAAAGTTAATATATTTTTTGCTATATGTATAAAAGCTTTTGCATCTATAAGTATGAGTTTTACTATATTAAACTTATAGCTTTTCACTTAATCAACACGATATTTAATTATATTTTGAAAAAAGTCAAATCTATAAAAATTCTAATCTATTTAAAGATTATATTTTTTTAGCCATGATGAACATAAAATAATTGGATTAGATGGAGATTTAATTATGTTAAAGGTTACGTAGCTATTATGACCATCTATTATTACTTTTATAGGGTGGATTTCATAAGTGACATCTCCAAAAGATAATAGACGACCATCTATGACTTCTACATGTACGGATTTAGTTTTTTATACTAAAGATATTTTATGATTCTTAAAAAATTGTTCATCTAGAAAGCATGTTGAGGCTCCTAAATCTAATAAGGCAGAGGCTCTGTAGTTTTTTGGTCCTAAATATACATCTATTATAAAACAAGGAGAGGATTCTGAGGAGAAAATAGGACCTTCATTAAGAATTGTATAAGATTCCAACTGCATGGTTCTTATTGTAGTTGGAAAAATTCATTTTCTGACATGTTGTTTCCTTTGACAGCCATACTCCTCATTTTATAGTTGTGTCATTTCTTTCGATAATGTTGGATAGTGTATTTAGGTTCTCCATAATACAAACATAATCATCTTTGACGATGCCAAATCTTTTCTTATTTAGTAAGAGGTTTAAAACATACTACATCAATTTGCATGTCTTCTACTTCTGAATGTACGTTTTGTAAGGACATTGATGTTGCCATTAAATAATAATGTTGAGGCTCCCTTGTATATTTCTCGGATCAAAATTCAAAAAGTCAATTGTCACACTTTATAGCAAAATCAATTGCTTGATTCAATATCTTAGGATTGGATAAATTGAGCATTAATTTTTTTATCTCATATTGTAATCCGTAGAGAAATTGACTGATGAGTGCAATATCATCCCACTTAATATCAGTCACTAATTGTCAAAATTGTGAAGTGTATAATGATATTGATCAATTGCCTTATTGTAGGATGCGAATCTTGTTGGTTGCAACATAGATTGCATCATATTCTGTACACATAGACCAAAATTTCATTAAAAATGCCTCCAAATTATCCAATATTGGATCATGTTGTTCAAAAAAAGATGAAAACCACGATAAAGCAGAATCCAAAAGTAACGTTTCAATGAACATAACTTGAGATCCTTGGGTAGGATAACTCTGAGGTTGAAGTTCAATCACCAGTTGTACCTGATTGATAAATCCTCAAAATTTAGATCTTGTGCCATCAAACTTCTCATGCAAATTAATTTTTGGTTCTCTAATATTTGAATGGTGCTCCATCATAGATGAGGTAGTATGGTTTGGTGTAGATATTGACACAGCTCCAATTATCTCTATATCTTCACTTCTTGCTAATCTTGTTGCTTCTTATGGTGATAAATTGAATTCATGCATTGCAAGCATTAGCTCTCTCATTTATTCTTGTATTTGTATTATTGCACTTTTCATTTCTACAAGCTTTGTCATGATAATACAATATGAAAGAAGGTATCTACTCTCACTTCAAGAAATATAGAATAACACATTCAAAAGAAAAAATTCTAAAAATAATATTAGTTTAGAAGTGGGTACTCTACAACTTCTAAAATGCTTATGTCTTATCAAGAGAAAGGGATAATCCACTCTTAATCAAGAAAAGACAAAGCTCTAATATTATATATGTACTCTTGTCAATCTGTCAAGGACAAGAACTCGATGAAAGCAAATAAATATATAAAACTTCTATTGAGAAGTATAACAAAATAGAAGTAAGGAAGTATGTATATTAAAAGAAATTAAAATGGCTATTGCCACAAGACAAGAAAACTATAGACTCTTGAAACTAGACTAGAAGCAAGAAAGGAATTGAAAAGAGTGAAGAAGGCTTCACTCTTGTCTGTATTTATACTATCTATCTAAGAGCTATGTGGTGGTATTCTATAGGACCTCCTACACATGTCTAATTTATAAAACACGTGTCAAACTTATAAGATAAGTTTCCCACATGTGTGCCATGTACTTAGCTTGTTCCACAAGCTACCAACATGTGTGACACATGATTAGCTTGTTCCATAAGCTATCAATATGTGTGATATGTGGTTAACTTGTTGACCAAGTTTTTAATCTATCAATCATCTATAGACATGAATAAAGGTGATTCTATATTTATAAAGCTTTTAAAAAGCTTTTTTCTAAGATATTATCAAATTAACTTATTTTATCTACTTTTATTAATCTATATTAACTAGATAGTTGTTAGAATAAATCTTATGTCCATGACACAATGTCAAGCTTGAACACCTCGACATATTTAAATTAGTCAAAGATATGAGGTTGTCTACTTTATTTGGCAATAATCTTAAGCTTGAGCACCTCAACATATTTAAGGTATTTAAAGATTTAAGATTGTCCAATTCATTTGACAATGATGTCAAGCTTAGGCAATCACTAGTATCAAAAGTAATTACAAATGTGAGATTGTCCAATTCATTTGGCAATGATATCAATTTTAAATAATTCGTAAAATCAAATATAGTCAAAGATTTGAGGTTGTCTAATTCATTTGGTAATAAAGTCAACTTTGAGCACCTTGATATACTTAAGATAGTCAAAGATGTGAATTTGTCCAATTTATTTGGTAATGATGTCAAACTTGAGCAATCCATAATATCAAAGATTTTCAACAATATGAAGTTGCCTAATTCATTTGAAAATGATGTCAAGCTTAATTAATTACTAATATCAATGGTTTTCAATAATATGAGGTTGCCTAATTTATTTGGCAATAATACAAGCTTGAGCACCTTGACATATAAAAGGTACTGAAATATCTTTAGTGGTCCAATTCATTTGGCAATGAAGTCAAGCTTGTGTAACTTAGCATACAAAAGATAGTCAAAGATGTGAGATTCCCAATTCAATTTGCAATGATGTCAACCTTAAGTACATCCACATACTTAAGATAATTAGAGATGTAAAGTTATCTAATTCTTTTGGCAATGATATCAATATCATACAAAAATTAATATAAAAGATAGTAAAAAATCTAAGGTTTTCCAATTCATTTAGTAGTGATTTCATGCTATGATAATTTTATATATTTAAGGTAGTCAAAGATGTAATGTTATCCAATTCATTTGGCAATGATGTCAATCTTGAGCAATAACTAATATCAAAGGTAGTCAAAGATGTGAAATTGCCCAATTCATTGGATATTGAAGTTAAAATGGAGCACTTATACACATTAAGATCTTCCAAAGAAATCAAATTTTCTACGGATTTTAGTAATTTTTTAAAATTCTTACAATATTTCAAATTAATTTTTTTTAATGATGTCAATTTTTTTTAATTTTTTAATAATAAAATCAATTTTGAATATCCCTCTAAATCAAATTTTAATAATGTATCCATTTCAAAGAATAATTTTAAAAATTCTTGTTTAAAAGTACAATTTTTCAATTGTAAGACATTCAAATTCTTAAACTTCTTCAAAACATTTGTGTCATTTAGCATGTGCCATACTTTGTCTAATACTTCTTTTTAAATATTATTTTTACAAGATAGATTTTTAAAAAAAAAATTAAATTGATTCAATGTCTTGTTAATTTCATAAATATGTCCAATTTTTTCAAGACATCTCTTAACATAAGCTTGCCATTATTAAAACTTAATAATCAAAGTGTTGAAAACTATGCACTTTTCATTTCACCAAACTTATTGTTATTTAGGCCATTATAATATAATCCTTCCAACTATAAAACAACATCATTCAAATACACCAAAAGTTTAGAATCTTTGTATTAGAAGTCAATTTGTTATATATATAAATTTTATAATAATACAAATTAAATAAATTAATAAACAACTTTGCAACAATATATACTTTTAACATACAATAATACCTAAATAGAAAAAATATATTATATCTTTAATCTTTCAAATATTAATTTTTTTCTATCATTATTAATTCCATATATGTCATTTGGATGATAGTCAAGTATATTACTTTTTCACAAATTCCATGCAATGCCTCTACATTAGTGTTTTATATTTGTATGTCTTTATATTTTCTTTTCTTTTCAATAATCTTTCTATTCATGTCTTGTAATTGATTATGAGCTCTTATATTTTTATCTTTATCTATTTTTATCAATGATTGATTCACTAATATATTTAATTTATATTCCATATCATCTTCCAATATCTTTTCTCCAATATTGGTCTATATTTATAATATTCTTTCTTTCAATATGCCTTGCAGATACACATCATTACAAAAAGAACAATATATGTTTAAAAACATATTCTTCTCTTTAACTTTCAAGTTATCAAAATTTATTCTCAATATATTCTAAATCTTGTAATTATTATTTTTTCATCTCTATTCAACTTTCTTTCCCTCTTCAACCTTTGAAAAGTTTGCTTCCAACATCTCAACCTCTTTTTTTCTTTTAAATATGTACCCATAACTTTCAAATTTAATAGTAAGCCATTGCATGCTTTTACAATCTTTTTGCCAATTCCAACAAATTCATCAAGCATATTGTCTTGGTATCCACAAGAATGAGTAGTAAATAATCTTAAATTCATTTTTTTATCAAGTTCTTCAATATTTAATTTATATACTTTAATAGCACAATATTTCATAGCTTCCCAATTTCAAGTTGTCACAATTAGTGTACTACCACCTATAACAAACAAATCATCTATAGGCACAATATCTTCAATTTGACTTTGGTTCTTTACATTGTCAAAGAATAGGATGATTTTGTTTTTGGTCAAGAATGATTTTAATATTTCTTATGCTTCCTTCAAATCTTTTGATTTTGCTTTAATTTTAAATTGTTCTAAAATGTGGCAAGAGATTTCATAACAATCACCACCACTTTCAACACACTCAACAAAGTATAAAGCATTATACATGTGCTTCACATCATTCATTGTGGTCTTTGCTATTGTGATCTTGCCTATTCTACCCACTTCTACAAGACACAATGCCTTCACTTTACTTTCACATAGTTGTGATAATTACAACAAGCAATGTTTTCTACCAAATGCTTCTTCAAGTACATCAATCTACAATTAGAAATTAAATCACTAATAAATACAAGAGAAGAAAAAAAATATACTTTGTATATATTATATTTTAAACTATATTTTCAAACAAGTACTTGTATGAAGACATCTAACTATTAATACAATTATTAAATTGGTATACAAACAAAATTCAAATTAATCAAATCAATTGAACACATTCTTATTTCATTCTTTGATAAAGGTTGTGGTAATAGTAATCTATTCAATGTTTGCTGCAACTCTATATTTTAATGACTCCTCTCCTTTGATAAATCAAAATATGGTGTTTTTGCCACAATAATTCTATCCAAAATCTTTTTCTTTAACAAAAATAATCTTTCACAAATATTTTCAAATTTTGATTGTTACAAAGGATTTAAGCTCCAACACTCTTTGATAAGCTTAGTCAATTCATTTCAATTTGAAGGTAATTTTGGTCTCTCACCTTTTTCTATTCTTTTCATTATCTCACACCTCTTACAATCTTAATATGGATCTTTCTTAGAAAGAACCTTGGAACATACTATTGCAAACAAATATTTATCCGCTTCAAAAAGACATATTGTCATTATTTGAAATTTATTCTTCCATACCTCAAGAGCCATATAAGTGGTACTACCATAAATATCATTGTTCTTTATTGCTTTAAGATTGCTTCCTACTTCAATCTTAGATATTTCTAAGTCAATTACTTTTACAATAGCATATCAAACAATCTTATTCATGATTTTATTTTCAACAACATTAAGCAAAATATTATTAAGCTCTAAATCATGGTGTGCAATGTGCATGTCATGCAAGTAGTACATCTCTTTTGTAATTTGATACATAATATCAATAAAAAAAAACATAAGATATTTCTCTATTAATTTCCAACATATTCTTTAAACTAGTTTGCATCAATTCCATCTCCAAGTTCAAATATTCTTCTTCACTTTTAGATGTAAAAGATTCACCACTTTCTTTTGGATTACCTTTGATTGCAAAATAATAGATTATCAAGTTAGAATGGCTTAGACTTGCTAAAATGCTTATGTCTTTGATGAAAGCTTTGTCATACCTAATATTTATCTTTTTAGTAGCATACACAAGTCCCAACTACTTTGATTTATACACTTTTCTATATGATCCATTGTCTATGAGTTTTATGAATTCAAGACTATTGATGTTTAACAATAGTTTCAAATCATCCAATTCTCCACCTTCCATGCAATGCAAGTCTTCCAACCTTAATAATGGATGCTTTGTTAATCCATATTTTTAAAAATATTTTTTATTTGTAAGAATCATTTCACCTTACAACCTTTTAATAAATATTTTTCATCACCTTCTATTTCATCATAGGTTACAACATTAAAGATCATTAATAAATTTTTTGCATATATTCTAAAATAGTGCTTTATAAGCATATTGCTTGTTATTTCACAATAGCACTTCAAATTCTAAAATAAATCTTTGAAAGTCCCTTTGTTCTTCAATTGAATCATAGATACATTATACCAATTCTTTTTTCCACAATTCTTCATTAATAAATAAGCTTTGATCAATATAACAAATAACTTATTCAATATAAGCTCATATTTCAATCCATCTTTGTTGAAAGACATAAGTAATTATGGATCTTCATGACATGTTCAATATTCTTGCATATATTTGCACATTGGTTTTTATTTAGTATTCTATAAAAACTTCATTGCTACAACATAGACTTGACATTCTCTCCAAATATCTCCACTTATATCTTGCATATTTGATATTGTGCCAATATCTTACAAACAATGAATGGATTGTTCCATGTTGATTAAATATCTTTCCTTTCAAATACATGATAAAGACCTTTGCACCATAAAATATTTCTTCATCAACTCCAAAACATGCGCCATAGTGACTTGCTTAGAAGTATTCCAATTGCAATTCACAATTGCACATTAATTTTACTTTGTTCAATAAAATACTTATTCCACACACCCCTATCTATATTGGTACACCAAGTATATACTTTAATATCATTCACATTACACATGTCAACCTAAGAATACACCTTTAATTCTAAATAATCTTAAAACTATTCCTAACTCATCATATATCATAGCATAAAGCTTAAAAGACCACTATCCTAATGTACAAACTTTCATACATATATAGATAAATACACTAAAAAGACACAAATATGCTGCATATAATTAAAAAAATGCTTATCAATTGAAGCATTGCCAACAAATAAGATATAATATATCTACCAAATTCTTTATCTTAATTTAGTCATCCAAGTATCATTTCTCTAATCTACACTAACTTCTCTCTATTTCTTAAAGTAGCAAATCCTATACCATAACAAATCCTAAATTAACCTCAACAACTAATAAACCATAAATATATAGTTTACAAACCTTAAAATAAAAAAAACCCTAACCTCAATCCTAAAAAAATCCTCACAAACTCTAAAACAACAACCCTAAATTCTAACCCTAACAAAACCTAACAAACTTTAATCCTAACCCTAATTACTTCTTTGGAACAATTATAATAACTAAACAAATAAACAAAAAAAAAAACCACAATCACAAACTACCCACAATCACCTCACCAAATCACTCACAAAAAATTACAAAATTCACTTCTTATTCTTTAATTCAACCATTTACCTAGCACTTTGCTTTAACTGACGTCTTCTCTGCAGCTGCTCCAATCACCTCAATACTTCGATCTCACCAATCTCTATTTAAGCGGTTTCAGTAGCACAAACATTCACAACAACCCACCCAACGGTTGAGCTCCCACAATTGCTCCTCCAAAGTTCCGTGATCCAAACTACCCAAGTAGCGGAACAAGTCACTTGATTCATGGCCAAAAATTAGTCTTATCCCCTATTCCGATGATCCTATGTTTGTCGAACGGAAGCTAATCAAACGGCTCTTAACTTAAAAAATCTCATCCCGAAATTCACTAATCCAACAGAGTGATGAAAGGAAATACAAGGCCCTCCAACAATGCACCAACTCAAGGCCTTCTAACTATATTGGGCACTGGTACAATATCCTATCCAGGCTCTGCAGAACAACTAGTGACATTCATATCAAGGGCTCACAGCTCCTTCCTAGATCTGAAAAAATTCCTGAGTCATTCCTCAATCCTCGCCTGCCACCTGCTCAATATTCTGATCTACCAGTCTACTCTAATCTTGCGCCAACAGAAAAAGAACCAAAAACCAAAAACAAAATGTCACAGCGGCGCCGCCACTGTCCTCTTCTTCTTTCTTCTTGCTGGGTCTGCTACCTCTCTGCCTACTCATCGAAAAGTCTCTTGTCGAATTTGATCTTCAATATTCTTTCGTGTCTCAATGTAGAAGTCCGCCACAGATGTAGCAGCTGCCTTTCCACAATGCTAAAAAGCCCACCAGCGTTCAGATGCTAGTATGAATATATCATCGAAAGCAAGCATCACTCAAAAAACCCATTTAGTCATCCATATAACCATATCCAGGATGACTGGAACAAACCTCCAAGAGAAGATGTATAAATCGCAGTGCGTAACTTCTGCAATGCACACGCAATGCAAAAAGTATGAGAACTTTTCTAGCTTGTTAGACTACAAGCATCCTATTTCCTCGTGTGGTAAGTCACTAGGATCATACTTTGAGAAATCATGAGCTTCCATCACCCCGTACTTGACAAGCGGATACAATAAAAATCAAAACGGAAAACGAAAACACATAATCTTTTAATTTGTTTTCAATTCCAGATTAAAACCCATACCAAAATGACCGAGCATGGTAAACAAGGTCAGTCTAAAATGAAGCACTTTGAACTCAACTGACCATTCATATTCACATCGAAGACCCCCTACGCAAAAATAGGATTGAACTGCATCACGTTCTAACATGAAACAATAAGCGGTGGGAAAGAAAAGAAAAGAACGAGTAAGGGACTTACTTCGAAAATGTTTGCCTCATCAGAAGCCCGAAAACCTTTGGCGGACTTCAGAGCAGACAATTTTTGCTCCACAGTATCAACATCGTGCGCTGCATGGTTTCAGAATCGAAAGCAAAAAAATAGGTACGTTAAAACACTAGTACTGTGTGAAAGCAAACACACAAGATACAAACTACCTTGCTCAACCTTACACCAAAGAGAAACGCTCCAAAATGCCTCTCTGAATGCTACTACTCCTTAAAACAGGTTACGTAGAACTTAATCAAATAAGACACTCCATGAAATTAATGAAAATTCACGAAATCATCAACAGAACTTAACGAATTAGTAGAAACATGCTTGCTGTCATCAACTTAGATCACATTAACAGCTGCATCCTTGGCTGACAAAAACATATTCGTTGTAGACCTCAAAAGACCCAATCAGATAAATGTATTCAAAATGATAAAACAGAGATATAACCCTAACACTAACCCTACAATGTTACGACCTATATTCGACAGAGCTCGGTTCCTTCAGAGCATAGGTATCTTCGTACCCCAGTTGAGACCCAGCTCTAGACGGGATCACTAAATCATCCCCACACGAATGCGACTAACTCTAACTAGGTATCCTGATACTCTTTCCTCTACTGGTCACCTGCAAAACCTGTTAATTCCCCAAAATTGCACATTGCAGAAGCGCAAAGAAGTTCCTCACCACCCCTAGCTAGAGAATTTTCATCGAATTACACCCAGTCCATCACACCAACGAAATTCCAGAAGGAAAGAAAGAAGAAACACAATCTATTTATGTATTTATTTATTTATTTATTTGAAAAAGAAAATAATAAGGAGAAAAACCACCGAAGAATTTCAAGAACAAAAGCCACAACCACACATTCTCTTCACAAAAATTGAAACAAGAACCTCACCATAGGTCACATACGTAGCTCCGCCCGCGACAACCGTAGAAGCCAGCAGCACACTGGACTTAATCATCCTCCACAGCAAGCTTCCAGGCCGAGCAGTCTCCTCGCCCTCACTCACAGTTCCGCCAGAGGACAACGCCTCCACCACTGTGACCTCTGCCACATTGTTCGGCGACGCCAACGAGGAAGAGGATGAGGAGAATGAGGAGGAGAATCTGCGAGCGATTCCAGACAACGAAGGTGGCCACCTCCCCGCCATCTCCCCGCGCAGTGCCACTGCTCCCGCAGATCGCCGCTGCATCGTGGCCTTGCTTATCACCGCATTGTCAGTGCCCTGCTATTATTCTATTTCTGGTAACACGGCACGAATCAATCCCTCTACCCCGGCGCCCACCTCCCTCTAAAATTTAGAATAATTAATTAAATTTCTATTAATAAATTTACACTATAATTTAAAACCAAAAATTTAGAATCAAAGATAATAATAAAAAACCCAATAGAAAAAATATGTATTATTGGAGAAATATGAAATTGGATTTATTTGAAAGAAGTTGTTGTAATTAATGTGATTGTTAAAAATATAGTTTAGAAAAAGTAATAATAACTATAATTTTAGCCATATGCTAAATAGAGGATGAATTAAGCTCAAAAACAATTAGATTTAATTGAAATTGACTCATACAATCTTTAAAAAAAATGACCAATTTAAAAATAAAAAAATAAAAAAATAAAAACTTTGGAAATTAATAATTATTGAAAATAAAGATTATTATACATGAGATTTATTATAAAAATAATATTATATAAAATAGTAAAGTGAGTAATTTTCTATAAAAATTTTGATAATTATGTGACTATAAAAGCATAAAAACCATTGTGAGTAGGTAATGATTATACCATGGTTATAAGTACCACTTGAAATAAAATAACATTGATAGATTAGAAACACTTAATTTCAAGTGTTATAAGTAACACTTGAAATAAAAGATTAGATTGGATATAATTAAATATCAATCTAATAGAAAAGATACATTGATAATCAATAAAATTAAGATGAATCAATACATTGATAATCAATACATTGATAATCAATAAAAATTAAGATGAATCTATTAGATTAGAAGTTAAGAATGAATATTTGAAAAATAAATAAATAAATAAATAAATAATAAAAATAATAAGATTAAAAAAAAATCAAACACATGGAAGAAATCATTAAAAATCTAAATATATATATTATTAAAATAATTATTTTAATTATTACCACTAAATTTGGTCTAAAAAAGAAGATAGAATCAATAGAAAGAAGATTAAAGATTAATTGTGATTAGTAATGAAGGCAATTAGAGATTAATTCTAATTAAAAAGAAAAATTAAAAGTAACATCAATAATTGAGAGCTATTTAGTGATAAATCTTTTAGAAGGTCATTATTGTCTTTTGAGCTTATAAATGTGGATGTAGCTTGTCATTAATTCTTGGTTATATAACCAAATTATGTTTAACATAAAAATTTACATTACTCAATTAAGTTTAACAAAATACCTCTATAAAAACAAACCAAATCTTTGTAGAATTATAATTGGTAAAGAAAAAACTCTAACTACAATGTCTAATGACTCACAAAAAAAAAATTTACATAAAATAATTAGCTAAGAATATTAATCGTATCCATAAAAGATGCAATAAGATAAAGATTAAAAACTAAAAGTTAAAAAGTCTTTTTAAAAAATATATTTGGTGTAGTCAAAAAATCACAAATAATAAAATAGATGCATAGATATTTTTTTGAATTGATTTTATATTTTAATCTTCTTATCTATTTTTTGTGAATATATATATATATATATATATATATATCATATTAGATGTAACAACTAAAGGTTTTTAGCATGCCTCACCTATTTCTATTATATATTATTTTTTAGTACTTATAAATAGAAATATTTATAGATTCTATTTAAAAAGATATATATATAGTTATTTTTTCTTGATTATTATTTTATTATATATTAATAAATATTAAAAAAAATTATTTAAATTAAATTAAGCTTATTTAATCTTTTTTAAATGAAAACAAAAATATAGAAAATATGAGTTTTTTTTTCAAAAATATTTATTTAAAAAATCTTTAAAAATATTTTTAAAATTATTAGGACTATGGTATTATTAGATTTATAAGTTTAAAAATTAGACTTATATAAAATACTACATCATATGTATAAATTGTTACACATGCCAATATTATTTATATGTTCTATTTATATGTTATATTATATATCTTTCGCAATAAATACCAATTTCTTCTAAAATCTCTATCATAATTTTTAAGAAATATGTACCTATTTTCTTACATCAGTTTATTTAAAATAAGTAAAAATAAATAATAATTAAAAAATATTAGAATATTTTTTATGATCAGAATTTAAAATAGTGGCTCTAACAAACATATATGCCAATCTCAAAAATTGTTAGTAGTTCTCTTCAAATCTTTTTAAAATGACTGTTGTAATTTTTAAAGTCAAATTAATTTAAAATATAGCCATAAAAAAAGATTAAAAAAAAGATTCAAACCTAGTAAAATCTTATTCAAGTTTAACATTTAAACTGTTAATATTTAACAGTTTATTTTTAGTTTTATTTTATTTTGCTATAAATATAAAGAAATCAACCAATATAAGAAAATTGAGAATTTTATTTATTTTTTAGAAAATAAAATAAATAAATATAAATATTTTTATAACTATTTAAAATTTAATTTATATGTATTAAAAAAATATTTTTAATTTTGATTAAATATTTTAAATTGATATATATATATATATATATATATATTGTTATTGTTATTGCCACCGCAACCTGCTATCCACTCAATCAAGGTTCCTCACACTCTTATACATTCCTCTCAAATACTCCTCTTGTATACTCCTCTTGTATACAATTGGTCCATTGCTCTCTTCATATTTTTTTAAGTCACATTTCTTTCTCATGGAGCTTAACATTGCTAGCACTTTTGCATGCCATGATGCTTTGGTTGCCTATGTGCAAAAGGTGAGCTTAGCTATAGGTTGTGTGATTGTAATCAAACATTTTAATGCCTCTTGCAATTGCCTTGAGCTGGATTATGATCATGAAGGTCCATATGTTGAATGGGTGATAAGTTATGGTGGCAATATCAAAAATTGTGGTAGTATTAATAATATTCTATATATATATATATATATATATATATATATAATATAATTAATTATCATACATAAAAATAAAATCCTATCATTAATATATTAATTAATATATTAATATAACTCAAATTAAAATTATATATATTTCAATTCTTTTGATAAATTTATAATTATATATTTTTAAAATAAATAAAAACTAAATAATATCTATATTAAATTTTAAATAATATTTAAAATTATTCTATAAAAAATTATAATTATTTTTAATAAAAATAATTGTCTTGATCTTTTAGTTAATTTAATATTTATCAATCTCAATTAATTCACAATTGCTAATTAGTCTACTACATAGATGATATATTCATCTTGATAAAAAATTTCAAGTTTTAATTTTATACTAGACTTATGTAATCAAATCTACATTTGACTTAATACTATTTTATATTTAAAGGCCTTTCTTATACAATAAGGATTTCTTTGTATTTAAATGGAAATAAATTAACCTACCTTTGATAATATAATTTACATATGATAAAAATGTACTTCTTTTTTTTTATTTATAAGATTTTGTTTATTATTTAAATCAATTACTTTACCAAGTAGTATATGCTCTCTCTTAGATATTAGCCAATTAGTAATCTTAAAGATCTCATAAGTTACAATATTAGTTATGGTTTATTATTTAACTTAGAAGTTTGATCTTTAATAATGTTATAAATTTTTAAATTTAATCTTAAAATTATAATATTTAACTATATAAAATGACTTTAAAAAATATATATTCTTTACACAAAAAAATTCTATACTTTGTGGTAATCTATGCCTTTAAAAGCTATTTTTCTATCCCCCCTCTACTTGACTTAATTAGGTAGGATTAATTTGATTAGATTGAATCAATTTTTTTAATACGCACATATTAATATTAATTATAAAAAAAAATTAAAATTTTATTTTACTTTAGGTAGAACTTATGGGTTGTATTAAATAAATGTCACGGACATAAGATTTACTCCAATAAATTACCTAAATAATATAGACCAATAGAAGTAGGTAAAATAAGTTGATTTGATAATATCTGATAAAAAAGCTTCTTAGAAGCTTTATAGACGCGGAATCACCTTTATACATATCTATAGGTGATTGGTAGGTTAGAAACTTGGTCAACAAGCTAGCCACATGGCGCACATGTTGGTAGGTTGTGGAACAAGCTAGCCATGTGTCACACATGTTGATAACTTACGGAACAAGCCAAGTACGTGGCGCACATGTGAGAAACTTGTCGTGCAAGTTTGACACGTGTCTTGCAAATTAGACACGTGTATGAGATCCTATAGAATACCGCCACATAGCTCTTAGTTAGATATTATTTATAGAGGCAAGAGTGAAGTCATCTTCACTCTTGTCAACTCCTTTCCTAATCCTAGTCTAGTTTCAAGAGTCTTCATGTTTCCAGTCTTTGGCAATAGCCATTCCAGTTTTCCTTTGAATATATATACTTTCTTATTCTTATTTTGTGACTTTACTTTGATATAGTTTTCATTAGATTATATATTTTTTTTCTAGTTCATGTCCTTGACAATAAAACAATTAGATAGTATTTTCTAAATTTTTTCTTATCCTCTTTTTACACATAAAAACATCAAGGTCATAAAAGTTAGATTTTAAAAACATGCTAAAAGATATAATATCTTCATTTTTATCTAAATATTTAGACTTATTATTTATCAATTTTTATTTAAAAATTCTATCAAAATTCTATTTTTATTTTTGATACTTTGATTTTAAAAAATTAGAATCTAAAATTAAAATTAATTTTTTAAAATTTTAAAAAATGATTAAATTTATTATTATTATTATTATTAAATTTAAATATAATAATAATTTTTAAATATTTATTAAACTTAAAACTTATGAAATATTATTATTATTATATTTAAAAATATATATATTAGAAAATTATTCAAATTATTTATTATTTATTATTATTTATCTATTTGAAGATAATTTATACTTAGTTAATATACAAAGTTAGATGATAATTTTTGTATCATAATTTTTGTATCATAATTGTACAACACAGCTTTATCAAATAAAACATAGATTAGAAGAATACAATATAATTTATTTCTTTTGAATGTCTTCAATCATAGAACTTCATTGCTCAATCCAATGAAATAAGAATTCATAATTATTTATTATAAAAATAGAAGATATAGATACCTTATACAAGTTATAAGATTATACAATATAGTATACAGAGGTAACTATGTTAGAACTAAACTTTGTTTTAAGTTCGAGTTAAAGAATTTGTTATATTTTTTAAAAATAAATTAATAAATTAAAATAAATTTAATACAGAATTACATGTTTTATAAATATTTTTATCAATAAATATAGTATCAACAAGAAAAAATCAAGTAAAATTTTTATTAGAGATTTTTTAATAGCTTCAAAAATCAGATTTTATGTACTACATAAAAAAAATATTATTATTTGTAATACATACAAAAAAAAAAAAAAAAAAAAAAAAAAAAAAAATTCTTAATCAAATAAAATACTTTAAGAATTTTTATATTTGTCATAAAATCCTTCATATAAACCCTCTATAGATTTACACATACATATGAGATGAAGGCTCTGTCAATGTTAATAAATTGACACAGCCCAATAAGTTTTTGGCGCAATAGAGTTCGCCGCATGTCATTACTATATAATGACATAATTGAAATTGAAAGAGAGGTCATCTCGGATCACTCCATTTTATTAGTAATTCACTCACCATCTGCAAGGAGTGCCAAAAATTCCTTTTACTAAGTGCCAGAAAAAACTCGTTTTTTGCTCTTTTTAAATGCTTATAGTCATGTTTTGCATACAAAATATTATACTACTATTACTTTTTAAACCAAAATAAATTTATTAGTTTAATTTTACTATATATATATATATATATATAGTTATAAGATATTTTTAAAATTTTCTAATATACTTTAAATTATTCTTTTTGTTTAATTAGGTAAATTTTAGAATCAATTTTGATTTTTGATTTTACACTATAGTTTATGTTTTGAAGAATTTTAAGATTAATTAACTAATTGTAATATTCTTGAAAGTTGAAGTATTCAAGAGATAGTTGAATCAAATTATGATTATCAAGTTGACTAAAAATTTTGATCTTTCCAATTTTAGTTTCCATATTCTGTTTGTCTTTTTTGCCTTTTTTCCTTTTTGACTTTTTTTTTTAAAAAAATTAAAAAGAAAAACTCTACAATATTAAACTTTAACATCATGTAAAGAATATATCAAATATATTGACGTAGAACTACAACCTACTGGGGTTGTTTATATTAAAGCTCACTTAACTATTAAATCATTGTAATTTTTTTCAAAAATAAAAATAAAAATAAAAATCACTAACTTGAGTGTAGTTTTGAACATAACTTTTAATTTAGCAAGCTCAAACTCATAGACTTGGGCTTCTTTTTTACAGAACTTGTTAATATTAATATTAATAACTAATATACTTACCAATTACCAATTTAATGTTTAATTACTTTTCTTCCTTGGTCACATGACAATCTAGAAAAATACACCTATAAATTTACTTATTTTCTAATACACAAAAAAGTTTTTAATTGTTAACGTGGTGTAAAGCGTTTTATCAGATGCTATAATCCGTGTACATTTCACGAACGATGAAACACAAAAACGTTGCAAAAAAACATTCATTCTGACAGTGATGGAAGTGCAAAAATGATTTAAAAAAGGTAAAATGAAAATAAAGATAAAAAATCATGTTATGATCGGAACTACGCCGACAAGGCTGTCGGTGAACCCGGTGTCGGTAGAGACACGTCGATGTTGGTATCCATTCTTACATTATACACAAGGGCATCTAGCATTCTGTTACGGCGATCAGTGAAGAACTCCCTCGCGTCTCGACGTCATCACATGACTAGCAGGCAAACCTGCAGTAAATCTTTGCAAGCTTTGTCGCTAAAAGCCTTGCAAAGCAATTTTCTTCGAAGCAGCAGAAGCAAAAACATGGGATTGGAAACGACGCCAAATAGACAGCAAACACAGTTGAGATGTGAGTATGGATTGAAAGAATCGATCATTCGTTATCAGTATTCTGCGTTGCCAGGAACGTGTCGATCCCCACTCACGGGTCTGCAATTTTCCCTGCACTCAGTCGTCATCACTGTCGTCCATGTCCGCCATGTCTTGCATCATGCGGCTCTCCCACATGGCTGTCTTGATCTGCCGGAGCTCTTCGATGTCTTGCCACAGGCGGCTGCTGGCAACCATCTTGTGCTCCGCTAGCTGCGCACTGCAACCTGCGACTCCCCCACCACGGCGCTAAGCGAGGTCAATCAACTCTTTATGACCATATTGAGACAACAGCAAGGTTTTGAGTACTGATGGATCCATTTCAGCGTTCGTTGTCGCACATGCACCCTTGTGGAATCGGTTTGTGTACCTGAAGATGCGCAAAGGCAGACGCCGTCTTTTGCCATGGTTGCTATGTAGTTGAGAGCTGAAGCCCGGTCGTAAATGTGTTCACAGTCTTCACTGCATCGAAATGAAGTAAAAGTCTGATTAGTCTCCTGACCTGGTAAGCTTCAAAAACTACGTTTTTTGGAAAACTTAAAGAGTGTTGACTCAATTTTTTTTCATCAGCAGTTGGGAATTAACTGAATCATGTAACCAAAACCTTGACATGGATTGGATAAAACTACAACCTGCGAACTGGGTCTTCTAGATCAGTCACCGGTATCCCGCTGACAGGGCAGACGATGTTGAGTACCGAATAAGAGGAATGTGTCGTATGCGCATCATCATCATCATCATCTCCCTCGTCTATTTGCTTCCCCGCTTTTCGGCAACACTGGCACTGATATACAAGACGAGTAGTCGGTGAGATATTCTAAAACATTGAACTTCTGAGCAACCCTTCACAACACTTTTTACGAACCCAAGTGGGTGCTTGATCAATCTAACCCGCCGTGCCTTGCATGCACATTGCAGAGAGACGACCAACTGGATCCTAGATAAAGAAGATACTTTGTGAAATTCTTCGAGTTATGGATTTGAAATATAATTCGTAAGCCTCACATGGAACTCTTCGCTGCTCTCACGGTCGGTGTGCTCTTGACGCTCCAACATTCCAACATCTTCAGCCCGAGCCTTAATTTCATCTCTGATGTTCGGGAGTCGAGGTAGTTGCTGGGTTGAATCTGAACTGCAAATTGCGACCTCTGCAAGGCTGTTGATCACACCATCCATGGTGTCTATCACGGAATCCGCTTCAATTTGATCTTTGTCACTTGCTTGGCTTTCAGATGCTTCCCCTAATGCGCAACCCGCGTACATCTTTTCCTCCTCCTCTAGGCGCTTCTTCAACTCCACGAATTCTGAATGCTTCCTAGCCCTGGCTTCATCATCCTTCTCCACATCCACCCCCTCCAGAACAAACTTGACATGGAAATCTTGCAGAAATTTCTGTTGCCGCTCATCGAGATCATGAAGCAACTTGTTCACTAGTGCTGGTTTCCGATCTGCTCCGGCTACTTCTAGGCCCTTAAGCTTCTCATATCTCCCGGTCTCAATGTCCTGCTCGCTCGCTCTCTGAGTTCCTGAGTTTTGGTCAAAGCCGATCTCCACATCGTAGGCCACTGTTTCCTCTACGACTCTATTATCCTGACTGATGCGAGTGTGATCCACCTGAACCACGGGGCTGGAAATCTGAAAACACTTGCCATCATGCATGATGTGATCACCCTCGGGTGGGGACTCTTCCAACACCGCATTCGAGTCTTTTGATTCTTCTGATTCTTGTGCCAGAAGGCTCATGAGCAAAGCCTTGTCGTCCTCCTGTACTAACCGTAACATCTGAAGTCCATCCAGATCTTGGTCCAGGTTGTCTGTTTTTGTGTCCTTCTGGTTCAAATCCGTGACGCAATTCTCCACCTCCCCACACACATTCCCCATTTCTTCGCTCAAGTCCTCCATAATATTCAGCAGAGTACATACAAATTAGACCATTCTTGCAAGCAAATCCATTATACCTAGGTTGTCTCCATTTTAACACTTAACATATTTGGTGGCTGCATACGATGATGCCATATGTTAATGCCAAAAGCATGACAGAGTCAGAAGCGTTGGGGGGGAGGAAAAATGAAAAAATCAAAATCAAAAGTTTAGCTAGCTACACAAACTGATCAACACCGTGTTGGGTAAAACTTGTCAGAGTTTAGAATGAGCACGATTCAAGGGGAAAAACCAAATCGTTAGAAATCCATGATAAGTTTGTGTCAAGCTAAGACACGCTACCGCGGTAAATCTGCGCTCTCAAGAGGGAACTAATCTTCCAATATCGAGAATATGACAAAACTATATCTACCGAAGATGCTTGAGTTTTACGAAACAAAAACAATCACTCGACAAGCTTACAATGGAATTATATTTTAAATGATTCTCCAAGTTCATTCAGTATCACCCTCGACGAGCAACTCTGAAATACAAACTCGCATGGAAGTCGACATGAGGTGTGTGTCTGCAAGGCGATGGAGGAGAGATGAGGTCTGTAAAATTGGCGAGCGAAAAAAACCGCG
The DNA here is from genome assembly GCA_036785485.1 of Physcomitrellopsis africana. Lineage (NCBI taxonomy): Eukaryota > Viridiplantae > Streptophyta > Bryopsida > Funariales > Funariaceae > Physcomitrellopsis > Physcomitrellopsis africana. The sequence goes on along the minus strand of JAWRVF010000475.1, from coordinate 175,752 downwards.
TGTTCTGAAAATAAAAAAGAAGCGGAAATTAATAAAAGAACCAAAAAACTAAAAATAACATCACAGAACTGTGCAGGAAGTTAAGTTAGTCAGATTTAGAAAGACGCCAAGACTAAGAGCTTGTAATGGGCTCAGGGAAGTGAAAAAGAAGAGAAAGGGGTATCTTTGAGGCAGTGTCTATTGGAACCCAAGAGGCAGTCGGTCACAACCGCTATACTACACAGAAGGATACAGTTCCATGACCCCTGTCCCACACCCCATTCGTTTGCGACGGCAATTACACTATCCAAGTACCCCAATTCCTAGTCAAAGCTCATCCCTCTCACTCTCGCGTTGTTTGGGTGGTTCATGAACCCTCAACAATCTCTGTGTTCCTCGCTCTTCATACGTGGGCTCTCCCTCTCACAAGGTAATCTAGCAAAGGTCGTCTTTCGTATCACTGACGCAAGAGAGGGACGATCGTGAAAATCGCTGTCATTTTCCATAAGATTCTGTTACCTCCGATACTCCTCCAACATCAATCAATTCCCAAGCTTGGGGTCCAAACACCACGCACGAACCCCCATCATCAATCCCCAGGGAACACCATAAGCGGCACTGATGCTTTCTCGACTGATGTCGTCCACCATGGACTTTTGCAATTTCGGACCTGAACTGGGTGTGATCAATCGTAAGAGGGCATACTTTTTGAAGAATCCAATCGCCATGCCAAAACCTACATTTGACCTCACATCCACTCTGTATCGCATCACGCCAAGTAAGCTGCTACAGAATGAGAAACTGTGACCTTGACCTGTGTGGAGGCAAATGATGCTGCTGCTGCTGCTGAATTTGCAATTCCAAATTGCAGATAAATTGGACAATGAATCTCTAATCTTTGCTAATGCCTAACTCAAGTTCGCAAAGTTTCTTCCACCGAATTCCATCCAAATGTCTTCAGTGCTCGATCACCGAGGTTCAAATGTTGTTCCACATGTTAATTAATTTTGCGGCTTGCCAGAGAATCCAACTTGGTGAGTTCAAGGGTGGGATACAACAGGGTCGAGCTTGAATTATCCCCCGGTTACGAGTTTCCGACTGCCTCCACTAAATGCCAATCATCCCTCTGATCAATATCTGCTTGGTTCTCACAAGGAAACAGACTTCGTGTCGGCAATGTGCATCAGCTGCAACTTGCGGACATGTTTGTGTTGGAGTGCGCAGAATGGACGTATTATGAAAGACCGTCGCTAAAGCTGACGACAGAGAGCTGTTTTGGTGATGGAACTATTGGAAAGATTGTTTTTCACACTTCAAGATAGATGGGAATTTGTAAGAAAAAAAACGCTCTTATGCCGACTCCTAGCTTATTTCTGAAAGTCTCTCATGTTAGACAATGGGATTCAAAGATATATTCTCTAAAAAAGATTCCTGTGGATTCAATTTCAACAATACATGTTTCAGTAGACACAGATGTGAAGTAGAATGCTCGGACAATGTCATTCAACAGGATGGTAAAGAGGAACTGTTTGAAGCCTACTCCCTGAATTCAAAAGAGCGGAACCGACTTCAATGTGTCTATTTACTCTTATTTGGATTGAAATTCTAAGATGTTTTGAAAATTTACCCACACGCAAGCAACCAGACATTCGCATCTTTTTTCCCACATTTTGGTGATTGGTGAACCTGTCTCTTGTGAAAGTTAGGACATACATGGAAACTCTAACAAATTACAACTTGGAATTTTTTCTTTTGACTAGGTTCAAGTTGTCCAAGCCCAGACAACACACCGAGAGTAGCTGTTGGAAAAAAACCAGGGGTTGAGTACACAACCCAGAAGTCAAAACAAGTTGAAGGAGTGATTCAAGCCATAAAAGCTAGTGACAACAAAGATCAAAAGAAGGGGAAGGTAACTGTTTGTGTCTTACAACACGTCACTGAGGACGTGAGGGATGTTTACACTCTAGGAAAGAAGTTGGGTGCTGGAAATTTCGGCATCACCTATTTGTGCACCGAGAAGAGCACCGGTGATGATTATGCTTGCAAGACTATTTCGAAGAAGAAGCTTAAGTCGAAGGAGGATGTTGCAGACGTTCGGAAAGAGCTCCAAATCATGCATCATTTATCTGGTGAATAGAACACGTAACCTAATTAAATAAACAATGTTGAATTCACCCCACAAGCACATTTTATCTCCATCACGTTACAGCGACAATTCGAATCATGACTGATTCTAAATCAGCTTTTTGACATTGAACTCGCCCAGGTCATCCAAACATTGTGGCTATCAAAGGTGCATTTGAAGATGAGGCATCTGTGCACTTCGTTATGGAGTTATGCGCTGGTGGCGAACTCTTCACCCGCATCACTGAGAAGGGGCATTACAGTGAGGCAGCTGCAGCTTCTGCGATGAGGACCATCGTCAGCGTGATAGAAACATGCCACATTTTGGGTGTCATACATCGCGATTTGAAGCCTGAGAATTTCCTTCTACTGAACAAGAGGGAGGATTCACCCCTGAAGGCAACGGACTTCGGATTGTCGACGTTCTTCAAACCTGGTGATGTGTGCAAAGATGTGGTAGGAAGTGCATTCTACGTTGCACCAGAGGTTTTGAGAAGGAAGTATGGACCCGAATCCGACATCTGGAGTGCAGGCGTGATCCTTTACATTCTGCTCTCAGGAGTGCCGCCGTTCTGGGCAGACACAGAGGATGGCATCTTTGCCGAGGTGCTGAAGGCGAAAGTGGACTTTGACGCGGACCCATGGCCTAAAATATCCAAAGAAGCCAAGGATCTCATTCGAAAGATATTGAATCCAGATGTTAAAACGAGGCTTACAGCACGTGAAGTATGGATCCAAAACGCATACCAAGTTGTAATATGTTATTAAATCACACATGCATATGTTCGTGCATTCTGTAAACTATACGAGATAAAATATAACAAACAAAACAAACAAATAAACAAACTACAGGTGTTGGCGCATCCATGGGTACGAGAGAAAGGTGTGGCATCAAACAAGCCCATGGACTCCTCCGTGCAGAACCGGCTCAAGCGCTTCGCGGCGATGAACAAGATGAAGAAACTGGCAGTGCGGGTGATCGCGCAGTCGATGTCCGAGGAAGAGATCGCGGGGCTGCGCAACATATTCAAGATCATGGACGTGGACGGGAGCGGCACGATCACGTTCGAGGAGCTGAAGCAAGGGCTGCAGAAGGTAGGGTCCAACTTGAGGGAGGCGGACGTGCGCGACATGATGGACGCAGCGGACGTAGACAAGAACGGGACGATCGACTACGGGGAGTTTTTGGCGGCGACGATCAACATGAACAAGGTGGAGCGTGAGGAGAACATGCTGGCGGCATTCCGGTACCTGGACAAGGACAACAGCGGGTTCATCACGGGCGAGGAGCTGCAGAACGCGTGCGCGGAGTTCAACATGGGCGAGATGAACCTGGAGGACCTGATGCGCGACGTAGACCTGGATAACGATGGCCGCATCGACTACCAGGAATTCGTGGCCATGATGCGCAAGGGCACGGGCACAGCGCCACCGCAGCGCGGCGCCCGCCTGGAGCCCTCCTTCGGGTTCTCCGCCGTCCTCCAACTCTGACCGACCCCCTCTTCTCGTTCATCCCTCGCCAACCTTCATCCATCCACATCCACGTTTCTCATTCATCCCATATCCAACTCATGTTCACATTCTCAAGATTGCCCCAGATATTATATCACAATTACAGAATGAAAATATTCTTTTCCTTATATCAACTACATTAGTATAGAATTAATTTCAGAACACTTTTTTTGAGTGAGAAGTTCGGAATTGATACCACTGTGACAATATTAAATGAAAATTGAATACCACTTCAACAAGAAAACAAAACATTTTCATTGTATGTATGTTAATATATGTACATATTTTTCGTCAATTATACCTTGGATTGAGAAAAGGTGCGAAAAGCCAGGAGACTATTCTACTAGCCAGGTGACAGGGTCAACGCTTTTTCTAATATAGTACACAAATTTATGTGCTTAGTGACGCAATATTATTCACTTGTATTGACCGATCCTCCTGATTCCTTTCCTTCTTTCACCTTTTTTATTTCATTTTAGCACATTGATCTTTCCACGAGAATCCTCAAATTAAAGACTGGAGGATGTGGAAAATAGTAGTGACCATCTCTAACCCGGCTCGTGCTTCCAGGATCCATTGACGAGGAGAAAGTTCCGGGGCCTTAATACCTCCACCAGTTTTCTGTTCGTCGGGCGGGTACGTTCATCTTCCAATAGAAGCGGAATTCATCCAATTCACGCCGAGGATCCGATAGTCTAATTGGTGTTTGCACAGCAGGCATGAGCTCAGCCTGGCGTGCGGAGTGGCAAGGATCACCACATCCTTGTCCAGCATCTGGGATCCTATTCTCGCCCTAGTTGGCGTTGAGAATCGCCATGAAGCTATTGCTGCTTCCATGTGGGCCACGGCTCTGAATAATCCCTCATCCTCGTGCAAAATGAAATACCGACTACATTTGCCATGGCTGGCTATTTTCCGTGGATATTGCTAGCTACCGAGAATAGGCAACTAGGTGGGCTTCATCATAAAATCCACTCGATGGCGATTGCATGCGGATTCCGCCATTGAAGCCGGCCGACGGCGAACGCGCCTGTTGGCATGATTCTCTTTTCGACGAGTGCAAGTGTTTTTTTAAGCTCTTCCGGCTGCGATTGTGGGATTAATGTCGTGCATGGAGGCCGACACTTGTCTTGAAGTGGTGCCCCACAAATTCACCCCGTGAACCAGGCCCCAGGAAAAGCACATTCCTCAGTGGTGAATTTAGTTGAGAACTCAGCTTTTTCGGGTGTCAAGGTATGCTGATTGTATTTTGGAAAAATTTAGACAATTCTATCACAACGGTGAAGCTCGGCAACGGATACAGATCCCTCTTTAGAATGTAACCTAGAAGAGGTGGCGTGGTTGAGGCGCGGTAGGTGCTGCTTTGACTCACAATTCACTGAAAATTTGCCACTTAGACTTGTAGATCTCACACTCACCTCATCTTCACTAAATAAAAATTAATATTAGAGTTACTAGAGGATTTTATAGAAATTTAGAGTTTATGACACAAGGACCAAAAAAAATTAACACTTGTATGCAACTATTGGTTGTAGGGTTACAAGTAATAAAGCAAGGGGAACAATACAATAAGACACGCCACTACAAAATTCTAGAATTTATGATGATATTGATTATAAATATTTAGAGATATTTTTTTTCAAAATAGAAAAAAATATAATAAAGGTGGAGAATCATATCTTTTTGAAGTAACACTAAGCAATGAGTTTTTTAATGGAAGTTTTAAAAACTTTAGATGTTTGTTTTTAGAAACCTAAATTGAATTAATGATATAGATAATGAAAAAATAAAATAAGAAACATGTTACTTTAAAAAACATGCAATGGTAGCTTAAATTCTTAAAAGATTAGTCTTCTAATCTTGCTTTTAAATATTGGTCTATTCAACTAAAATGAAGAATAGATATTACACTCATAATATATAAATTATTTGAAAAAAGATATTTTTTGGAAAAAAATAAGAATCTCTACTAAAACAATATAACCACTTAATTATCAAGAACAAAATGCATAAGTTAATAAAAGCGATGTATTTGGCTTGTTCCGCAAGCTATCAATATGTGCGACACATGGCTAGCTTATTCTACAAGCTACCAATATGTACGACACATGGCTAGCTTGTTGACCAAGTTTCTAACCTACCAATCACTTGTAGACATATATAAAGGTGATTCTGCATCTATAAAATTTCAAAGAAGCTTCTTTCCAAGATATTATCAAATTAATTTATTTTATCTATTTTTATTAATTTATATTATTTAGATAATTATTAGAATAAATCTTATATCTATGATATTATCCCCCTCTTTTAGAGACGAGTTCCACAAGGAGCGGTGATTACATGTTGAAGAAATTCAAAATACGTCGAATTGTGCTTGCCACATACTTTGATCTTTGTTCCTTTTGAAGGTAGTTGATAGGTCCTTTCACCCATTGATAGTGTTTCATACCAAGGCAAGAGGACCACCCTATTATTTGATCATTATTGAGGCCTTCATAACTTCCTTCAAAGAAAATATTTGGAATACCATCAAGAATAGTTCCTACCTCTAAAAGTATCACCTAACATTGGGAGTCTCTTCCAAGGTCGTGATATCAAACACATTGTATTTCACCATTAATCCAAGGAAAGATATGTCGTTCTTGAGGATCTTCATCTCTATTCCATCGTCTTGAAGGTTGTAATAGTTGTAATGTCTTGTCCAATAAATCAGCAAATGATGGCTCTTGAGATAAATTCGTTGGTTGTTGATCTTCCATCTTTTTAGTATGAATAAATCCAAGGAAATAACAAACAATGATATAAGGTAGGATGAAACCTCTATAGAACCTGTTTTTCTTTTTAACAAAGATTTTCTTGATTCTTTATCTTGATTTTGACAGATGTCGTCGATGAAATGAATTGATTTTTATTGATACATTTGTTAGATTCCTGGATGGCTTCCATGTGCATTCACTAATATCATATCCATATCAATGTATAAGATATTTCAATCGATTTTGGCATCGCCTTGAATCTAGAATCTCTTTGACCTTGAATTTTTTATTATTGTCCACTTCTATGGGAGGAGGTGGCATTTGTCTTCTTTCTTATATATCCACTGTCTTGTATAGCTCGAGTAGTGACACATGGAATACAAAATGGATCTTCATAGATTTTTGTAGACATAATCAATAAGCAACTAGATTGATTTGTTCACAAATTGAAAAAGGTCTAAGCCTACAATAATCCAGCTTATTACAAGAATAAATAATCTTGATATTACGACAAAATAACCATATCTTATCGCCCACGTAGAATTGAGGTTGTTCCTTACGATAGATATTTGCATTAATTTTTTATCATTCTTGAAATTTCTTTAATTGTGTCTTCATTGTTACATGTAGCTCTAACAATCAATTTATAAAATCTTCTGTTGCAGGATTATCAGCTTTTGAAAAGTCAAAAGTATCAAGTCGTAGATGATAACCATAATTTGTAAAGAATGGAGTTTGCTGAATAGAAGAATGTACTAAATTATTATAAATAAATTCTACCAATGGAAAAAGAGTTGTCCAATCATCTTGATGGTAGTTGATGGTACATCTTAAATATGGCTCCAAAACTTGATTTACTTGTTTTGTTTGTCCATCAGTTTGAGGGTAGAAAGTTGAAGATAATTTTAGATCCACTTTTAATATTTTAAAAAGAGTCCTTCAAAACCTTGATATAAATTACATTCCTCTATCTGATATAATATCCCTTGATAATCCATGATAGCGATAAATATTATCAAAGAACAGTTCAACTATTTTTTCACTTATAATAGATTTTGTACATGGTAAAAGTTGTACCATCTTGATAAAACGATCTACAATCACAAATATAAAGTCATATGAACTTGTCTTTGGAAGATCTATGATAAAATCCATAGAAACAGAGGACCAAGATTGTTCTACTATAGGTAATGGTTGAAGGAGTATGTAAGGTCAGTGACAAGAAATTTTTGATTTTGAATAAAAATGTCCTGTTACATAATTATTATAATGTCACATGATTGTACAAACTCTTTAATAGTCTTCCATATTTTGGACTACCAAAAATCTCTTGATATTAGCTCCAAGATCTTATTATATCCAAAATATCCTACTGCAGGGAGGTTGTAACAAGCTTCTAGAGCTCGTAGTCGTACTGCACCTTCTAGAATATATAGGCGTCTTTCAAAGTAGAATAGATCATTCTTAAATTCAAAATTAGAAGTATTATGAGATTTAGATGAATTATTCTTAATCTCATGAACATGAGGATCTAAAGGCATACTTGACTGGATTTGTTTGATAAAAGTTGAATCAATAGTCAATATTAATTTCATTGCTCGAAGATGAAATTGCTCTAATTTTAAGAGGATTATTTTTTATTAATCAAAAGCTGAATCTTCTTATTTTGATATAAGATAAGAATGTTTAGAAAGGGCATTAGACAAATCTTGTTGTTTTCTTGAAAGATAGGTGATAATAAACTGGAATCTTCATAAAGACATGCTCCAACGAGGTTGACAATGATTCAACACGCGAGCGGATATGAAATACTTGAGATTCTTGTGATCCGTTTACACGGTGACTAGACTAGAAGTGCCTTCTAGATAGTAATGCCATTCTTAAAAAGAATCTGTAATTATAAAAATTTCTTTATCATGGATTTTGTAATTGATCTCTATTGCTGAAAATTTCATGGAATAGAAAGCTGTTAGATGGAATTTGTCATCTTTTCCCATTTCTAACAATATTGCCCTCAAAGCAAAGTCTGAGGCATTTGTTTCCATAAAAAATGCCTTAGAAAAGTCAACGCGATACAAGATTGGTGTAGAAATAAAAGTTGTCTTCAAAGCCTCGAACAATGCTTCTGATTCTTTATTCCACTTGAGTTTGTCCTTATAAGTTAAGTGTATAAGTGGTGCTCCAACTTGAGAAATTTTTTTGATAAAGATTTTATAGTAATTAGCAAATTCCAAAAAATATTGCACATCTCTTATTATTTTTGGAATCTTCCAATCTATGACTGTCTGGACTTTCTTAGGATCCATTTTGAGACCATCATTCAAAATGATGTATTCTAAGAAGTCAACTTGAGTAGTGTGAAATACACACTTTTTTATTTTGGCATATAATCCTATATCTTTAAATTTTTGTAATACACGACAAACATAAAGTTCATATTATTCTGCATTCTTAGAATAGATAAAAATGTTGTCTAAATAGCAGACAATGAAGTCATCAAAAAATTCACAAAAAATATCATTTATAAGATGTTGAAAAGCAACTGGTACATTTATAAGTCCAAAAGGCATGACATTATATTCTAAATGTCCATACCTTGTTCAAAATGCAGTCTTCTATTCATTACCTTCTTTGATGCATACTAGGTTGTATGTTCTTCTTAGATCTATTTTTGTATAGATCTTAGCTTGATTCAATTGATCAAGAAGTCCAGATATCAAAAGTAAAGGGTACCTATTCTTGATGGTAATCTTGTTGAGCCCTCGATAATCTATATACATCCATAGTGATCCATATTTCTTCTTTACAAACAAGATAGGAGCTCTTGCTAGAGATTTTGAATGGCGTATGAAATTTTTGGCCAAGTTCTCATCAATGTATTTCTTGAGTTCAGTTAATTCATTCTGAGATAGATTATAGATCGGTTTGAATGGAAGGTGAGTTTCTTCTTTGAAATCAATTGAGTAATCATATAGACGATGCTCCAAAAGAATGTCTATATTCTTCTTCTCAAAAACATCTTGATAATCTTAATATTAGCTTGGAATTCCACTTAAAGTCCTTCCACCATTAAAAATGGATGTAGCATAAATAATAAAAGATGATCCTTCTTTTGCTTCATTCATAAAAGCTTTTGTGCCTATAAGTACGCGTTTTGCTATATTATGCTTATAATTTGTTACTTGATTTACGGAACTCTTATTAATGCTTTGAAAAAAGTCAAATCTATGAGAAATCCAATCTATTCAAGGATTATACTTTTCTAGCCATGATAAATCTAAAATGATTGGATTGAAAGAAGATTTAATTATATTAAAGATTATACAACTATTATGACTATTTATTATTATATTTATAGGAGGAATTTTATGAGTAATATTTTTAGAAGATAATGGGTGACCATCTATTATTTCTATATGTATGGATTTAGTTTTTTGTACTGAAGGTATTTTACAACTTTTAACAAAAAAATTATCTAAAAAACACGCTAAGGCTCTTGAATCTAGTAAGGTAGAGGCTTTGTGATTTTTAGGTTCCAAATAGACATCTATTATAAAACAAGGAGAGAGTTCTGAGGAGAGAATATAACCTTTACTAGTAATTGTATAAGATTTTAGTTACATGGTCTTTATTGTAGTTAGACAAATTCGTTTTTCAATATATTATCTTCTTTGACAGCTGTACTCCTCATCTTGTGGTTGCGTCGTTTCTTTGGATAATGCTGAGTAGTGTGCTTAGGTTTTCCACAATATAAATACAATCCTTCTTGACGACGATAAGTCTTTTCTTATTCAATAAGAGGTTTAAAATGTATCATATCAATTTGCATGTCTTCTACTTCTGAATGTACATATTAAGAAGACGTTGATGTTACTATTATATTGTAGTAATGTTGAGGCTCCCTTGTGCGGCTCTCTAATCGAAATTTAAAAAGTTGATTGTCACAGTTCATAGCAAAATCAATTGCTTGACTCAATGTCTGAGGATTGGATAAGTTGAGCATGAATTTTTTTACCTCATATTATAATCCATAGAGAAATTGGCTAATAAGCGCAACATTATCTTACTTGGTGTCAATTGCTAATTATTAAAATTATTAAGCATATGATGTCACTAATCGATTATCTTGTCATAAGATATAGATCTAATTGGTTGCAACATGAATTGCATTATGTTCTCTATACATAGATCAAAACTTTACTAAAAATGCTTCTAAATTATCCGATACTAGATCATATTGTTCAAGAAAGGATGAAAACTATGATAAAGCAAAACATGATAATAATGTTTCAATAAACCTCACTTGTGACCACTTGATTGGATAACTTTGAGGTTGAAGTTCAATCACCAGTTATACTTAATTGATGAATCCTCAAAATTTAGATCTAGTGCCATCAAACTTCTCCAGCAAACTAATTTTTGGTTCTTTGATGCTTGAATGGTATTCAATCGTAGGTGAAGTGATATGGCTTAAAGCAGCTCGAATCATCTCTATATCTTCACTTCTTGCTAATCTTGTTGCTCCTTATGGTAGTGCATTGAGTTGATGCATTGCAAGCATTAATTTTTTCATTTGCTCTTACATTTGTGCCACTACACTCTTCATTTTAACAAGCTCTATTATGATACCACAATAAAAAATAAAAAATAATAAATAAATCTACTCTCATTATAAAATTAAACTTGCAAGAACAAAAGAAAAAATTCTAGGAACAATATCAGCTTAGAAGTGAGTAATCCACAACTTCTAATATACTTATGTCTTATCAAGAAAAAAAGATAATCCACTCTTAATCAAGAAGAGATAAAGCTCAGATATTATAACTTCACTCTTGTCAATCTGTCAAGGACACAAATTAAAATAGATGCATAGGTTAGTAAAAACTATGTCAAAGGAAAATAACAAGATAGAAATAAAGAAGTATGTATATTCAAGAAGAAATTGGAATGGTTGTTGCCAAAGACTAGAAAATATATGAAACTTTTTAACTAGACTAGAAGCAAGAAAGGAGTTAATAAGAGTGAAGAAGGCTTCATTCTTGTCTTTATTCATATTATCTATTTAAGAGCTATGTGGCAGTATTCTATAGGACCTCCAACACGTGTCTAATTTGCAAGACACATGTTAAACTTGCAAGACAAGTTTCTCACATGTGTGCCACGTACTTGGCTTATTCCGCAAGCTATCAATATGTGTGATACATGGCTAGCTTGTTCTACAAGCTACCAATACGTACAACATGTGGCTGACTTGTTGACCAAGTTTCTAACCTACCAATTACCTATAGACATGTATAAAGATGATTCTGTATCTATGAAGCTTCTAAGAAGTTTTTTTCCAAGATATTATCAAATTAATTTATTTTACCTACTTTTATTAATCTATATTGTTTAGATAATTATTAAAATAAATCTTATGGCCGTGACATTAATATATTTAGATTTTATGTAGATAAATATAAAATTCAACAATATATCTTAGATTTTATTTTGTGCTATATCTATAATTTAAAATCTACTTAGAATATTTATATAGATTATTTTTAAGAATGTATTAATTTAATTTTAAGCTATATGCAAATCTATATCAAATAGTATTGGTACACTATTTAGAGACAATGGAAACAACTCTAATAGTGCAAATTTTAGCTTTTGAACTTCTATTGATTTAAGACAAGAATAAAAGATTTTAATTTGTATAAAGAATAATACTGGAATAATCATGCACTGCTATATTTATTTTAGATGAAAGCACATAAAAAATATCATCAACAAATTAGTTAAGACAGAGATTGAAGTCTAATATAATCTAGCACAATGTATAGTTATTAGCATATTTAATAAGTATTTAATAATCACAATATACTAAAACAAAATCTATCAATATTCAACATAGATTGGTTTTGCAAAGAAAGCATATATTTTCAAAAAAGATAAAATATATATATTTTAAAAAAAATTACATAATTGTACTTGCAAAGCAAAGAAGAGATATATCATTTGAAATCTATAGCAATATCATATATGACTTGGTTATAATAGAAGCAAAAAATAAAGAATTAGATCTTTTAACATTCAACATTACAAATATGATAGTTCACTATTACACAAGAAAAACTATGTATACTACAAGTAATAAAAGTGGCACAACATAACCACTATCTAATATAACAAGTTATTAAAAAAAAAGTAATAAAAATAATAAGATAAAAAGATAATGGAATATGATGGAAGAAGCTTTGTAAAATAATATTAATTAGATCCTTAGATTAAATTATAACATGAAAAAATGAATAGAAGACAAATTATCTAATTAAAATAGAAAATTTTATTTAAAGAAAAAAAACTCTTAAAAAGACTTAATTGTTTTATGTATCAATATTATACTTTAATACTAGCCACATTTAAGAATATAAAATTGAAGAAGACGTTTTTTTTTTCTCATTACTTCTTAATAAACTTAAGATTTTAAATTTCATTAAATTATAGATCTTAGATTGGATACAAAGTTAATACAATATTTTTAGAGAAATAAGACATGAAGCAAGCTATTCAAGATATATAAGATAAAAATAATAGAACTTACTTTACAATTAAGTAATAAAGGATCATATAATGTGATACTTAGAAAAGAAACTAAACTCCTCTTGAATATTTCTTTTATAATAAAAGACATAAATTAATACAAAATAATACAAAGTAATAAAAGCCTCAATTAGTATCAAAATACTATTTTTTAATAGCATAGGTATTAAATATTCAATAATAATCAAATAATATTATCATCAATTTATTTTAGATTTATCTAAAAAAAGAAAATTTTATTTGAAGATATTATTAAAAAAATTCATAATACCATAAATTATTGAAATAAATAAATAAATAAATAACAACTAAAAAATTACAAGGTTTGATTTTATTAAATTCAACATACAAAACGTATTCAAAGACTCTTTGATTAAAAATTTAAAGTATTCTTTTAGAATTTATATATCAAGATTAAATTTTTTTCTTCTTTGTTAGAAATATTATAAATAATATAATATTAGTTTATAAAGTAATAAATTTGGCTAAAAAAAAAAACCTATATCTATTCTTTCTTAAATTAGATTTTATTAAATTTTATTATAGCATGTATTTAGAATATTTTACTTAAATCAATATAATTATTATTTTTACTTTCAATTTTATTTATGTTACCAAGATTATCGTTAATAGAGTAGGGACAATAATTAATATAAATGAACCTCTTATAAATTTTTTAAATTCAACAAGATTCATACTAAAGGTGTCTTCTTATTTTATATTTGTCTATAGTTGTTAAAGAGATTTTTTTATAAAACTTTAACCTAAAACACACAACTAACCAACTCTATTTTTAAGGTCTTATTATTTTAAATAATTAAAAGAAAAACCATCATTAAGTAATATGTTGATGATTTTAATCATCTTTATAAAATGCAAGAAAAGTAATGTAAATGTGTATTTTTTAATTACTTGATTTGGCATTAGAATAGAAGATAAACTTATAAAAATCTATAAGTATTTGGTAGTGAAAAAAGACTAAATCTCAGATATTAAATAAACTTAGATAAATATGAAAAAAATAGAAGAAATTATTGAAAGTTTTAGAATAATTTCTAGAATTAAGGTTAAATTTGTATCAGTTCATAAATTATTAATTCAAATAGTCTAAAAAAAACCTTTGAAATTTGGTATTCAATCAAATAAAATTTAAATGAATTTTTAAAAAATTTAACTATGTATGTTTTTTTTTTTTTTTTTTTTTTTTTTAAATCAAAATCCAAAATAATTTATCAAAAATCTTATATTATGCATGTTGCAAAGAAATTTTATTACTAAAAATAGAAAATAATATTTAAGCAAGAGTTTATAGACAATACTTAGCTAGTGTTTTTCTAAAAAAGGTTAAATATACTTGATCTATAAGTGGATCAACAAAGAAGATGAATGTTGAAAACTAATTTTCTTTGAAGATATTAAAAGCTTACAATTATATTTTGCTTAGGCTATTTCAACAAAAAAATAAATGCATTAATTTTAAAAATAAACAATAAATATGATATTCAATTAGAAAATTATATCTCTTTAGTTTGAAACTTTAAACTTTGTTCATGTATTCCTTGTTATTAGGAATATATTAACTTAATGAAACATATTGTCTAAAACTTCTTTTTTAATTATCAATTCAAAGTATAGGCAACAAAGATAAAAAATAAAAAAAATAAAAAAAATCTAATCAAACTTATTAATCTGCTCCAAATTTCTGTTAAAAGGAATTGTTCATCAAATTATTATATCCCTAAATACAAGGTATATAAATGAAAAGGTCTACAAACAACTAGAATATTGCTTTTTACATTCTTTGGTTCAAAGAATATAAAAAGTGATACAAAAATCATTTAAACATCAAACTTTAATCTAATGAATTATTGGTTACCATAGTTATTTGGTGAAAAGCTTTATTCAAAAAACAATAAAACAATCCAGTTCAAATTACCAAAAATCAAAAAGATTAAAAAAATCAATTAATCAATCAATCAATAAAACTTCTAAATTATAAATTAAACACAACATATTTGATATTTTAAGGTGTAGAATTGACTATGATCCACCCCATAAGGTATGGTTTTTCTATACTAAGAAATAGTCTCCAAGACATACTTAATCATATAATAATATATAAAAAAAGTTCTTCAGCAAAGGGGTTCACCTCTTTATATTTCAAAAAACAATGAATTCAGATTTTAAGTAAGTAACAACACCACATTCCAAGACAATCCCTTTCATCATTCCTCCTTCTGTAGTTTCCACAACTTGATATTTTTTCTTACAATAATAAGCTGTAACTATCTGTTGTAATTTTGCAAAGAAGGGAAGAGTTGCAAAGGGAAAGGCAACTGCCATAATGGTGTACAACAGCCCCCTTTTCACCAAAACTTTGTCACATCAAACAATATTTTCAAACCAAGTTTTATTTTTTATCCTTACATTCACAATCAAAGCAAGACAGGCCACATCCTCAAAAGTAATAACACAATGCAGCAAAGCAGAAAAATGCACCCTGACATCTTTGGTTTGAAACATCAGAACAATTTCACACCAGAAATTCAAATGCAATGCACAGAGAAAGCCAGAGAAAAAGAGGCTACAAGGTGATATTTTAGATTGGTATTATTGATATTGTTGTCTGGGTTCACTTCTTCACAGTGCTGTTCATCTGCTTTTGTTAACAATAACAGAAAACACATTTTAATTACATGTTGGATTTTAAGATTGGTGCCTGCAAAACAATAATTTGAATGGAAACAATAAATATTGGTTTTGAAATGGAGAGTTGCTAAATGTTGATGGAATAAACTAATTTACTTAATTACTTAATTAATTAATTAATTAATTAATGCCTCTATTAGTTCAATGTTTCATAAAACATTGGTTGTAACAATGATTTTCAATCAAAACTCTCAGCAGGGGATTTTATTTTCAATAAATAAAACAATTTTATTGGATTGTATCAGCACTTCAGATCAAATCAAATATAAATTGACTTTAAATATGTTACAAAATATTTAAGAATGAAACTGTCTCTATCTTTTTTACTAAAAACTCAAATTTAAAAAATACATATTTGAATAAACAAACGCTGCTTTCTAATCATCATGCTGTATTGTATTAAAAAATAATAATAATTTTGATTTATTCTTGGCACACCAAGAATATTTCAGGTCATTTTATACTAGTAGTCTATATAATCAGTATATTTAAGCATACTTTCTTACAAGTAAAAATGATAATTATTTTTCAAAACGAATTACAAGTATTTAGTCAACTTTGGTAAACAACTATGTTTCAAAATAAAATTTTGTTATGTAAAATTTTTAATTTATATTTTATAAAATGTCTTAATTAAAATTTTAATAAGAAATACAATAAAAATTTAGATTTTAATGTTGGATAACTTAAAATTTGATATACATTTTTTTAAAAATAATTATAAATACTAGGATGTTGGTTGGATGCATGCCTAAGGCTCAGAATAAGAAGATAGTGTGAAGATGGTGTAGTCTTGTCCACAATTAACAATTCTTTGTTCACTAAAACATAAGTATAATTAATATTTTTGCATAAATTAGTTGTGAAATAAGTTACTCATCTCTTTTTTAATCCTTAATAGCTGGAATGCAATACTTTATTACTTTTCTATCTTTAAAAAACGGATTAAAGAGATGCACTATGTATTTTTGAGTTGATATTTTATTTTTTGAATTATGAATATCAAAAGCATATTTAGAATGAGTAAAAATCCATATTTCTTGAAATTTATATTACTTAAATTAAAATTAAAATTATGAAAAAAAAGAAAGAATAACAGTGATGGGGGCAGATCCAACGCAAAAAACAGCTCCCCCTCTCATTCTCATAAAGAGGTGGGTGCTGAGTATTGCAGGGGTATGCCACTTCATCAGCGAACGGATTGCATCCCAGGACACGCGATTGCTCTGCTCGTGCATCCGTTTCTGTTCATGGACTAGAAAAGTAACAATCTTTAATAAACAACACATAACTTTTAATAAACCACAAGTATGCATCATTCTGAGATCTTTTGCTTCGTGAATGGGTTTTGAGGTGGGCAGAAAAACACAGCGTCTGACGCGAGGACATTGCCAGAGGCACAAGTCATTGTGCCATCACAGTGCAATGAAGTTGTGACCTGCAATCCAGGCCCCACTTGCCATGCAACAATTGGAGGTGGCAAGGAGCAGGAACACGAACCTACAAAGTTGGGGAAAAGAAGAAGGGATAGAAGGTGCAAAAATCAGCAGGGGGGGGGGCAATAACGCATGTGATGTAGCCCTGCCAAGCAACTGGGTGCTTGGCTCCCAACCCCAGATATTTCTTATACACGACAAAAGCAGGCCACAAGCCTTGAGAGAGCTCCATGAATCCGGAGGAGTGCAGTGCAGTGCAGTGCAAGGGGAGAAGGGTGATGCACCCACAGTTGGTGAGGACGGAAGAGAGCGAGGGCGGAAGGGAGGGAGGGAGGCGACGCTGCAACGACAAAAAAGCAGGACCAGGGTGAAGGTGGGGAGGGGAGCAATCCACGGCGCTGCTGGCAGCAGCAACCAGCATCTGGAGGATCGGGATGCGCAGCGGCAGCAGTGTCCTCCAAGGCTGGGGGATATTTTGCGCCGCCCCTTCTCACCCCACCCAACATTCATGTGCTGCTTCAAGATCAAGTGGCGCAATCAAAGCACTCATCCACACATTCATCCATACATTAATCTATCCATCTATGCCCCCTTTCAGTACTGGCAAAACGAGATGATGACTGCCTCTGCAACGCTGCCTCGGATGTCCCCATCCTGCGAGGCGGATCCAGACAGATGCCCGTTCCTCCCCTGTTTTCATCCATCCACGCCTCGCTCATCCCTATCATCTGCCCATACATTCATCCCATCAACCAACCAATATCTTCACCCGCTGTGTACCCCTTCATTTATCATGAGGGCAAGTTGAGCCCCAGGTCGGGAAAGATCTCAAACTCCCTACCGTAAAATTTCCAGGGAACAGTTACTGGGACAGTGGATTTGCAAGTATAGTGCATTATGGAAAACGTTGGAGGTGCAATAGCACGCAGTAATGAGTTGCCAAGTTGCATGATCCCCCTCCATAGCCAAAATCATTTTTTTGCATTTTAGGGTCCAGCTGGCCGTTGGAAACTTCACCTCTGTGAACAATCATTCAGTTCACTTCCCAATGTAACTGATGTTGATTTAGCAAGCTGGAATTGCCGTTTTGAATAACCCTGAAGCCCCATTTCAAACTGGCCCCTGTTTTTATATTTTTTATGATCCGAGTTTGTGCCACCTGAGCACCTGACAAGTGGATTGTGTGTCGATCCCTCCGCAACATTTGGATGCATCCATTACGTGTCTACGTCAGTAAGAGTGTTCCAGAATCGCCAGACGTCTGTTGCGTGGTTAATTGGCGAACCCTGCACAAAATTGCACAATCAGCTATTCAACAGAGCTGATCGACACAAATTCATGCTTCAATTTCGGAATCTGTTCACACAACCTATCCAACGGAGCGAATTTCGAAAAGTGCATGACTAATTCAAAAAGGTAGAATAAGCCGAAGCAGATTTTATAGAAAAGCCGTCACTAGTGAATAAATCCACAAAAAACACATTTGGTGCATCGTAGATGTTACTTTTGGTTTCCAGTATATCAAAATAAAATCAGGGCGCTCGTGACAGCCTAATTGGGCTCACAAGATTATTTGCCACAATCCAATCTGGCTTGGAAATGTAATGACAGCGTGTACGCTGATGTCAGATTGCACTAAATTCCGAGACGAAATGGCCCTTTATACCTGACATGGCCCTCACAAGGTTCAAGAGCAGATTTTGAAGCCTACAACGGTGACGGAGCCGTGATCAGAACCGCCGAAAAGGCCTTGATCTTTTGGATAGACGACGGAAAAGTGTCACTACCGTGGCCAGAAGCAAAATTTCTCGTGTATTCTCGTCCACCGACGGTCGGAATCAGATCTTGGCAAGGGGGTAGGAACGGCAGCCTGTGTGAAATGAGGTTTTAGTCATCCTCTTCCATCGTTGAGCATTGAGTGCCGAGCTTTTACTGCGTCTTCTCCGTCAAGATACCACCCTTCATGCTTTGATAAGTCTGAGGATCCGCTTGGCTCCAGTCATTCTGCCACCAAGTAGCAAACTCGTCATCCCCCCTACGTCTACTCTCCGAGCCTCTAGTCACTTCATTGAGATTTCTGTTCGAGCTCGGAATCTTTCCCGAGAAGTTTTGTAAAGCATCGAGGAGTTTCGATAAGTCTTTCAGTCTTGTTGTAGCGCAACTTCTGGCTCCGATTTTGAAATTGGTAGTCTGTCACAGTTTTATAATTTTCATGTTTTATTTTAGTAGTTTTTATTTTATTTATTTTTTTCTTTAAAATCTTTGATTCTCTAGGTTCTGGAGTCGACAAGTTGGCACCCTGTGGTTGAAGGAGTCTTACGAGATTAGGATAGTGCAAGGTTTGTGACATAAAACAACGATTACAGCTTCAGTTGGTTGGCGTGGCACTATTTTCGCTGCACTCTGCCAATTGACGCTTCGGTCCATCTTTGTTCTGGTCCAAGTGCTTATTCCTGCTTGTAAAGCATGTGTGTCACATTTCGCATGTGCTTGAACGTTGACTGTATGTCCTAACAGACTGTCGAGAGAGTCTCTTGCTTACAACCTGTTCTCTTGTCTTCTGTTTAGCTGATTCATTTTGTAAGTAGTTGAAACCGGACTATAGGATAGATGGCGCAAAAGGAAGGATCATCGTTACTTGCCAGCATTGGCGCGGTGTTGAATTTGCCCTTCTCGATGCACAGGAGCAACGCCAATAACGTGGCATTCAAGAGGCATCCCTTGTTGCAGGAATTCGATACACGACTTAGGGATCGGTTGGACTTGTTGAAGCCTGCTGGTGACGAAAAAGGCTTCTTGAGTATCGATTGGCTGCTTCAGGCTATGTCGGTTGTTCTGGCGACGCACGCCAACGTTGAGTCCCTCATCCCGGAGTCTCAGCTCACTCTGTCCCTTCAGCGAGACGACAAGTGGATTGATGAATACCTTGATGATAGCGCGAAGTTACTTGATGTTTGCAACGTGCTCAAGGAGGGGATTTCTGACGTGGAGCACTACCAGATGTTGGTGCAGCTTGCCTTGCACAATCTTGACAACAAGGAAATTTCTGGAGAGTTGAAATATTCGCGAGCGCGGAATGCCTTGAGTGAATGCAAGGAAGCTATTAAGAAGAAAGACACAGAGTACAGGCAAGGGTTTCCCAAATCTAAGCTGGAGAATTGCAGTTCCATGTTGAGAACTATGGGGGAGAAGCTCGTGAATCCGAAGGGACCAGAAGCCATGAAAGGTAATGGCTTCTTGAATGCGATCTATGGAGCCAAGGTCACGACAATTCTCTTGTGTGGATTGCTCGTCACTGCCCTGGCCTGTAAGCCGAAGCGGCCTTTGACGAGCCTTAGTGTGGCAAGCCACTACAAGTGGTCACCATCTTTGATCACCTTGCAACAGCGTGTGAAGGAGGAGGCAGACAAGAGGAAAAATAAGGGTTCCATTGCGTTGCTCCGCGAACTTGACAGCGTCGACGCCTCCGTACGACGCCTGCATGAAATCTTGGAACGACATCTGAACGGAAGAGGCTTCCCATTGTCGCGGGAGCAATCGCAGGAGCTGGCCCAAGAGGTAGAATTCTTGCGAAAGCATTCTTCGGATCTCGGGCAAGGGCTGACACCATTGGAAGTTCAGGTAAATGAGCTTTTCAGGATGCTGATTGCCAGCCGGCTGGCTCTGCTCGACATCATCAGCAGCGCAAGGACTTGAAAGGAGGTGGTATGGGATATAGTTAAAATTTCGAGCGTCCACCAACCGTCACGCATAACCACACGTCCTCGCGTTTCCACCGCAGCAATTTTAGGAAAGAGCAGAAGATTTCTCGATTGTATGTAATTCAAAATTCCGTTCAGTTGAGATCTCTGGGAGGTTTTCGGTTTGCACACCGGAGGGCAGAAGCTGAGTATTGGTACTAAGCAAGTGATGGGTTGTGCGGACGGTCGGAGTTGTTAAGCGACTGTGTCGGATTCTCCTGCGGTACACCAGCAGGAAGTGAAGCAGGCGGCGACGCTAAAGATCATCGTTCCTGTTCGAGAGGATGACTTCGTGTACTGTGAAGATACGCGGGTGCAGGACATAATGGACAAGGAGGTGAAGTTGCTGCCGTTCAATTTGTACAGTAAAATATCGTAGCGCGTGAAATAGGAAGCTTACCAGGCGGCGTAGGAGAGAGTGATCCCCAGTACAGTGTATGCCCCGAAAACCTACAAGAATTTGATGGTCATGGAGCACTCGGGGAAGTTCGGCGGTGGTGCTATGCTCGTCATTGGTACCCAGCGGCAGCTTGCTGTTGAATATGTCAATTCGACCCTGCCAGATGCATCTTCAGTCGGATGGAAAGCTCTTGGAGGAGTTGGAGCCCGCAGCACAGTATGTTGTGCTTATGTAAGTAGATATTAGATTCGACCTGGCGTAGATTTCTGAGGCTAGTAGGAACACTGATAAGGAGATAAGTTTTGCTGCGAATCGACCCTGAAAGAGATTCTTATGCGTACTCTTATGTTGCAATCTGGAATAAGAATCCGAATGCTGAGCAGTTAGATGACCACGTCTACTATCACGATGGCCTGTATATGACTTTGCCATTGCATGCTTGGTGAGCTTCAAGACAGGAAGTTAAGAAATGCTGTTATCCTTGATATTTTGAATCATAGATAACGATGCTTATTTCTAGCGACTTTTGCCATCCAAGTTCTTTCATTTGTGTGGTTGTGTAACAACTTACATCTTGAAAGATCAGAAGTATATCCTGAATAGGTCTATCATTAGACCCATTTGTTAAGTAACATATAAGTAGGCGCCTCTTATTTTTGAGCATTTGCAGTTGTGTACACGCAGTGTAGTTGGGTAAACGATAGTCAGTTGAAAATAACTGCATTCAATGTCGCATTGAGAGGGAAATTTTCCATACGGAGTGATTTGTGTTACATCTGCACCAGTGGAATTATCTGGTTTTTGGTTGAGAACTTATACCACTTGCCAGTATCGTGTTTCAATCAGATTATCTTTTTACACCCGATCAAATCTAAAATTCAATTCTATTCATGTCTATGTCCGTAGTATTTTTGACTCTCGAATCCAAGGAGATTGGTTTTTTTTGGTGAAGCCTTGGCCTCCTGGTTGTTTGGAGACTTTGACCACTCTACATGACCTTAATCCTTAGCTTCATCTAGTGGGTGTAAGTCTTGAGCCTGGACAGAGGGTGATGAGGTGTTTTATCGTCCAGATTGCATATTTTCTTGTGTATATGTTCAGAGAAATACCTTATAATGCATCAATATATATGCTTTCATCACATCAACTGCATGCAACCCAATCCATCTCAATTCTTTTTGGTGTGACCCCCAAATTGCCCTGCAAGGCCAGAAACTTTTCTGTTCCTCGTAGCCATTTTGCTTGCCGTACTTGTCGGAAGCGGAAGTGCCAAATCGTTTCTGAACCCGAGATGTGGAACTCTTAGTTCACCACAATTGCAGTTGTAGTAGAATACAGAAAGGATTTCTGATCTAGTTGTAAATATCTTGGTGGAACTTGTTTGTTACTCCAACAATTCGCCGCTGCCTGAAGTTCCTCGTAGGTGGCTTGTGTGTTTTCACCGACTGGGATGTCCAGCAACAACCATACTAGAATTAGAATCAACTGTTGCAAGAGATTATTGACTGTGATAATGCTATACAGACAACTTAGATCACAAGGCAAGCCTAAATTATCTGAAAACCATGCTTTGAGGTGGATGACAGTTTTTCCGACTTCGTAAGCCTGCACTGGCGAGAGAACCTCACTGAGAAACCCACTACTCCAACAACAGGGATGACTCTTACCGATGGCCTTAGAGGGTGCATGGAAACCTTCCTTGGAGTTCCATTGGTAGATGATTCTTTAATTCTAGTTGCAGCTGGTGCTGACTGAATGGAAGTTTGGTTCTGGGAAAGTAGAGAAGGTGTAGTGCTTGTTCGATTCATTGCTCTTGCTGATATCGCAGCCAGTTTCCAGTCCAGCCTTTCCAGAGATGCTAGAATACTCCGCTCTTGATCATTGGAACTACTCATGCTGTAATTCTCCTTATCACCAAGAGAGTCATGTAATCTGCAAGGCTGACCTTGTCTGTTCTGGGACACATGCTGCTTTACGGCCTGCGGTGGAGATTGCCCAGGCTGCGAGTTTTCAACTTGAAGCAACGCGTGAGAAGAGTACAAATCATGCTGCTTTGGGTATTTCAGTCGTGCCTCTCCTCTCAAATCCCTGCACCCAATATTCAGATACTTTGACATTTTTTCCGTGCCCATTACAGAGCAGTTTCCATGTTCTTTCATGTTTTCTGCCCTATTACAATGCAGGATATCTCCATTCGTAGAATGAAGACTTGACTTAAGTTGACCTCGAGGGTTCTCTCTTAATTTTTCTTGACCTTCACCTGTCTGCAATAAAACGCGCCCAATGTGCGATTGTTGATCATCTAAACCTTTCGTTAGCTTGGTCTTTTCAAGATATGACTTAGCGGGTAAAGTCGATCCCATAGGCTTGAGAGGGGTGGTGATTGTGCAGGGAAAAGGTGACACCACAACAGTAGAATTCACCGGCTGTTCATTCTTCAAAATAAGGCATCCTGGATCATCTGTGGATTCCTTATGTCTTCCTTGCTGCCCTGCTTCATGCTTCCAAGGAGTCTCCCCTACTCCTACGAGAAATTTTCTCCTTGATGCCACGTCTTCGAAGATATTCATTTCTGTGGAATCATCTGTGTCATCAGTATCACACTGTGCGGTGGTCGGTTCGTCCTCTTTATAGTTATCTTTCTTAGAAGCAAACTCGGCTGTCTTCTCTTCCCTATTTTTCTCATCCTGGATGGATTCCCTTGTGACATCGTGAGTAGTGTTTACTTTCGTGTAAAACTCATGCTGTCTCGTTTTCACTTCAATTACACTCCGCCCATTGTGGCCATCATCTGGTATTGAACTCATCGCGTTTGAATCCTCTGTAGAATTCAATTCAACTTTACCGCGTTGTTGGAGGTGGCTCTGATCTCTGCATGCCACTGCTAACATGCTTCTGTAGTCCAGGGGATTCATCTTTAAATCCTCAAGACGAGATTGAGCAGCGATGACTTCAGCAAGTAGTCTTTCTGTCTCACACTCACTATCCAGCGATGTGTTAATTTCTTCGTCACATCTCCATGCCTTTTTCTCAAAATTTCTTGTTGGTGGTAGAGGGGGTGGGGTGTGGCATTCATCCAGAATACATGACTCGAAGTCCTTGCCTTCCTGCCAAGATTCCATAGTTGACGTATACCTTGGAGGAAGATTAGAACGGGTTGACATAATTCGTTGAACAGAACACGAGTTGGTGGAAGCCTTTGTAGTGCTAATGGTTTTATTTTGAGCTTCTTGGAACAGTGCATCCATGCCAGAGCAAGATGTCATGTCCAGACTTCCGCTCTCCATTTGAGGATCTGAGGTAGGTTTTCTAATCTCAGGTTTGAACGATGCGTTCTCAGATGAAACTGATGCCGAAGCCTGTTCTTCTGATGTGACAACATTTGGTATTGTTGATGTAGAAGAAGGCTGTTCTGACATACCCATGTCGTTAGTTGGTTGAGTAAACTGATGCTCCTTGCAGTCTGAATTAAATGCAACGTCGGAAGGGTCATCCGCATAATCCATGTCCTCGTCCCAGGACAATGTTTCCGTGTCATGAGAATGATTCGTCATGCTCTTGACTGTTGAATGTGTTGTGGCCATCAGCATTGGCTGATGTCCATCTGACGCTGGTGCTAAAACTGCCGTTTCCACCTTCGTGGTTGCGATTGCTGTTGACTTGAAGGCTCCATGTGACATATTTCTCTCGCTTGGCACATGGAGAAAAGTTCTTGCAGTGTCTGTAACCGGGCCAAAAGATTTCTGGTTGTCCTTGCTTGTTTTTAGGCATGACTTGAGAGCAGGGTTGACCACTTCCAGATTAGACGTGGGAGCTCTCGGTGGCAACAATCTGTTGTCTGTTCTAAGACCACTGAATAAATGTTCTCTGTACACTGTACGTTCGATTCGGATGAGGTCTGTACCATTATCAGTTTGGTATTTTTCTGACTCATTTGCAAACTCAAGAATCTCATTTTTCAGGTTTTTAAAAACATTCTGCATAGAAGAGCCATCACTCTTGAGATACATGTCCACGCGTTTATCACCCAATTCTGATTGCATCCCATTGTCGTAGAACTCAAACTCTTTTCTCCTGAGGCACGTAAACAGAACTTGGTCGGATCCTGGCAGTGACGAGGACTCCAATAATTTGAACAAAGACGCTAAGACGTAGACTAAAAAGTTACATTTTTATCTTTCTAACGCAAGTTTTTAAGTGAAGAACCTAGCAAATTGCACGGCCGTGCCTACGAAAACCAGAAGCAGTTGATACAGGCGACTACTCTTTTTCCAGATCAAATGCAAAGAATTAAAGTGGAAAACTGAAACTAAGTTGCATTGACGCACACGAAAAGGGAGGTAGTGCTTACGGTGGGCGAGTTTGGTAACCTGCATTTGTATGGTTCGCATCCTTTGCCTCCGAATGCATGCTCTTGACTGGCAGCTGGCTATGATTTCCTATTCTCAAGGCTGCAACAGCAATTTCCTTCTCCCTCAACTTCATTAGAGTTTCGTAATCGCTTCGCAAGGAAGCTGACCAAGGAGGTCGCCCATATATTCCCTCCGTGTTGTGCCTTCGCATCCTTCTGAAGTGAGCTGGATGCTTAGTATGGGGGTTACCAATCGAGCGCATGTACGCATTTAGGCGATTACGCTCGCTCTTTCGACGCTCAAGGATCTGCTTAGCTCGCTGTAAGCTCTCTTGCTCTCTTAGCATCGTTAATTCCTGAAATTTCCTGCAAGATATATGATGTGATTTCTAAGAATAATTGGACCTACTTTCAGCTTTATGAATCTATATCAGAAAATTGTTCTTTTACACCGGAGATGAATTGAAAACTCTACCATAATCGCCGATTGCTTTTAAAGCATGTTTTGAGTTTGGTTATCAAATCATGATTAGTATACTCTGTGAATTAGCTGTGGACAAGCACAGTGCATCGTCCAGCAGCCTCAAAGAGCAGAGCGCTACGATCGTCAACTACAGGATATTCTCTGTTCTGACTCTTAACAGTTCCTACAATTAGGGATGGCTAGGTTGCGGAGAATTTTGTGAAGTGTGTAGAATGTAATTGTTTCTGTATCCACTTGGTGGTTAGCACCGTTGGAATTGTTCTAACCAGTAAACTTTGAGCTATTTTTCATCATGAACATGTTTCTTTGAAAAGTGAAGAGTAATAACTTTGGGAGAGGACTGGCACCTTTGTCTCAATGAAGTTACTTTCGCATTAGTGACTCGCCGTCGTTCCATACTTGACCTTATTACAGCCATAAATCCTCCTTTTCCTTTCTCGCATCCCATTGTGACTGACACTGAATAGTCCTTAACCTTTGCAAATTCCCTGCTACTGATATGAGACTCCTTTTTTGAGCTCTTTTCGCGGTCGAGAGAGATGGGTACTGATGGCAAAGTGAAGCCTAACTATCATCATGAACTGACACACGTTTACATTGGGGCAAATGGTAAAGCAAGGAATAGCATCAAACAAAGCGGACTGGATTGATTGGAGCGATTGAATTTAACAAAGACTTCATTAAAGAAGTCTTGCGAGGGACTGCTGCAGTACAGCCTGCATTTGATCGAGCAGAACATGAATCCAATCATTAAAGAAAAATTTGAAGCAGAGATGCTGCAGGGCACATTGATAAGTCTCACAGGCAATTGCCAGACGAGACATCGCGTAGCCATGCTTCATGTGTTGAGAGTTGCTCATCACATATCAAACCGTTGAGAAGTCCTGGAGTGTAAGTCCATCATTCATGGAAATTTTTCCACTATATACAAACAACTCAAGCAAGACCAGTTGTACTGCAGTAGTAATGAATTTGACAGAAGAGGTGCAAGAGTTGGCTCCATAAGCGCACAAGGAGAAGCGGCAGAAGCTTGAGAGAAGTCGGAAGACAATGGGTGGAAGTCAAGGTTCAGAGGAATTCAGTTTTTACCCTCCTCCGCCTGGTTCTTCTGCCCTATTGTGGGCACCAGAGCTCTGAACCAGGACTCGGAATGGGACGTGGACCTCATTTAGGTTTACAAGGTTGGCACTGCGAGAATGTTCGACTGTGGTATCCTCCTGATGGTGGATGTTGCAGTGATTCCGAGGAGGGATCGCAACTGGCGAAAAGTAGTAGCAGATTCTGCTAAATTTGCACGAAGTGCCTATTTGGGAGAATCTTGCTGTTACAATGTGGAGCTTCCTTTCTGAGTGCTTCGAACTGGGAGATTTCTGTGCTGGGGGGTAGACGCACTAAGTTGCAAGAGCATTTTTGCAGCTATAGGCAGGAGAATGGTCTGCCATTTGGTCATTTATTGCTAGTGGGTTTGTATTTCAACAGAAAATTTCTGGTAGGACCACGGACTTAGAAGGGGCAGTTAGTGTCAGAAGAACCCAAACGAATACCATTGATCCTGTTGAGTGAAGCTTCAATTTGATGTTGGAGCGTTCACTTTTAGTGGGGGCTAGGATACGAAATTTGTGCCCAATATGCAGAACAAGATGATAATTTGGGTATAGTCTACTGCAGAGCATTCTTCGCATGTCCAGCAGAGCAATGACGGATTTCAACGTGGTTCAGAGGCTTAATGAAGTATAACCGATTGTCAAGTGCATGCAGGCAATTCAACAAAAATGGCGCTGTCTCCAGAGTACGGATACTACCTCTTCAGTCAACTACTTCATTCTGTTGTAAAAAGCTAGTCTCTGAAAGTAACATCATTTGAAGAAGAGAGGTTGCAACCAGAAGACAATGTTGACAAAACTATGGATTTAAAACAATTTCATGATTTAAATCTTTTTAAAAACTACATGTGTAGATAGATTATGAATAAGATGTAGACGTTACCACGAGTGACTGGTTAACCTTCATTGAGGTGAGTAAACTGTGGACTGCATTGGCTTCAATTCTGTAGACATTTTGAGATTTTTCGTAATTAAGAATTGCTCCTGCGCAGAGTTACTGAAACTGGAAGTGTAGAATCCTCGAGCCCTTCATCAATCACCATTGAATCACGCACTCACAAGGACTTTGATCGTGTGAGTCACCCCAAAAAATCACAATATGCTACAGAATATTTTCTACATTCGCCCGTTGGCGAGAGATTTTTCCAAGCTCCCATTGACCTACCCAAAAAGGTAACTGCATTTCAATTGCTCAATAAATTATGTTTCTTGGTCCCTGTATAACTTGGACTTGTTGAATATGTAGTACTTTATCTTGAATCGTTCCACTATTAGTGCTCTTGCTGTAATTGTATGTTAGCTGTTCGGGTCGTTACAGGACCTGAAAGACGCAGCCTTGTTAGGTAATTTTCATGACCAAGACAACAAGCATGTTAGACCTTCATTATAGAATCGTACACTACACTCTGGAGTATCTTTGCATAATATTATGCATTTGCCTACATTCTTGTGATATGTAGTTTAATGTTTGTCATCTACAGACGCACACAAAATGGCAGACATTAGCATTTGCATTCCGAACACTTGGCATTGTTTATGGGGATCTGGGAACATCGCCATTGTATGTTTATCCTTCCATCACATCTGCTGAAACGCCCAATGAAGATGACTATCTGGGAATTTTGAGTTGCATTTTCTGGACCTTGACATTGCTTGGTGTTATTAAGTACACTTTGATAGTTTTGTGGGCTGATGACCATGGAGAAGGTGATATTTGCTGTTTCTTGACACTAATCTCTCAATCCTATCATTGGATCTATATACAAATACCATATTCTGACCTCTTTCTACTTGAAACGTCTATCACATTTCGACCCCTGTGCATCCACCATTCTTATTGCTGTCAAAGTTAAAAGAGCTAATAAGGACAGCTTACGATCAATGTGTACAGGAGGGACTTTTGCTATGTACTCCTTAATATGCCAGCACACAGACGTTGGAGGTCAAGCAAGAAAATTCAGTCAGTTCCCTGCGAATGCTGACAGCCAATTGTCTCATTTCCACAATGGTTTGGAAGATAAGGAACATAACAAGGTGAGAGAATGGCTAGAGCGCAACAAGTGTGCACAAGAAGTGCTCTTGTTCGTTGTCATGCTAGGGACATGCATGTTGATTGGTGATGGAATACTCACTCCTGCCATCTCGGGTGAGAAGCTGCTCCTGTAAACCTTTAAGTTACAACATTTTGTTTTCTGGCAAAGCCTGAATAAGTGTGTTTTTTGCTACAAGCCCTTCATGCATTCAATTTTATTGTAACCAGGTCATGCGAAGACATGAGGTTTGCCAATTGTTTGGTCTTTGGATGCAGTATTATCAGCTATTGGAGGAATTCGAGCTGAAGTGCCGAGCATACCTCAAAGTAAGCACATCTTCATGAATGATCACCAATATGAAGTATGATTTGTAGGCCCAATTCATCCAATTGTTAAACATTCTTATGTTTTCTGCGGCTGCAGCAGATTACTTTGGTCTACGTTTTTAATGTAGAGAGTTTTTCTAATATCGTTGTGCTTCTTCATCAATACGATGAGGATATTGTTTGAAAGTAGACGCTCGCATATCATCTGCATGAGGTCAATGTCGTGTTTAAATTCAGGTTCTATAAACTTACACCTGAATTACTTGCTTGTGTCTTTGACAACCCTTCCGCTTGAGTGTCATGACTGTACATTTAGCCACTGATAAGCATGCTGCTTTTTAACTGCACACTGTTTATTTATTCTCTTTTCTGAATTCCGTACACATTTTCAGCATATTGTATCACTCTGCAACACGCACTTAGTTGAAATATATCGCACACAGATGTGGTAGTATGGGTGTCGGCTGTCGTATTGGTAATGCTGTTCTGCTGTCAAAGTTATGGAACCAACAAGGTGGCGTTCCTATTTTCACCTGTTATGGCGACATGGTTATTGACGACCCCTATGGTAGGAATATACAACATCATAATACATTACCCAACTGTTTTCAAGGCATTTTCCCCAGCCTTTATCTATAGATTCTTTCAGAAAAATGGAAAGCAAGGTTGGCACATGCTTGGAGGCATCGTGCTTTGTATTACAGGTGTGTTATATTGCACCTTTTTTTGTCCTGTTTTATTGCTGTGCAACCACATAACAGTGTGCTCATTACATATATTAATGCAAGGATTAACTCTTTCATTGCATTTAGGAATAAGATGGGCTTTTACAGCGGATAGCTGAAAGTATTAATTTGGTACACGATGTGTTGCAAACAGCAGTTAAATGCGTGCATTGTGTGTGTATATATATATATATATATATATATACATACATATAGATGTATTTGCCGAAACGTAATATTTCGTACAATTAATGTGCTACCTCTCTTTTTTGCTATCCTTCTGCTGCTATCCTTTAATATGACACTTTCAGGATCAGAATTATTATAAATCAATTACATACGAAGTTTGTGTGTTCCAGTAATCTAAAGTAATGGTCTATCTACTTTGTGCTCTGTTGCTCGTTGAAACATTTGGATTTGAAAATGGTTACACTTGCACTTGATCGTTCACAATTAATCAGTGCATTGTTAATCGTATCTCCAAGTAACACAAGACTGATGGTGATTGTTTAGCAAGCAGGTTGTGAAGCCATGTTTGCAGACTTGGGCCATTTCAACAGGCTTTCCATCCAAGTGAGCAGATCCTTGTCATTCCTCATAATTGAGCTAGTTTTTTCCATGTGAACATTCATCAACTCTTCTAATCAGATTTATGAACTAAGTTATTTTAGTGTAGAAATGTTCTTCCACTGCGTGTCTGTTTTAATGCCCATCAGTGTACATCTTGAGACAAAGTTTGCAATGTTACTGAACCTATCCTTGGTCACTTTTTGCAGTTGGCTTTCTCCTTGTTAGTGTATCCATCCGTACTCCTTACTTATGCTGGGCAAACAGCATATCTCATAAACCACCCTGAGAACTATTTAGAGGGATTCTTCAAAATGGTACCGAAGCCTGTCTTCTGGCCCATGTTCGTTATAGCCACATTGGCAGCAATTGTAGCAAGCCAGGGGCTCATTACAGCCACGTTCTCTGTTATCAAGCAGTCTGTAGCTCTTGATTATTTCCCACCGGTAAAGATTGTGCACACTTCGGAGGATTCTGAAGGCCAAGTCTATTCCCCTGAAGTCAACTATGGCTTGATGGTATTATGCCTTGCTGTGGTGTTTGGATTCAGAAGTGCAACAACGATCGGCAATGCTTTCGGTACATGAATTCAGCTCTCAAACAGGGTCAAACATAGACGCATATATCATAGACATCAAAACTTGTCCAATACATTTTTTAGATTTTCTTAAAGACTTCATGCACCCATTATGTTCCTTCATTATGTGTGGTGGCTCTTCTCTGCACATTGTAACCTTCACATCAGAGGGAAAGGTGTGTTCAGAGATTTCACATGAGCATGTGTGGTATATCATGTTTTCTCCTTGGTGGGCTCGCCTTGTAATGCAAACCTGTTAATAATTTTCAAGTTGGAGCTTGTCAAGTGAGCAGTTCGAACTGACAGATCATCCATAACCTTGACCTGATGTCAGTTTTTGTTACATTTACAGGAGTTGCGGTGGTTTGTGTCATGATTATCACAACATGTTTAATGACCATCGTCATGCTCGTGATTTGGAATACCAACTGGCTCTTTGTTTCTGTTTTTTTCACCGTGTTCATATTTGTTGAAGGGTGTTACTTCTCTGAAGTAATCACGAAAATTCCTCAAGGTGGTTGGCTCCCCTTTATTATATCCATTCTGTTTACTTTAATTATGACCTCTTGGAATTATGGACGTCGAAAGAAGTTTGAGTATGAAATGAAAAACAAGCTCAGTAAGAAAACTTTGGGTGAGCTTTTATCCAGAATTGGAGACCAACGTGTTCCTGGCGTCTGCTTCTTTTACACTGATATATTTCATGGCATCCCTCCTATCGTCAAACACTATGTGCAGAACGTTCGGACCCTGCATCAGGTACCTATCCGTTGCTAACTACGCTGCTTTGACTCTGTATGCTATCTGCAGTGCATGTTGACTAATTGACTTTAAGCTGCCTTTCAGTAGCTTAATCTCCATGTTTATTTCTCTCCGGACAGGTTATAATCTTCACAACAGTCCGGCATATTCCAATCAAGACTGTGCTTGCCGCTGAGAGATTTCTTGTTGGACGAATTGGGTTCACAGGTGTTTATCATTGTGTTGCTCGCTATGGTTACATGGATCTACTAAGTTCTGAAACAACGTACTTCTTGGATCAGGTACTCAACTAATTTTATCTCTAATGCTCATCAGTTGCAAATCTTTTGTACGTACACTTCATTTGTCGACGCATTTGGGGACGTTTTAAGGGCTATCTTTGCTGAGCTGAATTGAATGAGAGCATCTTAAGTTATGATATTAGATGACTTAGCATTAAACAGTTTATCATTATGCGAATTCACCACCTGCCAAAACCACCGATATCACTACTTATATCTCTCGGGTTTTATCGATTCCTGCAGGTGACGCAATGCTTGACAAAGCATATTGGCTCTGCCTTAGATTTCTCAGATAACCCTGATGAAGTCGGACAAGAAGATGAAAGAGCTAGGGAAATACAGATGATTGTAAATGCAAAAGCAGCTGGAGCCGTCTATGTACTTGGGCGGTCCGAGTTCAAGGTTGATGACAACACATCCTATCTGGACAGAATACTTGCAGGGATCTTTTACCCTTTTCTGAACAGCATTTGCCGGTCCCCTGTATCATCCTTGCACATACCGCCCGCGAACTTCCTTGAATTAGGCATGTACTACGACCTTCTATGATTTATCCACTCCATTCAGCACCTCTTCGCCATCGAAAGGCGACAGCATGGGGTACACTCTTTGCCATCGGTGCAGGAGGTAGTGCTGCAGCTTTGGCTCTATGTAGTCCAATTCATGGGGCATCGGCACTGCATCACAATCGAGACCCTACTTTAAAATCATGTGACAATGGTTCACATATTCTTCACGTTCCTATCATACAGCGGATCGACATAAAAATGTTAATTCTTGCATTTCATGCAAGTGTGTGAGGCCACCAATTGTGATTGATGTTGGAATACCTGAGGCCAAACAGTATTCGAGGTCTTTCAAACCATCGATCTGAAAACTTTACAGTATGTCATGAATTTTGAGAGGATGTTGCTTCATACTGACGCATAGCAAACACGTTGTCATGCTTCTTTCAAGTCCTGGCAGTCAATTTTTCCTTGAGGTAGTTAAGTCCCTAGTACTGAGCAGAAAAATGGTTAATAGACACGGCTGTTGACTTGGGCGGCTGCCATCTGAGAGAGAATAAGGGTATATAATTAGACCCTTATTCGTGAGAGGTTTATGGTTTATTAAACTTTTGTTTCAGATACTCCGAGTTTAGATTCATACTAAGAAATGAACTCGAATACCCCATAGTTTGGATGGCACATCCTTGAATTTGAATAAATATGGCAAACATGAGAAGATAACACTAAGAATTGGAGATTGATGGAGATTAAATTATAAAGGTTATTTCGTGGATGCTTAACCTGAGACAGCAATGTTAAGCAAGGAATCACATTTCTGGAAGTGACTGATTTTGCCAAACATGATCACATCCATGTCTTACCTTGTGAAGGTGTAAACGTTCACTCACATGCAATTATGGCTGTTTCTTTCAAAATTTTACACCACAAGATTTTTAGGGTATATGTGTTGGCACAAAGATGGGCAAAGCAGGCTTCATTCATACCAGTCAATGGTAAGCAAACTAAAGAACAAAATCTCCAATAAGTTTTGTTTTGTTCCAACTTTACCATGGGTGTCCATTGAATTCCATCAGTAACATACAGTGAATTCTAGCCCTGTGTTGGCACATTCTGGCACATACAGCAGCTTTATGCCTCACCACCTAATGCTCGACTTCAAGCATCTGGACAATCAGTACACTAAATACTAAATACCAATCAGCATCTGCACATCCATACAGTTTCATAGGCAGATTTGAGGGTACTGAACCCAAACATCTCAAGCCATTGAGCACAATCACAGAACCAGGCAGATTGTTGAGCACTTTGGCTGAGAACTGATCATTCATCAATTACTCTACCGTAACAACGCCACATATCTAGTTGGCTGCTGACTCACTTTCTCTCCATTGTCACTATAACTGTGGGGGGAAGCTAACCTGAAACCTTTACACTATAAGAAACTGCAATTATGTACATAGGATCATTGAGGCGGCGGGGGTGTACAACTGAAGTGGCGAAGCTCTCCTCTGGTAGACTCAAAACTATCGTTACTAGCGCCGCATGATATTAGCAACTTGGCTTTAACAAAGTCATTTTCCCCATCAATCATCAGCACTCAAAGTCACACTAACTAGGAATCGAATCTGCAATTCCTGAGTATCGATGTTATTAATTAACCATTTGTAACTCCGTAGTTGAATGAGAATATTACACCGGTCCAGGATTAGAGTGATCAGAAGACATACTCGTCTCACTCTGAGACCTGGAGTAGAACCGTTTGAGCGGTGTTGTCGGTGTGGTGCTACTCGGATCAAGGCTTTTCCCTTCAACATTTGTGTTGTCACTTGCCGCTTTCATATTTGAAGCCGATCCACGAATAGTGCGAACGCTTCGCATCACACGTACTGGTGAAGCGGGTGATGAAGGTGCGTCTGGAATGGAATTCCCGGAGTCTGATTGTTCAGCACAGTTAAGAAGCGACGGCCCATCTGTTGAAGAATTTGCTCCATTTTTGTATGATCCTGATCCATTGTTGGTTTGCCGGTAAAAGGGACCTGGTAGGCCGGAACGTCCTGGTTTCGAAGCCCAGTTGAGGCTGGTCCCAGGAGATGAGGGGGCAGCAGGAACTTCAGCTGAAAGGTCTGCTTGTGTCCGAAGAAACTCCATAGCGTGGGTCATTTTCTCTATAGAATCGGGGGAGGCGGGAGTAGCGAGCGGTAAATCATTCAATGAGTCCTGAAGGCCAAGTACCCTCAGCTGCTTGCCAAGAGTTAAGATGGTGCGTTGGCACTCGGCTAATGCAGCTGCTGCGATCTCCTTCTCCTTCCGTTCACTTCTGGCTGTGTCGTCTTCAACCACAGCAAGTTGCAAATTATTATCGTCTTCCCTGCTATTTATGCTTCTTCCTGATGAGTGTTCCATTCGTCCAACTCCCCTGATGCCAATGTTTCATCGTTTTCATCAGTCATGCTCAACTCTTCAGTGCAAAAGCGGGACAAAGGTTTAAGCTAGCCTATACGACTGTGAGTATGAAATTGTTTATTACCTATGGATTTGTTCTTGCATATCTTCAAGCTTTGAAACAACCT
Source organism: Physcomitrellopsis africana (assembly GCA_036785485.1). Classification (NCBI taxonomy): domain Eukaryota; kingdom Viridiplantae; phylum Streptophyta; class Bryopsida; order Funariales; family Funariaceae; genus Physcomitrellopsis; species Physcomitrellopsis africana. The sequence continues at coordinate 140,223 of JAWRVF010000475.1, read as the reverse complement.
CCTGGTGTCGACGCCGCTCACCCTGCAGCTCGACTTCTAAAGCGGCCACTTTATCATGGAGCTGATGCATCTCAGCATCTGCAGCTCGCATGCTCACGGATAGGGCCAGATTTGGAGATGACAGCTCCAACAGTTCTCGCTCTATCATATCGTCCTCTTTCTCCACATTGTTGTAGACAACCTGAATACGTCAAGTAACCTAAGAATCCACTGGACAAGGTGCCAACAAATGAAAATATTAACAAAAAAACAAAAAAAACATCGATATTTCCGGGTGTCGGTTTGAGACTCCAGTTGAGTGATCACCTGTCGAGTTTGTAATTCCTTCACAAGAGCCTCAGATTCACCCAACCGCACCCTCAAGGATTCCACCCTGGCATTAGCCTCGACAAGATGTTGGTCCATTTCTGACAAATTATTCTCTAGCTCAGCCTTCTCCGTCCTCAATCGCTCAATCTCAGCTTCAAGCTGTGGAGACCGACCCGTTTCCACTTGAAGTTTCCACTGTATATCCGCCTGCTCTGCTCGTAATCTGCACAGCTCCTCTTCCAGCTGCGATATGGTCACTCTTGCAGACTCTAACTCCATGGATATGGCCAGCCGTTCACACCCTGACACATCCCTTTCTTTCCGCGTTTCTTCGTTGGCGGTAATGTGAATAATCAGAATGCAATCTAACGCGGCTATGAGCTCCATCACAAACTTCAAAACATCTGCACCACCTTCGAGGTACCCATTTGCAGTTTGAACCAGCCTGCTCATCGAAGCGTCCAATGCACCGTCTTGCCAATGCAGGGACGAGACAATAACATTATTGCTACCATTCGTAGCGACATGGTGCCCTAATGTAGGAGGAGCAGATTCAGTCCCAGTGGCTTGAGCAAGAGCTTCAGTGATGTGCACCAGCTTCCGAACCACCACACCAATCTCGTCATTGCCAGAAACAGAAGAAGTCTCTTTAGAATTTTCTGACCCCTCCAACAACAAATCTAACCTGTCTTGCAAGTCAATAACCGACTGCTCATTAGCAGCATTCCTGTTTTGAAAAAACACAAGCTGCTCCTCGGCCACAGAAAGTTTTTTACTAAGCTCGTGGCACATTTGTCTCGCTGCCTCAAGGTCCCGGTCCTTCACAGCTAGTGCCTCCTCAAGCCCCACAATCCGAAGCTGATAACTAGATTCGTCAACAGCACCAAACACGGTAAGTGCAGTCTCCACTGTATGCTCGGAGCCGGATATCGACAAAGATTGAGACTGCGAATTCGCCAACCGTTCCATTTCTTCAAAATCGTCCATAAGCTCAAAGTTGAGGGAAGTGTCACGTTTGGAGGCGAGTCCTTTCAGAGACGAATCACTCAAGGCTAATACATTTGATGGCCAATTCTCCGGTGATACTTTCTCCATCAGTGACGCAGATTTTGAAGCTGCCCTCAGTGCCTCAACTTCTTCCTCCACAGATGAGAGACGGCTGGCAGTTTTCGCACACATGATGCGAGCGTTTTGTAGCTCATCGTTCCGCTTGGCAAGGGCTTCTTTGAGCATTCTCGTTTCTTCCTCTAGGTTGAGGATCTTCTCAACTGAAGCGTTGATCTCCAAGAATGCCTGCAAACTCTCTTGTGCAGCGGCCTCTTGCGCCTGGTCCATTGCGCTTTGGCTTTTTCCTAAGGATCTCCTGCGTGGACTCACTTTTCCAGGCTGATCTCTTCCGGAAGCGTCCACGTCCTGCTTCACCCGCACCATCGCTGCGGAGCCTGTACACGACAAGAGTCTGTGAGGCAATGTGCATCTGATGAGGCTTTTATGGAATTCAAACTCAAAATCGTACGCACTGACGTAGAGAAAGGTTGAGGGGATAGAGGCTCTACCTGGAAGCTTCTTACGGAGCAGCGTACGAAGTCGGTTGCATTCCTCGTCGAGCTTGGTTACCTTCTTCATGATTTCTGCGTGCTGATTAGTGGCCATATCTGCTGCTTTTCTTCCATGCTCCAGCTCTGACATGCGAGTCTCAAGCTCCTTGGTTATCAAGTGGATATCACACTTGAGGGCAATGTTTTCTTTCTCCATTCCATTGAGCCGCACCTGAGGAATTTCCAAAGCTCAGGAAGCTGAAAGTTTGAACTGTGTCTTCATTGGATTCAGAGAGTCCAAATTCACTCAAGAAAATACGGAATCTCAACCGAGGATTGAAAAAGAAGACGAGGGACTTCTAATCACGATTACCCTTTCGAACACTTAGTTAGCTCTAATCTCTAGTGGAAATGCCTCTGACGTTGTTTCGGATTGAAAAGAGAAGACGAAGATTGTCTCTGCGCTTGGTAAAGAAAAGATGAACCGCATTGTATCGAGTGACTTACCTGAAGAACTTTCATGTCAGTCTCTGCACGCCCCCTGTTATCATTCACTTCTGCCAAAACCCTCGAACGCTCCTGCAAGGCATGAGTGAGAACTTTGTTCTCGGCTCGGGACTCAATGAGCTCGGCTCGCGTTTGCGCCACCATGTGCGACGCTTCCGCCAGTTTGGACTCCATTTCCAGTCGGAGCTTATCATACTCTTGCGTCTTCTTTACAATGGCTTCGTGGATGCGCTGCTCTTGCTCCTCACGCGCGCCACGAAGCTGTTTCATCACCTCTTTCAAGGCGCCATCTAGATGCTCCACACGGTCCTCGTTGGCCAGCTTCTGTTGCAAAGCGCACTCGAGCTGCAGCTTGAACTCCGCTGCCTCGTTCTCTGCTCTCTCCCACCCTAAAAAAACCAGAACAGCAAAGAGTTCTCAATTTAACCCCAACTCTCACATACAGAACATCTACAACATGACCGCATGGAGGTTCATATTAGGATGAGAAAGTTGAGCTTACCAATCACAGCCTCCTCAGCAACTTTGATGTGCTGCTTAACGAGGTTATCTTTCACAGTGATCTCCGCCAGTGCCTTGTTCAATTTCTCATTTATGGCCCTTTCTTTCTCGGTGTACTTTTCGTCAACTTCAAGAAGGGTGCTGTCCATTTCTTCTTTCTGGCTCCGGATTTGATCTTCGAGTATCCTGGCAACTTCCTGCAAATTGCGAAACTTGAGCTTAGAGACTGAACGAGAACGGCAAGAAAGTCCTGAGATAATTTTGCGTTCTCATTTTCGGACCAACGCCAATGCCTCAACAGATGTTTGAAGTTCATGTATTCTTAAGGAGCTGCAGGATTGCCAAGAGAAGAAACCAGAGAGGGAAAGAATGATGAGACACCTGCTCGTCGAAAAGTTTCACCGTAGGAGGAGACGTACCACCTTCTCCGAAGCCATTCTTCTTTTTCCACGGCCAACCCCGCGGCTTTTGCGCGTCTTTCAAATCCATCTTTGATTCTTGCTAAGTTCTGTTTCCTGGCTCTAATCAATTTAACCTCTAGCAGCTGCAAGTACAGGAGAACAACACTCGTCGCTGTTGAAGAGCCTGATCTGAGAGAAAGAGCGAGACTTGTCCGTCATTGCATTCGATTACCGAACCCATATATTGGAATCCCTGCCCCGTCATATATGAATTCATTCCACGAATTCGCTAGTTCAGTCTCGGCGTCAGATACATCCTCTGCAAACCGGATCTTAGCCAGCTGCTACACCTGAATGTGCGCTGCTAAATCCATTCTAGGTCATCTCTGCTTAGCCCAAGTTGATGGAAAACCTCGCAACCTCGCTTCGAATTCAAGAATGGCAGATTGCCACAATAAAAAAAAAAAATTAAAAATCTTTATTCTACTTCCGAGATTTGGATACTCCAGCAGTGATAGCCTACCCTGAATCCCCAGCTTTCAATGTCAATGCTTGGGTGATTCGTTAGAGTTTTCAGAGAGGCTCTAGCGCATGCATGCACCTTGCGTAGGCGGCGCCCTAGGACTACGTGCTGCAAGAAATTGGAAGTGAGGCACACCTTATGCAAGAAGATTAGAAATTATCGGCCATCGAATTCTACGCTGCATAAACTCGCCGCCGAGGCCAAATCGGCACACGGCTCCACCTGAAGTCCAGATCTCGGGCTCCATTTCCTCTAGAACACCAACAATCTACGCTGCCGCAGCCAAGCGGTTTAATCTGCTGCGCCCCTCGTCTGCGCTTCTGGATTGCAAGATCCCAGCCGCCACGAACTTTTTCCGCGTCGGAATTGGTAGCATGATCACTGCCTAGGGAATTGTTCCTCTCCACAGAACTCTCATGAAAATCACACCCTAAACATGCAGATTCAGCAGCCGCGTTGCGGTGATTCAACATTCATGCTAAGTTCAGAATTCGGAATCTTATGAAACCTCCGCCTGTGCTGGCGGCGGCCTGTCCGTGTACACGCGAGGGGCCAAGAAGGAACTTTAAAATCTACTCAAATCCCACAAGATGGGCCTCCCAGGATAAGCCTCCCTCAATGCAGCACCCATCCTACCAACGCCGCCACCATGTAAAAAACTCCCAAAAAGAGGTCCAAACCCAGGAGAGTCGGCAGCTTCGCCCTCGCCAATCTTATATCCAACCGACACAAATTCACATGGGAAGTTCAATCCAAACACCCGCATCCAAAATCTCTAAATTCTCAAGGATACACTCCACCCCACCTCTCCCTCGCTCGCTATCACCAATAACACTTCACAAACCATCCAGCAAATCCCTACAATCACAAAGTGCACTCCGATGCAGAAGCTACACCTCTTCCTCTCTGTCTCTTCCCACACTCTCCCACTTCAATCCAGAACAATCAACTCCCTTACAGACAGACACAAGCATCATGGGGAGGTCCAGAACAGAGAAGTGAAGTGGAATGTGATAATGATGCAAGCCACTTGAGACAAAATGCAGAGTGCAAATCTATAACGTGCAAAGGAGAGACAGATGATGATGAAGAAGAAGAAGAAGAAGAAGGTGATTTGAGACAAAGAGGAGGAGGAAGAAGAGGGTAGATCATGAGCAACAGCGAAGTATGTAAGGAAAGAAGGCTGGAGAAGCAAAGGGAGTGAGCAGAAGTGAAAGGGAAGAGGAAGAGGAGTGTGGAATGGAGTGTTCTGCTCAAGCCTCATCCATCTCCCCCCCCCCCCCCCCTTCTAGTCAACTACATTCCCAGGTCATCTACTATTCCTCATCCATCCCCTCACTTTCCTCCAGCTAAGGAGGAACTCCTTTTTTCCCTCCCCTGATCCTTTCCTGTTTGTCTTTGGTAATCATGCTGCCCCCTTTTGAACAAAGATAATGATTCCAACTTTTAATTGTGGGCTTTGTGAATAACCCCAATGTTTGGGGTGGGAATGCATGTCATTGGTGAGCAAAGCAAGCTTTTCAACCATGGCTGACCCAGTTTCCAAGCTCCCAATGCACTCCAACAAGCATGTTTTCCTAGTGTCAGCTCCTCTTGTGGGAGTATCAAAGCCAGTTTATAGCCACCCTGGTGTTGCACTTTTCTACACTGTACCACCCTCCCAAGTGAGATCCATCTTCTGAACACACACACACACACACACACACACCCCAAAATCTGCTGACTTGTCCTTAAGGGCATTCTGTGCGTGCAGATGCTTTTGCAATCATCTCACACGTACATCAGACAGACAGGCTCACCACATAATGCTTGCAGCCCCAGAACAGTTAGCGTGGCCACTCTGTAAATCAGCTGCAGCAGGGAGCATGCTCAATGAAGAAGGCCAAGGATTAGCATGTTTGCATGTGCAGGGGCCTCAGAAAGGCATATGGGCCTCTTCCAAGGGGCTCTTGCTGGGGCGCCATAAATGCCACTTTGCCCACTCTCCCCATCAGTGGAGACTCCCCCCCCCCCTTTTGCACACAGGCAAAAACCTCTCTTTATTGTGTGAAGTCTTGTTCCTGAAAGGATGGTTATGCAGTTGTTCTTCTTTTCCACCTCTTTCTTTCTTTCATTATATTATATTTTTCCTTCTTTTCAAGCATGTGTACTAGAGAATGATGGTGTGTTCAACTGTGTGGGTGAAGGGACTGTGGAGGTTTTAAGGTTTTGAGGCTGTGGTATGACAATGCAATCAACAGGAATAATAAAATACAAAAAACTACAAAACAAGATGCAGCAGAAATGATAATACAGTGATGTCAAAGGTTGAAGCACCTGAAATGTCCTTTGTACTATTTGAAGTTCACAGATATAGCATCTGAATGGTGCATGGAAGTCACTGTCACAAAAAAAATTTACCCTCAAAGCAATTTAATATACTCTGATATGTTTATTACAATTCAATTTAAAACATATATAAATTTATTTTAAAAATATAAAACAAAACTGGCATCTTTTTTCTTTTTCTTTTTCTTTTTTATTTCAGACAGAGGTTTATCAGGAGCATTCATGCTAAATTACAAGGACAATTTGCACCATCTGCATCTAGGTTTGGATGATTGTAGATAAACACTGATAAAACAAATTTGTGTTCAAAAGTTTATTGGTTCATTTGCAAAAATAGATATAGTTATCTTATCCTCATATGTTTTAGCAAAAATTCATGAAAAGTAAAGAAAATGCAGATAATTAGATCTTTTGGATGCAGTAATCTTTCATTCATGCAAGAAAAAATCATGATTCTCCTGCACAATTTCAATGAGAAATTTCTCTTCTTAGAATTGTTGAAAATAGTACCAACATGAAACTTGTAAAATATTGCAAGACTCATCAAATTTGAGCTATGAAAAATTTTCAAAATAAATAAATAAATATGTGTATATATATATATATATATATATATAAATTGGTTTAGAAGTATGCTACAATTAATATGTGTGCGCCAAAAATTTAATAAAAATTCATCATTGCATTTAAGGAATATGTTGCATGTGTTAAATTCAAGCAAAAAAATAAAATTCCCCACACATAGTAAAAACAGAATATTAATATAAAAAAACATTTTTTAATCATATTTCACCATCAAGGTATGTGGACAATAACTAAACTCCTCCATTTAAGGAAATGTGGAAAGTAAGCCAAGAGCTGATCATGTTGCCTGCTGATGGCACAATTCTCCATGCATCAACTGGCACTTGAGGAAAGTTGTTGGAAGTCTCAACCCATTTTACAAGATTCCTTGAGGAAGCAATAACTTGTGGGTTTCCAATCTCTATTGTCAAAGGGCCAGCCACAGAAAAACTTCATAAAAATGGAAACCCTTAACACCCACCAAAACCAACACATGTGTGCACAGTTACAGTGGCAATGCCTTTTTGGAAGGGGAAGGAGAGTGTGGCTTACTCACTCAGCCTACGGCTGTGTGTTCTCTGCCAGGATTAGGGGTTGGATGTCTCATCCATGCAGCATGCAAGGCTACTAAAACACCAAAGGGTTTTCATCACCTTAGTCTCAATTAAAACCTGGATAACACTTCCTCAACTCCCATTACACAACAAAGCATGTCTGTTGCCCACATGATATTAAGTAGAACCAGATTTTATAAATTAAAAAAAATTTAAAGATAGCTGTTGACTTTCACTTTTGAGGAGGGGTGAAGATTCACCTACAGGGAAATAGGATCATAAAAGAGGATATCCCCTCATAGGGACATTTTGTGCAAAAAAACAAGTTTAGAAGAACAAAAAGGCACTGTGCCCACCAGTATTGGTTGCTTCCTTGCTTTGTGGTGTGTTGCACATGTATGTGTACATATCTATCTCCTCTGTTCTGTCTGCCCATTCATCCACATTGGCTCTTCTTTTGAGAAAGCAAGCCTTAGTTGCCATGAGATTTGGGTCACCCAGGTGGACAACAAAAAATCTTAACCCTTTGACTTAGTTGCCATGCCATGCCACCACACCTACCAACAAAAACTCAAAATAGAAGCAAATGCTAGCAACAGTTTTGCTTTTGTGACTGGAGCCTGCCCAGACAAGGCAAAGCAAAGCAAAGAAAATGTCAGCTGTAGGGGAAGTGTTTCTACTTGAAATACATCTCCATGAAGTTCAACAGTGGAGAGGATCAAGAGGAGGGCTCAACAATAACAACATCCCTCTTGCTCCTCATACAAGTAGTGCTAGTGGTCGTCTCAAAATAGGGAGTAGTTGGCAGATGCCTCCATTCTTTTCCTTGCATGCATTCAATATGCAAGAGATTCTCTTGTTCCAAAAGGCCCCACCACCAGGTCCTATTTCCCATTTCCCCATAGTGGGTCTCTTTTTTGAAGGAAATAGAGAAAGGAAGAGAGCTTAGCATATTGTGGAGGTTTGGAGCTGTCAAGTTGCATAATCAGTCACCACCCTGGTTTGTGTGCATCTAACCCTACTCCTATTGTGTACAACCCTAATTGTCCCTTCATCTGACCAATACTACCACCACTATGGATTTGGGGGTGGCTAGAATTCCTTGTCTCATTGTGCTTCACTTTACCTCACTCTTTTATTTGCTTCATGATGGATGGACATTGTGAGAAGGATGAACACAATCATGTCTGTATTGTCCCATCATAAATACACTGATCCTTTTTTAACTGAAACTGAGCTCTATCCACACTGGTCCTCCAGTAAAGGAGAGCTCGTTCTCTTAAAGAAAAAAACTTCCCTTGCTGTCAACTCATGAAGCTTTGTATCTTTGTTGTTTGATACAACAACAGAATCCAAAGTAAATTTGCATTGTGGGGATGAGATTGGATTGGTCTCTGACCAGAGATTCCATTCCAATTGGACTGAAGTGGAAAAAGGACAGGTTGGGCTAAGCACCCAAAACTAAAACAACAAAAACTTTGGTGACAAGCTTCCATTATTGCTCATACTTTGACCAGCCCCCTTGGCTAACCTCAATTTAAGGAGCATCGTTTCTAGAGCTCAGAATTAATGGCCCAAAAAGATGATGTGTGCCATTTTTCATTTCAGTACTATTCTTTTGCATGAAGAACATCCACCAAAGTCTGATATTATATTATAAACTAAACACAGCATAATAAATAGAGGATTAACCCCCAAATTGCCATTAGGTGCTCTGTTTTGTGTGTGTACATGTGTGTGTGTGTGTGTTTTTATTTTTTTATTTTTTAATCTCTTGTTTTATTCAGTTCCCCTTGTGTTGGCACAGAAGCAACTCAAAGTGCCCAGGATCTCAGTTTGCAAGCAGGGGAACAATTTAAGAGTAATGGGAAGTCCACAAGTACCATCTTGGCTGTTCTGTTTCAAAGTAAAAGGCTCCTTTGTAAGACACTGTGCCCCAGTTGTTCCTCTCACTCTCACTTGCTCTTGGACAATGTGCTGTTGGAATGATACTATTTGCAGATTGGCAGCTGAATGTGTATCAACCCTAGTGGGCTTTGGAATGGCTGCATCAATCTCCATCCAGTGGTTCCTCTTATTAGAAACACATGTCTTACAAGTGTTTCAAGGTGGCAACAACACATGGAAATCTTGTTGAGGGATTCTAGACTCTTGTGGAGCCCAAAAAGTCTTCCAAGTGAGACTCAATAGGATTCCATCCTTGTCTAACTCTTGCAGGCCTTGCAAAGTCATATAATGAGCCTTGGGGGCACTATCTTATTACATCAATATTTGTGGTGACTATGCTGACAGGGCATTGTTCCACCACATTGCAAAGCATAAGAACAACCATCCTAGACCCTATTATTTGTTTTATTGGGTGAGTTTAAGAGGCTTGTAAAAAATTAGAAAAATATTAGTACATTTTATTGGCTGTAAGGGAATAGGTACCCAGCTGGTACCTGGTACTGGATGAATAAAAAATCTAAATGGCTCTGCAGACAAGAACATTTTAATAAATTGTAAAATTTTAATCTTATCTAATTTTTCACAAATAATTTAGTGTGTTTTTTTTGGAAATCCTAATTCCATAATTATTAAACCCTACTGCCAATATTTTAGGGCATTTCAACAATAGATTGCCCATCATTGAGCTGCCCACAAAATCTCAGGAAGCTATCAGGCATTCATTTGTACCAATACGCATGGATGATGGACAAACGGAGTAGAAAGATCATAGTGCAAGTTGGATATCTATTCTACAAAATTGCATTTTATCTATCTTGTTGAACAACTAAACTACTATGCAAAATACTAGAGTTCTATGAAATTTTATTATTCTCTCATTTCCCTAAAATGTTGTTAGCCATCTATGTTTTATCTTGTCAATTGATGAACATGGTTTCCCACAATGGATGTTGAAGAAAACCTTGAAGGACTTTCAAAATTGGTCTCTGTAAAATGGGTAGGAATTTTAGGATTTACAATACATAGTTTGTAGGATTAAGAATAGGCAGGAAGCCGATGAATGGCCAGTTTAGAAGGCAGAATAGATAAAGAAGTTAAGAAAAGTAGTTATCATTGGTTGTGAAGCAGTTAACATAGACAGGGCAAGTATAAATTGATTCAGTACAGGGGAGTCGGGGCCAGACTGTGATAGTCCTGAGCCGAGGTAAGCTTGGTGCTACCTCTCTCTCTTTTCTTTTGTTAGACTGTAGCAAAGGATCTGGATTCTATTCCAAAGGATTATACCATGTCAATGATGAAGTACAATAATAAAACAAAAAATTTATATATATGTGGATGAGTAAGAAATTATGATTGTTTATTACATGAAGTTCTTTGCGGTGAATTGGAGGTTGAAGACCAGCTATGTCAATGAAGTTCGATTGTGGATATGAGTGTCATGCCATATTAACTGTGAGAGTTGAGCGGTGGAGAATATTGGAGTAACAATTTGTTTTGAGAGACGTTGTAGGTGAGGAATTATTTCTAGTAATTGGAGAAAGAAGCAGGTGTATGCAGTCTGTGGAAATGGTGTAACATTGCCAATTGTTGTTATGAATTTAGAAGAAGACAGAAGATTACAATAGGAGTATTGGTGGAGGATTGTGTCACAAAGTATCTTTAGTTACGGAATAGCAGAACCAGTAGAGTGGACATCAGTATTTTAGAGAAAAGCATATACGTGTGCATTGGACTCTAATGTTCAGTAGGTAGTTAGTTATGTGACCCTAACAGTTTAACTCAATGCGGATAGTCTCTCCCCGTGTTCAAATCTTCCTTTACAGATTTACTCTGGGCAGTATTGGTAGAGTAAGTGAGACGAACAAGAACAACATTTTGGCACCGCTACCGGGGATCGACAATAGTATTGAATGTTAGGAATTAACTGCCAAATGAGTAGTTAAATTAGTGATGGAAAGTAATGTCAATAATAGATGATGAAAGATTATGATTAATAAGAATGAGAACATTACTCAGAGAAAAATACGTCAGTTGAAAGGAAGACAAGAAAGAGCACAAGTAAGAAATTTGTTGCGGGATGAGCAAGAACGGAAGCTAAAAAGGAAGCGTCGACAAAGTTGGATTAAACCATGGTTACATGCCTGTCGGCATATCCAAGCATATCAAAAACATGAAAGATCTTTAATATTTTAGACATATATACTGTTAAAAAAATTGCCAAAAGTACTCGTGGGTAATTCCGCGAGTAGCCCAGTGTATCTCTTGAGCCCATTAACGGAAAGAGAATGGAGCACAGAAGAATTGGGTATTCCATTGGGTACTTTCTTAATAGTGGATACAGCCAATTCTAGCAAGGCTAGTTCTTTAGTAGGGAATGTATTGCTTGCCAGTAAGGGCCAATATAGTGTATTCCAAAATCCGTCATTTTCACCTCAACTTCAACCGATAAAATTATTTGCAGATAATAATACCAAATTGTAGAGGCCAAAAAAAAAATAATTGAGGGAGGCAACAGTTATTTTAACAAGGAAGTAAATAGAACATTGTCACCTTCAATGGCGGCGGGGGGTCTAATAATACCAATTGCAGTACAAATGGGTGCGGTGGATGATCACACAACTAGCGTAGCCCCATTATCTACCTTTAGGGGTCTTCTAGGAGCCGATCCAGATTAACACTTGTCTCAATTCCTGACAACATGTGTAGCCAATAATGGTAGAACTGAAGATATTTGGTTAAGATGGATGCCAGCAACTTTGAAAGACACGGCATTTGAATGGTATAATCGCCAACTCGTGGAACAATTTCATAATTGAGAGGCATTGAAAAATACGTTTTTGACTCATTTTCGGCCTATAGGATTTGAAGAACGTCTTAGAGAAAGATTAATGAATAGCAAAATGGTACTGGGAGAAGCGGTGCAGTCATATTATGGCCGAGTAGCGGATATCCTTTGAAAATGGCCAAATAACCAAATATTGGACTCGTTTGTTATGTCTATATTGATTAACAGACTATATCCACCAGAATTGAAGATGTTTGTAAAGGAGGCCCAACCTGCAACTATGGCTGCCTCACTTGACCAAGCTAAGGTATGAGAAGAATGTCATTATGATCAATTCTTAATCACAGGAGCCACAATGATTCCATCTCAAGGAGGGTATCAAATACCAACATGGAATGAAACAGTGAATAGTTACCTAAGGACAATTGACTACGGCGCAAATCTTAATGTCAATCCGCAAGAGATAGTGAATGTTGTTCCATTGCATGCTGTACCACCAACATCTACAGTTCCGTATTCTCCATATTTTTCATATCAAAAACCAATATCTATAAAAGAATTATCTAATGAACTAGTATCAAAAGATCCAAATGAGACTTTGTTGTTAACTTTGACAAAGAAGATGGACAAGTTGGCTGTTAACTTGGCAAAGGATAAGAAAAAGAGGTATAAACCAACTAATATGCGCTCAATATTTTGTGCAGTAATTGTAAGGGGCAAGGCCATTTAGTAATAGAGTGCCCTTCACCACCCCAAATGACTATGCAATGTACATTTTGTGGAGGTAAGCATGTAACCATCAATTGCTGGAATTTAAGAAGACAACAACAGTTAGAAAATTAGACCATGATTCAACCAATTTCATGGGATGTTAATCAAGTTCAAATAGGAAATAGGTTTAGTTGGAACGGGAATCGTCTTATAAAACAAAATAGAAATTTCTATAATTTTTAAAATTCTGAGTATAACCAAGAAGGTGATCCCAATTCTCAAGGTTTTGTACAAAATCAGCAAGGACAATCCCAATATTCACCTATTCAGAATCCAATTTCAGATCCTACAATACCAAGTGGTTGGCCAGAATGCTTTACCTATCAAACCTGGAACAAATTTAGCCGGTATATACCAGTTGAGATACCCCATATTCCAGGTGGAGGAGGAAGAAGACCACTTTGATGCTATCAATGCAGGGAGCTAGGACACTACGCTAGTGAATGTCCCAATGCTAGAGTCAATGATGATTATGCTCCTGTATGTAGAAATTATAAGAAATCTAGACATATTTATCAACAATGCAATGCTCTGTTTAATGTTAATAATCGAGATCAACGTATCCAGTTGCAAAGTAAGATGGAGGACAATAATCGAGTTCCATAAGATTCTCCAGTAAACCGGGTGGAATGCATCCATGCAGTACTTATTCGAGCGCAGCAAAAGAGAAAAGATCCAATTCAACAATTGAAAGTACCAGTTGCGGACCAATGTAATCCATTGAATGGTACTCCAATTCTAACACCAATATCAAAGGTATTACCAACGAATGGATTCAATTCGTGTGTGTAACTTGAAGATGTCCTTAGCCCCAAGATATTGGTTCAACCAAAACCAGTATTAATATCTTCAAAGTGTCAGGAGCCACCTTATCCATTAAAAGATCCTCTCATGAAAAAGAATTATAACAAAGTTCATTCAGTAGTTCTAGTTCCAAATTTCGTAAAAAAATTATCTCAAGGGATCAAATTAAAACCCATGAAAAAGAAAAGGGCCTTGGGAATCATTGCCAATATGAAATCATATGATATTATGAAAGATTTGGATGAAATTAAACCTTCTATTACAATGAAGCAATTGTTAGTAGTTGTACCAGAATGTCGTTCTACATTGAATTCCTCGTTAATATGACGTAGAGCTCGTAATAAAGAAATTCATGAGGTTAGTTTGAATCCCAATCCAAGAGCACCAACTATTGATGTATCAATTGATGGTGTTCTCATTTCTGGAGTTCAAGTGGATGGTGGCTCTAGTGTGAATTTAATGAATGCCAATACAATGGAGGAATTGGATTTAAAACAATTAATACTCATGACATTGGTACTAAGAATGGCAGATCATAGTACGATAAAACCAATGGATATCTTACGCAGTATTAATACTATAATCATCGAAATTACGTATGAAATTGATTATATTATTTTTCGATCACAGAGTTCCATTTTATCATATCCAATATTATTGGGTTGGCTATGGCTATATCAAGCCAAAGCTAGGAACAATTGGAGCCATGGAACGTTAACTATTAGGGAGGATAATGACAAGATTGTTTTACAGATGTACTCAATTGAATATCATGGGGAGTCTCAAATTATGGGCACAGAAGAAACATCTGAAGATGAAGGCCAATTTGAGGCAGAGTATGACGAAGTTAATAATGCGATGTAAGTTGATAAGGACCCCGTTCACATGTGGAAACAAGGCATGTTACATTAGTATGGAGGGCCAGGGGAATTTTTTTGTATAAGGAGAGTGCAAAGAATTCTGACAATGTCATCGCAGATTGGATGAATAATTGCGTGGTAAATGAAGTCGGTACATTGGAACCAGAATTAGGTAAGTTTGATTTGCCAGATCATATGATGAATTCAGAGCAGAAGAGGCACATCAATCTGGGGATTAAGGAGGAACTTGTGTGCCAATCCATTAACTTGGGTTCCAATGAAACATCCCAGATTATCAAAGTATACACCGGTATTATGGGTACAGAACTGAGAAATTGAAAAGAATTCTTTCTAAATTATAAATCTGCTTTCGCTTGGTCGTATGCGGATTTTAAAGGTATTCTTGCCAAAGTTTGTAAGCATCAAATTACCTTAGAGGAAGATGCTACAGCAGTTTGTCAAAGACAACACCGTCTTAATCCAAAATATTCTCTCATGGTCAAGGAGAAAGTAGATAAATTTTAGACATGGGCTTCATATATCCAGTCCCGTATAGTGAATGGATTTTATCAATTGTGATAGTGCTGAAGAAAAATGGAAAAATTTGTATCTGTCAAGACTTCTGTAAATTAAACGCGGCTACCAAGAAGGATTATTTTCCTTTACTTTTTACGGATAGTATACTGGATGTAGTAGTTAGGCATGAATATTATTCCTTTTTGGATGGATTCTCACGTTATACCAAATAAAATTACGTAAGAGGACCCGGGGCTTGAAAGACATTTATTACAGATTGGAGCACAATTGCTTATAAAGTAATGCCATTTGGATTGTGTAATGTCCCGGCCACATTTCAAAGGATAATAATGCAAGCCTTTCAGGACTATTTACGATTGTCGATGGAGATATTTTTGGATGATTTTTTCACATTCAAGACAAATCACTAGAACGCCCTGGTACCGTTTGGACCAATGCGACAATATAGATATCTTCACCAAAAATGTCAACGGAGATACCATCGCGAAAGCTAGACATATCGCTTCGGGACCGAACGCCATGACCCGTGAGCAAAAATTTTCACTTTCAGGTCAGTCTTTACTTGCTAAAACAGTGTCAAGTGTTCGGGATTTCATAGGCCATGTCAGCTATTATAGGCGATTCATTCATTTATTTGCAAAAATATGTCAACCATTAACAAATCTTTTAAAGAAACCGCCATCGGATAGATCTAGTCTAATTTAGACTGAGGAATGTACAGTTATGTTTGAGGAGTTAAAACAAAAATTGGTGTCAACACCAGTACTTGTTGTACCTTGTTAGACAAAACCCTTTCATGTTTATGTTGATGCCTCAAATGTTGCTATTGGATCCGTATTAAGCCAAAAAGATGAAAAGGATTTGGATCATCCCATCTATTATGCTAGTCGATAATTTTTTGCTGCGGAACAAAATTACACTACGATTAAACGGGAAGCCTTGGGCATGATCTATTCTGTCCAAAAATTTCAACATTATTTGCTTGGTTATCCATTTGTATTTCATGTCAATCATGATGCTCTTAAGTATATGATTAATAAACCTCAATTGAGTGGATGCATTGCTTCACGGGTGTTATTCCTTCAAGAATTTAATTTCACTATTAATATTTGACTTGGAAAGAAATATGCCAATACAAATCATTTATCTCGATTGTCCAATATATTCGGTAACGAACCTATCAATGATGTACTTCCTGATGCGGAATTATTTGTCGTCGACGTGATCACCTCAAAATATAGTGAATTGATCTAGTATCTGACTATTCAGACATTTCTACCTGCATATAGTGAGAAACTTAAGAAACGCTTGATTTTGAAAAGTGCTCCATATACGAAGATTGGAGATGCCTTGTATAAGCAAAAGAGAGATAGAATTCTATGCCATTGTATTTTTCAAAGTGAAGTACGTATTATATTGGAAGGATGTCATTTGGATAGTTGTGGAGGGCATTTTGCCGGTGACAGCACTCCCCGCAAAGCTTTAATGGCTGGATATTGGTGGCCAATAATGTTCTCAGATGCACACCAATACGTCCGACGTTGTGATCCTTGTCAGCGTATTGGTAGACCTACAGGAACTTCTGCCATGCCGTTGGTACCAATTTTAGCACAAGCACTATTTGAAAAATGGGATATTGATTTTGTAGGATGAATTGCATCAGCCTCGTGTAATGGACAAAAAAGATATATTTTGGCAGTGACGGATTATGTGACAAAATAGGTGGAGGCGATGGCAACAAAAATTGATAATGCCAATACCGTAGCCACATTTTTATATGAGAACATTATCACTCGATTTTGATGTCCCAAAGAATTGATTAATGATCGTGGAACCCATTTTATTAATTCTACAATTGCGACTTTGACAGATAAATACGAGATCAAGCATCGGAAGACAATCCCATATCACCTTCTGGCCAATGGATAGACTAAAAAGACCAACAATATTTTGTGTAAAATTTTAATTAAAACAGTGTCTGGTGTGGGAACGGACTAGGATACAAAATTGTTCGCAGCCTTGTGGGCATATCATATTGCGTATAAAGTGACTACCAGTTCTACCCCATTCCAATTGGTATACAGGCAAGAGGCAATATTACCAATTGAATTAGAAGTTTCAAGTTTACAAATTACATTGGATGAACGTCTTGGTGACAAGGACTCCTTCCAACATCGGTTAGCACAATTGGACAAATTAGATGAAGTTAGGACTACGGCCCTTTTCACTATGGAAGCTACACAATGCCACCGTAAGAGTTATTATGATAGTAAATTACGTCCTAAATCTTTTATGCCCAATGATCTAGTGCTTCTTTATGATAGTCGCTTTCACCATTTTTCGAGGAAATTCCAAGTCCGTTGGCATGGACCCTATCGAGTAATTGAAGCCTTTCCTAATGGTTCAGTTCAATTGCAAGATTTTATGGATTCTCAATTTACCACTTGAGTTAACGATAACCGTTTACGTCTTTATTTTATGTAAACCCGGGACGGATTTTCAAAATTGGAGGGAAGAGGGTGTACCTGTTCATGATAGCTTACCTTTATTGAAGGTGCATGATAGTTAGAAAAGACAGTTGATGGTCAATTTTGGATCCTAATATGACTTAGTCAGGCAAATCGAAAGTGATGATCTAGTACATTAGTTTAAGGATTGTTGCTTTAGATCCCAAGTAAAAAGTTAGGAACGGGGCACTTAGTGAGAGTTTTTGTTAGCATTCTATTTTGAGCTTGGTTGTCCGAGCATATGCTTATTGAAATATAGAGTGTTTTGCTGTCAAAAAATAACGATTAGTCCGAGCAAGGAGTACGTAGTCAGCACTATACAATGTCAATGGAAAGGTCGAAGAGAGTTGTGGACAGAGAGGAGAATGTCCGAAACATGCGAAGTAAGAGTAATTTACAATCGCTGTCCCTCGTAGTGGTCACCAACATGGAGCCAATGAAGTTGGAAATCTATTGGTCTCCACAAAGGCAGAGAGATTTTTAAAATGTACATGTTTTTGCGAGGATCGGATAATTTGCCTCCAATTGATGTAGATCTAGTGGCAGAGTATATAGAAAATTATGACCCAAAGGATGGTTCTAGTGTAGTAAAAGAGAGAATAATTGGGATCAATGAGAGTATCTTATAAAAGATATTATATTTATCAATAGGTGAGTTAGCGATAGGAGTCGAAGTGTCGAGTGACTTCAGACCGAGAAGTTACTTCAAAGGCGACATGACGTCCTTTGAAAAGAATCAAGGCTAAAAAGTGGCGGAGGCACTTACTCTAGAGCTTGTGAAGTAGATGCGGTTCATTCAAAAGCGGCTAGGCTTGAACCGGCATACCACGTACATGTCCAAATGCTTGTTATTTGCTACAATTGGAACACTTGAAGGTATGGTCTTTAATTGGGCAGCCTTTGTAATAACCCGTATCTATGCAAAAATGGGAGTCAAGCGGAAAACGGGTAAATTCGCTTCTTTGCTATGCTCTAACTATATGCACTCCGTTATTGCACATACGTTAAGTCAACCAGTAGGAGAAAAGAGTGTATCTTCTGTAATGCCGCAACAAGGTATGCGGAGTTTATCAGTTGGTCTGGGAATAGTGGTGCACAAAATTGAGGAATCAAATAGATCGCGGAAACAGGAGGCTATCCCGAAGATGACATCAAGGCGAGCTTCAATTCGTGCAATAATTGAAAGGGTGACTGAGGCTCCAGTTTTGAACACCATAATACTGGAGGGAGGGAACCTCACGGAAGTAATATTGGGTCAAATTTTTGAATTGCAGCTTACAGTGGGTCAACTGGAAGGAAATTTAAGACAATAATTGGAATCGAGCCGGAAGGAGATAATAGAGAAAAGCCACCAAATTGTGGAATAAGGTCACCTAATTAGGGCAAAGATGGAATCCAAGCTGGCAGTAGAGCGGAAGTTAGCAGAGGAAAAGAAAAATTGGGCGAATGATAAAGATCACATTCAAAGAATCCTGAACGGTCAAAAATAAGAATTAATAGAGAATTGCAAGATATAGGATTTGGAATGGGACGTGTTGAAATGTCAGTTGCAGGTAGAGCGTGAGAAAGCAGTAAAATTGGAACAAGAAAAAGTAGAATTGGGAGACCAATACAGAGTTGGAACGGATAAGCTACATGTAGAAATTGGTGCCTTGAAGGATGAAGTGTAAAAATTGGAGGGTGACTTGGCCAATGCCGTTCAGCCATAGGTATCTGTTCCACCAATTTCAAGTACTAGTGAGCTGGAAGAGAAGATGAAGCAACAAGGGCGCCAAGTAGAGGCAAAATATGTCAGGATTCTACAATTGGAGGCTCAAATTTGGGAATTGGAAGCAGATAATGAAGATTTATCAGCGCAGTTGAAGAGTAACTATGTTGATTTATTGGAGGAAGATGAGAACGTGCCATTAGGGCCAGACGTAGAGGAACCTCCTACGAATCCAGAAGCATCCCAATCTCAAAAGCCAGCTTCATAACAAATATTTTTATCAATTCTGTGTTTGCGAGGGCACTGCATAATTAGGAGTGGGGCTATGTAGAATGGGTAGGAATTTTAAGATTTACAATACATAGTTTGTAGGATTAAGAATAGGCAAGAAGCCGATGAATGGCTAATTTAGAAGACAGAATGGATGAGGAAGTTAAGAAAAGTAGTTATCATCAATTGTGAAGCAGTTAACATAGACGGGGCAAGTATAAATCGATTTGGTACGAGGGAGTCGAGGCCAGACTGTGATAGTCCTGAGCCGGAGTAAGCTTGGTGCTACCTCTCTCTCTTTTCTTTTGTTAGACTATAGCAGAGGATCCGGATTCTATTCTAAAGGATTAAACCATGTCAATGATGAAGTATAATAATAAAATAAAAAAATTATATATATGTGGATGAATAAGAAATTATGATTGTTTGTTATGTGAAGTTCTTTGCGATGAATTGGAGGTTGAAGACCGGCTATGTCAATGAAGTTCAATTGTGGATGTGAGTGTTATGCCGTATTGACTATGAGAGTTGAACAATGGAGAATATTGGAGTAACAATTTGTTTTGAGAGACATTGTAGGTGAGGAATTATTTCCAGTGATTGGAGAAAGAAGCGAATGTATGCAGTTTGTGGAAATGGTGTAACATTGCCAATTGTTGTTATGAATTCGAAAGAAGACAGAAGATTACAGTAGGAGTATTGATAGAGGATTGTGTCACGAAGTATCTTTAGTTGCGGAATAGCAAAACCAATAGAGTGGATGGCAGTATTTTAGAGAAAAGCGTGTACATGTGCATTGGACTCTAATGTTCAGTAGGTAGTTAGTTATGTGACCCTAACAGTTTAACTCAATGCGGATAGTCTCTCCATGTGTTCGAATCCCCCTTTACAGATTTACTTTAGGCAATATTGGTAGAGTAAGTGACACGAACGAGAACAACAGAACTTGACATTAGAAGATCCATGATAAAATCTATAGAAACAGAAGACCAAGATTGTTTAAGTATAGGTAATGGTTGGAGAAGTTTGTAAGATTGGTGATAAGGAATTTTTGATCTTGAACAAACATCACACGACTATACAAACTCTTTAATAACCTTTCACATCTGAGGCCACAAAAAATCTCTTGATATTATTTCCAAAATCTTATTATATCCAAAATGTCTTGCCGCAAAGAGATTGTAATGAGCTTCTAGAGTACGTAGTCTTGCTGTACTTTTTAGAATATATAGATGGTCTTCAAAATAGAGTAGATCATTCTTGAACTCAAACTTGGAAGTATCATAAGATTTAGATGAATTATTCTTAATCTCATGGATAAGAGGATTTGAAGACATACTTGATTAAATTTGCTTGACAAAAGTTGAATCAACAATCAATGTTGATTTCATTGCTTAAAGATGAAATTGCTTCGGCTTCAAGAGGATCATTCTTTATTGATCAAAAGCCGAATCTCTTTCTTTTGGTATAAGATAAGAACAACTAAAAAGGGCTTCAGACAGACCTTGTTGTTTTTTTGGCTGATAGGTGATAATAAATTTGAATCTTGATAAAGACATGTTCCAACAAGCTTGATAACGATTCAACATATGTCCTAACATGAAATATTCAAGGTTCTTGTAATCCGTATATATAGTGATTAGACTAGAAGCGCCTTCTAGATAGTGACGCCATTCTTGAAAAGAATCCATAATTGCAAGAAGTTCTTTATCATGGATTTTGTAGTTAATTTCTATTGCTGAAAATTTTTTAGAATAAAAAGCTATTAGGTGGGATTTATCATCTACTCCTATTTGTAATAATACCACCCCCAAAGTAAAATATAATGCGTCTATTTTCATAAAAAATGACTTGAAAAAGTTGACACTATTGTATAGTGATATGGCCATTAGGTGAAAGAAAAAGGAAATTACTATAATATATAAGAGCTCAAATGGAAATATATGAGCAAATTATCTAGGAATTATAGATAATAAAGAAGAAAGTAGAAAAAAGTTAAAAGGCTAATATTACCTTTTTATAAGAGAGGCTTCTATTTACTTTGTTTTGTCATAAATAAGGCACAACAAAGTATATTAGAAAAATAAATAATATAGGAATCATTAAGGAAGGATTAAGAATAGATTTAAAAAAACTTTATCTCAAAAATCTCAGAATTGATATGCAGAGAGGACTAATTATGTGCCTGGATCAAAATCAGATCCTGAGGTATAAAATTGCATGTTTATAACAGGGCGATTCTTCTTTGGCAGATCGAAAGATAAGATTAGAGAGCAAACTAGAGGATCTTTGTTTGAGCACTGATTGGAAATAATTTGAATTTGTAATGACTTTGTAAGGACTTTACAAAATTAAGATTCATTTCTATGACTCTGATTTTTGTGAAATGTATTGGAATTTATATTTTTTAGTATTTTGTGAGATTGATTATAGATCTATAAGTGAGATTTTGTGAGTTGGTGCATACAATTTTGCTTCTAAGGTGCTATAAATTTAAAATTGATCTAATAGTTCAATGAAAGATTATTGAAGTTTATGTGGGTTGGAGTCTTGAAAATTAGGAATTGAAGATTATATAGGTTTTTTAATATTTTTAGCAATCTTCCAATTAGATTGGAATAAAATTTGTATATGTGTATATAAAAGATTTAATTTCCTATATGCATGTAAAATTTGGAAGCAATTGAATGGTGTAAGAAGGAGATATTGGTATTGGACAATCAACATTAAAGTTGAAAAAGGAGGCTAGCTGACACTTGATTGAATTTTTGGATTGAATTTCTTATTGGTAAATTTGATCTTTTTCAAATTTCATGTGCTTGGTGCCAACTTAGTTTTTAAGAGATGTATAAATTTTTAAGCAAGATCAATGGTTTAATTAATAGATATTGAAATTCTAAACTGCCCTAAGGTTAAAATAAGTTAGTTAGGATTTGGTTAGGATTTAGTTTAAGATTCGGCTAAGATTTGATTAGGATTTAGTTTAGGATTTGGCTAGGATTTGGTTAGGATTTAGTTTAGAATTCATTTTAGGATTTGAATAAGGTTTGTTTTAGGATTTGTTAAGATTTGACTAGGATTGACTAGGATTTAGTTAGGGTGATTAGGGTTGTTTAGGATTTATTTAAAATTTGGTTAAAATTTAGTTAGGATTTTATTAGGATTGATTAAGATTTAATTAGGATTTGATTAGGATTTTTTAAGATTTAGTTAGGATATAATTAGAATTTGACCAAGATTGACTAAAATTTAGTTAAGGTGACTAAGATTGTTTAGGATTTGTTTAAGATTTGATTAAAATTTAGTTAGAATTTGACTAGGATTGATTAGGATTTAATTAGAATTTGACTAGGATTGACTAGGATTTAGTTAGGATTTGATCAAGGTTGATTAGGATTTAGTTAGGATTTGATCAAGATTAACTAAGATTTAATTAGGATTTGATTAGGATTGTTTAAAATTTGATTAGGATATAATTAGGATTTGATCAAGGTTTATTAGGATTTAATTAGAATTTGACTAGGATTAACTAGGATTTAGTTAGGATTTGATCAAGGTTGATTAGGATTTAATTAGAATTTGATCAAGGTTGATTAGAATTTAGTTAGAATTTGATCAGGATTAACTAAGATTTAATTAGGATTTGATTAGAATTGTTTAAAATTTGATTAGGATATAATTAGGATTTGATCAAGGTTTATTAGGATTTAATTAGAATTTGATTAAAGTTTGTTTAGAGTTTGGCTAGAAGTATTAGGAATAATTATTGTTATTTCTTTTTATCTTCTACAGTTAGGTGCTTGGAGCATTCTGGACTTTTTTTGGATCCATTTTGAGACCATTTGAGACCATCATTTTAAATGGTGTATCTTAAGAAATCAACTTGAATAGTGTGAAATACACACTTTTCCATCTTGGCGTATAACCTTGCATTTCTAAATTTTTGTAATACACAATGAATATGAAGTTTATATTCTTATATATTCTTAGAATAGATCAAAATGTTGTCTAAATAATAGACAACAAAATCATCAAGAAACTCACAAAATATGTCATTCATAAGATGTTGAAAAGTAGCTGGTACATTTTTAAGTCCGAAAGATATGACATTATATTCAAAATATCCATACCTTATTCAAAATATAGTCTTCCATTTATCACCTTCTTTGATGTATACTAGGTTGTATGTTCTTTTTAGATCTATTTTTGTATAGATCTTAGCTTGATTCAATTAATCAAGAAGTTCAGATATCAGAAGCAGAGGGTATCTATTTTTGATGGTTATCATATTGAGTCCTCAATAATCTATATACAGTTGTAGTGACCCATCTTTCTTCTTTACAAACAAGATAGGAGCTTCTTCTAGGGATTTTGAATGGCATATGAAATTCTTGGCCAAGTTTTCATCAATGTATTTTTTGAGTTCATTTAATTCATTTTGAAATAGATTGTAGATTGGTCCAAATGGAGGCTGAGTTCCCTCTTTGAGATCAATTGAACAATCATATGGATGATACTCTATAAGAATGTCTGCATTCTTCTTCTCAAAAACATCTTGATAATCTTGATATTGGCTTAGAATGCCACTTGAAGTCCTTCCACCATCGAAAATGGGTGTAGTATAAATAACAAAAGATGATCATTCTTTTGCTTCATTCATAAAAGCTTTTGCACCTATAAGTACGTGTTTTATTATATTAAGCTTATAATTTGTTATTTGATTTACAAGACTCTTATTAATGCTTTGAAAAAAATCAAGTCTTCGAGAAATATAATCTATTCAAAGATTATATTTTTTTAGCCATGATAAACCTAAAATGACTAGATTAGAAAGAGATTTAATTATATTAAAGATTACATAATTATTATGACCATCTATTGTTATATTTATAGGAAGAATTTCATAAATAACATCTTCAAAAGATAACAGACAACCATCTATGATTTCTACATATACAAATTTAATTTTTTGTATTGAAGATATTCTATGACTTTTAATAAATTCTTTCACTAAAAAATATACTGAGGTTCCTGAATCTAGTAAGACAGAGGCTTTGTGATTTTTAGATCCTAAATAGATATCTATTATAAAATAAAGAGAGGATTATGAAGAAAGGATGAGATCTTTATTAGAAATTGTATAAGATTTCAGTTGCACGATCCCTATTATAGTTGGACAAACTCGTTTTTTGACATATTATCTTTTTTGACAACTGTACTTCTCATCTTTTAGTTGCGTCATTTTTTTGGACAATACTGAATAGTGTGCTTAGGTTCTCCTCAATATAAACACAATCCTTCTTGACAATGATGAATCTTTTCTTATTCAATAAGAAGTTTAAAATATACCGCGTCGATTTGCATGTCTTCTACTTTTGAATGTATGTATTGAAAAGATGTTGATGTTGCCATTATATTATAGTAATATTGAGATTCTCTTGTGCAACTCTCAGATCAAAATTCAAAAATCCAATTATCACTTTTCACAACAAAATCAATTGTTTGACTTAATGTTTGAGGATCTGATAAGTTAAGCATTAATTTTTTTGTTTCATATTATAATCTATAGAAAAATTAGCTAATAAGTGCAACATCGTCCTACTTAGTGTCAATTGCTAATTCTCAAAATTGTGAAGCATATAATATCATTGATCAATTATCTTGTTGTAAGATACGGATCTTGTTGGTTGCAATACAAATTGTATCATGTTCTCCATACACAGATAGAAATTCTATTAAGAATGCCTCCAAATTATCCAATATTGGATCACGTCATTTAAAAAATGATGAAAACCATAATAAAGCAGAGCCTAACAGTAGTATTCCAATAAACCTGACTTGTGATCTTTAAATTGGATAGCTTTGAAGTTGAAGTTCAATTGCCAATTGTACTTAATTGATGAATCCTCAAAACTTAGATCTGGTGCCATCAAACTTCTCTAGTAAACTAATTTTTGATTCTTTGATGCTTGAATGGTATTCAATCGTAGGTGAAGTGGTATGGCTTGAAGCAGCTTGAATCATCTTTATATCTTAACTTCCTACTAATCTTGTTGCTTTTTGTGGTAGTACATTGAATTGATGCATTGTGAGCATTAATTATCTCATTTGTTCTTGTATTTGTGCCATTGCACTCTTCATTTCAACAAGCTCTATCATAATATTATAATAGAAAGGGAAAAAAATGTTTATTTTTACTACAAAATAAAATATTCAAAGAACAAAGAAAAAATTCTAAGAACAATATTAGTTTAGAAGTGGGTAATCCACAACTTCTAATATGTTTATGTCTTATCAAGTGAAAGGAGTAATCCACTCTTAATCAAAAAAAGACAAAGCTTTGATATTGTAATCTTTATTTTTGTCAATCTGTTAAAGACACAAACTAAAATAGATATATAAGTTAGTAAAAACAATATCAAATGAAGATAATAAAATAGAAATAAAGAAATATGTATATTCAAGAAGAAATTGGAATGGCTATTATCAAAGATTAAAAAATACATGAAACTCTTGAGCTAGATTATAATCAAGAAAGGAGTTGACAAGAGTGAAGAAGGCTTCATTCTTGTCTCTATATATACTATTCATCTAAGAACTATGTGGCAACATTCTATAGGACCTTCAACACATGTTTAATTTGCAAGACATATGTCAAACTTGTAAGATAAGTTTTCTACATGTGCGCCACGTATTTAGCTTGTTTCACAAGCTATCAACATGTGCGACACATAGCTAGCTTATTCTACAAGCTACCATTATGTGCAACACGTGGCTAGCTTGTTGGCCAAGTTTCTAATCTATCAATCACCTATAAATATGTATAAAGGTGATTTTATATTTATGAAGCTTTTAAGAAGCTTCTCTATAAAATATTATCAAATTTATTTATTTTATCTATTTCTATCAATTTATATTAACTAATTAATTGCTGAAATAAATCTTAGATGGTCTTACTTAGATAATTTTCAAGGTCATTTACATGTCTTTTATTCATCTCTAAGACAATTGAATGGATTTTAAGCTTATAGATATGAGCTCTATAATCACTCTTTAAGCCACAACCAACCTTAATCAAACATCAAATAACCTTCAAGAAAATCTTAAATAACTTTAAATAATCCATATAAAAATCCTAATCAAATCTTTAAAATGCTAAATAAATTCTAAAAAAATCATAACTAATTCTTAAATAATCTTAAAGAAATCCTATTCAAATCTTAATCAAATTTTAATTAAACATTAACCAATCTTAAATAAATCATATCTAAATTTTAAAAAAATCTTAAAGAAATCCTAATAAATCCTAATCAATTCTAAGTAAATTCAATAACAAATTTAAATTCTTATAATTTCTTAATTAATTATTGTTTTTATTTATAAATTTTTATAATCTTAAAATTTTTAATTGAAAATATATACAAGAAATATAAAAAGAATTATATTTATTAATTGAGAGAAAAATCAAAAATTCCACTTAATGGTCAGCTAGCATTCCTTCTCCAATCTTGATGTTGAGTTCCCAATTCCAATATCTCTCTCACAAACTATCAATTTTCTTCCAAAGTTTTTGAAATTATTGATAATTGTATAAGCTACTAGTATACCAATTTTCACTTTAATCCAATTAGTGGATTGTTGCAAATCTTTGAAATCCTTATTTCCCTTCAAATCTCCAATTTTGAATATTCTAATCTACTTAAATCCAATCACTTTTAATCTAACTATTCAATTGAATCCAAATTTATAAAAAAAATCTTGAAAAAATACTTTTACAAACCTAAAAAACTTTACTTGTAGATTTGCTACAAAATTCTCAAATTTTTTTTAAGTATTAATCTTTTTTTATTCTATAAAAAAACAAACTTATCCAAGATAACCTTGACTTTGCAAAGCTCTGACAAAGTCATTATTCACTCAAATCATTCAAAACCAATGCTCAAAGAAATTCTATCAAGTTTGCTTTCCAACCTTGCTCTTTAATCAAACAAAGAACCTTAAATTTTCCATAGGTATGTGATTTTTGTGCCTTGAGATTTGGTTTCAATTTTGGTTCACAATTAGTCTTCTCTGGATATTAATCTAAGGTTTTTTTAGATAATTTTTATTGAAAGCTATTCTTTACTTTTATCTAAAAATACTCATAATATTATTTTTATAAATCTAATTTATTTTATTTTACTTATATCTCTATAAAGTAAGTAGAAGTTCTTTTTATAAAAAAGCAGCATTAATACTAAATATTTTTACATCCTTCCTATCTTTTATCTATGTTTTTTAAAGTAATTTGCTACTATATTTTTAATTAAGTTCTTCTATAATACAATCTTTTTTTTCTCATGTATCCAATAATTATGTTTCATCACAATAATATATAAAGTCTTTAAAACTTCTAAAAAGCTTTTTAATAAGATATTAATAATTTGATCTATTTTAACTTATTTCTATCTAATTTTATTTATCCAAATAAATATACTAGTAATTATAGATATCCATTACAATTTGAATGCTTGAATAACCAAATCATAGCAATTTAGAGATGTTTAGCCTTCCAATAATTCTTCTAGAAATTTTAACTATTATAAGTTGTATATAAAGGTAACAAAAAAAATCCAAATTATTTTGTATTTAAAAATAAATTTGACCAAATATATAAGATGTATTTTTAATTAACTACAAACTTCTAATATAATGGTAGATAACTCCTTGTATATGAAAAGTATAAACATCTTCTTTTGCATTTGCTAAAACTTAATCCTATTTGCTTCTATAAATGCAAAGATAAAAATTAAATTATACAAAAAAATGTGATTAATGTGTGGTTCACCATTGCTAATAATACCATTAAATAATCTTTGAATGCTTAGGAAAAAAAGTTGCAAAAGAGAAAATTTGACTTTGTATTTTTGACAATACATATTTAATGTTTTAAATGGCTATTTTTTGTGTTATAATTATTATATTTTTTATTATTTTGGATAAATATAATTTTCATCTTTTAAATCTAAAAGAATAATTAGAACTTGTATAAAAAATGACCATCAATAATAATGTACCTTGCTTTGCAAAGATTTTAGCTCTTATACTCTTTGTTTTTCATCTTCTTGCACATAACAATGAGCTTTGCAATCACACACTCACTTTGCTTCTCTCTAAGCATTCTTTTTACACACCAATTGTTTTACTTTGCAGTTGTATCTACATTTTGTCTCTTGCCACTATGTAGTTAGAATAAATTGGTTTACTATTGTACATCTACAATTCCTTTTTTTTCTTTTTTTTTTTCTTTTTTTTTTCTTGAACAATCTCAAGCAATTTTTGCCACCTAATAATATGCATCTTGAGCATAATGTTTTAGAATAGATGAATAATTCATTTTGGATAATACTTCTTTAAAAGACTACTATTAATGCCATCATCCAACATCTTTATAATTTAAATATATCATTTTTAATGATGTATAAGATATATTTGTGTATTATCTTTTCATATATATATATATATATATATATATATATATATATTTCAATAAATTTTATTATATTTTATTATTTATTTTTTAAAAAATAAACATCATTAAGAGTGAATCTTTTTTTTAAAAAATGATCTATATACTAAACATTCAAATTATTTGCTACCATATTTTATTAAATTATTTAATTAATTTTAAAATTTTGAATTTTCTTCACAAAAATCCCATTGTCCATCACATTTCATATTCTATTAAATTCTTTCTATTTTTTTAGCTTTTACAATTCATTATATATTTTATTTTATTTTTCTTCTTAAAACATCTATTTAGGACTATCTATATATTACTATAAATATATTTGATTTATAGTAATATTTAATATGTATTTATATATAGATTAATTTAAGTATATATATATATATATATATATATTAAAAATAATAAATTAACTCTAAATTTATAATTATTAAAATTTAAAATATTTTTAATATCAAAAATTTAAAATTTATTTTATTCTTATTATATCAAAAAATAATAAATTAAATTAAAAATTAAAAATATTTATATATAATTAATTAATATAAATTATTTAAAATAATTAATTAAATTAAATAATACAAATTATAATTATAATGACTCACAAAGAAGAATTGTATGAACATAAAATGCTTTGAAAAGGTGATATGGAAAAAAGTGCTAATATATATATATATATATATATATAAGCTTGTAGAGCATCAAACATGAGATATAACCTTAGAAAGAAAATTTCTTAACTTTTAAATTTAATATACAGCATACATATATATAGGTATTTAATGTATATACATATATGTATATACATTAATGTCATTATAATTATATATGTATATACATATATACAGCATTAAAATAAAAAATAAAGTTGCAAATAAAAATCAAATAGATATATATACAGCACACTAACATTTCAACAATACAGAAGGAATCTTTAAATATTACATCTGCTTAATTTCGTTATATTAAATGGTGACTGATTTCAAAACTTATTTTGTAGAGCTTGAGAATAATCTCTCATCATCAAATCAATTCAATTGTCATCAGTAGCTTACAATACACCTCTTTATGGTAACTAATGATTAATATAGGCCATTGACCAAAACCAATGACAACTCCGAGTATAGTATATACGGATGAGGCGTTCTCTTGTGATCGACTAATGAAAGTCATCGACGAGAACCATACTGGAATCTATGACTCTTACAGCCGTCGATTGGGACTGACATCACCGTGGGATGAAACCCCACATCGTAACAATCTGAGCCGTTGAAATGGTTAGGGTTCAATACATGAAGGAATTGTGAGTCGTGTAGACTCTCTCTGCGGGTGCTGTGCGAGGTCATCTCCTCTGCTTTTGCACACTCAGTTTCTCCTTTCGACCTTCGTGCGATCTTGCCAGGTGCCAAAATGAAGGTTGTTGCTGCGTATCTGTTGTGTCTTCTGGGAGGCAATGCGTCTCCCAACGCGAAGGACATTGAGGCCGTCCTCGGATCAGGTAGGTGAAACCCTATTTTTCTTGAAATTGAGGATTAGGGTTACGGATTTTGAATGCAGGCAGAGATCAATAGGGATTCTGAGTGGTATCCGTGGGTGTATTCAGTCGGTGCTGAGGCCGATTCTGCGAGGGTAAGCCTTCTGTTGAAGGAGTTGGAAGGGAAGGACATCTTGGAAGTGATCGCAGCAGGAAAGGAGAAGTTCGCATCCGTTCCCTCGGGTGGAGGTGGTGGTGTTGTCGTGGCCTCCGCTGGTGCCGGTAGTGGTGGTGCTGCCCCAGCAGCAGAGGTGAAGGAGGAACCTAAGAAGGAGGAAGAGAAGGAGGAATCTGACGATGTAAGTTTTTACTTCTATTTTTTCTCTTGCCCCTTCTCTTGTGTGCAAATTCATTGCTTTGGAAGGGTCTGCAGTTTTGTCCTGTATTTGTTTGCTCGTTTTTCCCTCACTTAGTCTCGTCACGGTAGTCTTTTCTTTCGGATTTGTCCCGGTTTTTTCTCTGGTTGACACAGTAGTGAAATCACATGTAGTTTATGAAGTCACAATTAGGTTTAGGTTATTATGTTATCACTTTCGCAATGTTTTCCTAACTATTTATATCTTGTTGCTGTTTTGCAGGACATGGGTTTCAGCTTGTTCGACTAAATGCAGCAGTTGTGATATTTTGGATTAATACAATTGCAATGTTTAGATTCGTCTGTCCTGGAATTGTTTCTCCAAACCCATGAGATCATCTCGTAGAGGTTAAGCACTATTCTTGAATCATGAATCATGTTTTGACCCTAAGAAGTTCATCGCTCCGATCAGACATTCGTCACTGTTAGTGTTCACATTCCAATCAATGACAGAAGCACTTTTGTTTTTCATGTGATTGTCAATCAGCATCAATTGTTTGTTACTAATTTTCTATCATGACTGCATCAATGAAACGAATTAAATTACACAATCTTCACATCTGTCTCATAGTCACTACTGTCTGGATAATTCTGTGTGCATATAATTGATAATATAGGTAACGAAGATTGAAGCACACCGTTCTCAATAAATACCCTTATTGCACGTCGAACTACTCAGGTTCTTCAAAATTGTCCAGCCCGGATATCTCTATCTAACCTATCAGCATTTAATGTCCCTGGCAACTCTCGGAAGTCGTCATTGAAAATAGAATATGCACTGCAAAAAAACACATCTAGATCAATGGTTTCCTAGTACCACTTGTTATTCTCTCTCATTCACACTACGCGACCATATCCAAAAAAATACGGTTCACAGTGACCGTATCATACCATAGCACCAGGCAAGCTGTTCAAGAGAGAAGAAGATATACTCAGCCATTTAGATAAAATAGATAGCTTAGAAATACTAAAATACCTTGCTTCGCCTGGTTGGCGTTTACCCAGGTTCAAAAAAATGACCGCGAAGACTGTGATAATAATCTGTACAAACATTCACTTGTTTAGAAGTTAAGAAGGCACTGAACTAGTGATTAGAATTTTTTGGTAGGTCTCAGAAATGCATCAGAACAAAATGGCAGGCATTAGGTACTCACATACACCGGGCCCAATTCCCACCGTCGTGCAATTGGTAATAAGACAAACCATAGGGATATTGAGAGCCATGCTCGAGGGCTTATGGAGAACAACACAATGAGGACTATATCTGCATGCGCCGAAGATAATGTCTGTGAGAAGCAAAAAAATTCCGAAGAGTACAAAAAGCCTTAATGTCATCATTGTATAGAGCTAAGAAACAAGTGTGGTGTCATCGCTCACACTCTGAGCACACGAATGGTTTGAAGTAGTACCAGGAACTTTCAGCTTCCCTCGCAGGAAGTTGGCAAGCTGTCTCTGTAAAGGAGTTGCTGATTCTGGTAATTTGAATCTCTGCAGAAACACAAACTAGTATATACATGTCACAGATCCCAAGTCTGAAATGCTCGTGGTTAAATAGATTGAACACCGAAAACATAACTGAACAAATCTTGCAAGGTATGAATCCGGACATGTATTCAGTTAAAAAGAACCGGTTGACAAATAACTTACAAGATCTTCATCCTCATCCTCAATTTCACCGTCCCTGCTTGAGATATGTTTTGGAGGAGCTTTAGGAACCACCACCGCTATCAAAGAATCTGTAATATCAATCCAGTCAATGCAGATAGTTCTGATTCTAGTAATATCGAAACGCAAAACCTTGCATATCTTCCTCTCGATCTATACTCTGATGAATTTTGACATTCAATCAACCGAAGATTGCCTAAGAGAATCCAAAACCACCTGACATCATCTGTACCTCCATCCACAAACTTAACAGTCACAGGTTTGGTATTCTTCTCGTCCTCAAGCGCTTTCCCGCCCGCAATCAACTTCAACCTCTCGTAAGGCGCACTAAATTCATGGGCTATAGCTTGTCGGACCCAACCAACCTGAACACAGACCCGATTTCCATACCAATAATTGAATTCACGGTCTGCACTCAACAGCGATCATCAACGGGCAAAATTTACCCGATTGACAACTTAGGGCAAAGGAGCCTCTCCTACAAGTCCATTCGTTGACGTGTAGGTTAAGTCGATAGCCCACTAACTTTACATGGGTATTTGCAATTCCTCCACCGTCAATCACATCAGGCTAAACGAACAACAAAAAAATCAAATTCCACCGAAAAAAAAAACATTTCTCCCACAAAGGAATAGCAAATTGTTTCGCTGTTCTACAGAAAGACGTACCCGCTCATCCACTCGTAGTGAAACAATTTACTGTATACTCCCGATGCAGTCGTTCATAAGGTGAAGAATATGCAATCTAGAAAATAACCCCGAAACCCTGTTAAACACGTACCTCCGATTCGGCAGGAAGATCCACAATGCGGCGTCGCGTGGATCCAGCCGTTCTGATACCCACCCTCACCATCTCTCTCTCACCAATTCTCCTTTGAACCCACTTACTCCCCAATCTCGAACAAATTTCGTGCAGTTAATTTACGCGCTCTTCCGCACAAACCTTAACTCAAACCTATCTTCCATTCCACAGAGGATGCGTAGCGCTTCAGTTCGAGTGAGCTCACGCTGCGCTTCAGTAAGCTCATCAGTATCACGTCTGAAATTCACATGAAGCCTAACTTTCTTTTCTTTCCAGATAGTCCTTTCTTTCCGTCTGTCCATTTTCAAGTTTTCTTTTACCTGTACAAGTGGGTAAGGTTGGACTACGTTCTAACAGTTTGATGTCGGCCTGATTTCGCAAAGCCTACAGACTCCGTTCAACTGTAAACCGAGGACGCTTGTGAAAGTAAAACTCCTCGGTTTATTCCTATTGGAGCTCTTGATAATTTTCTTCCATTTGTCTGGTTATTCGGTGTGGCAGAAGATGCTGCTAGTTGCAAATGATGAGGTGCATAACATGTAATAAACATAGAGGTTGCACGATCTTCAGTGATTGTAAAACGTCCAGAGTAAGCAACAAGTTGAACTGGGTATGCATGTCACCAATATAATTTAATGTAAAGCATCGACTATTATCGAGTGAGCAAAACTTTCTTGAATGTGAGACTCTTCATTCAAAAATAAAGATGCCGCATGCATGGATATTTCTCTTCTTTACACTTTTTCATTATCCTGCCAACGTTACTCACTTCCTAAAACTTAGAAATTGAAGAAAAAGCAAAAACCTATGCTACGATGTTATAGGCTCCTAAAGTAATGTCAGCGAATCTAGTCACTGGTTCTTGTAGGAATGGTATTCTCTTTCGATGAGGTTGCCTACTTATTGTTCTTGGATTTTCCATTTGGGTTGCCTTCTTGTGAAGAAGCTGGTAGACTCCCTTGGCTGCCAAATGACTCCCCTATCTTACCAAAGAAGTCCTTCACTTTGTCCACTATGGAGTTCAGCTCTTCCTGGGGAGGGATCTGAAACAATCACAGCATCCAATCTTAACTTAAAATTTGGTAATCAGACCCAAATTCACCAATGATGCATAATCATCTCAGTAACACAATTGCAAATAATGATGACAGAGGGAGGGGAATCTTACGACAACAACATCAGAGGCAAAGAGCGCAGACTTCGGATTTGCGGGATCCTGCAAAGACAGTCAACAGGTTTTTAAATGATTTCAAGTTCCCTGCGATACAATGCATTGTTGCATTTAAATCCAGCTTGGCTGATCAGACACCATGGGAGGAAGTTTACCATGATCTTGTAGCCATATTGAAATCCAGCAGCGGACTTCAACACCGGATACTGCTTTATGGCTGTTTGTCGGACTGCTCGTTCGTCCTGCGGTCAAGCAGCAGATAAATTGTGCACGTCAATCATGGAACTAACAAACGTGCCGTTGAACTGGGACTAAATTATTAACAAAACAACCTCACAGATGACAAGAAATATGCCGAAATCTGTTGATGTAATAGCTCGCTAAGATAAATCGAGAAGCTCTACTATCAATGTTAATGTTCCTACAACGTCGTCAACTCTGGAATGCACTCTCTTACGAGACCGAAAGCTGCTAATTGTGTTATCATACGACACGGTCCGACCATGTTCAGACTTCGTCTACCGTCCAACAGCAAGGGAGATCCTCAACTGTACACAGCCTCATTAATCTCTCACATTTCTGAATTGACAGAATCAATCCCAAGGAGAATGTAAAGAGATAAACCGCACAAGATTTGAAAGAAGGTGTGAATATCTGAACACACCTTGTAGATGACACCAGCAATGTTGCGAGTCAAAGTCCCTTCATACAGCTTCTTTCCCCAATCGTTCTTCATGGCTCCTACCATCACTTTTGCTGTCGTTCCTCCGGTCACTACGCTCAACGCATACCACCTTGGTACCTGGGATTGCAACCCAAAAACTTTTCAACTCATTTCTCGCACTTCACTACCTCTGTTTATATCCTAGTCCATAACACCTCCAAAATGTACATCCTAATTGAGCATCAAATATAAGAGCGTAGTCCTAACCAGAACTGAAAATTTACAATCTACAGGGACACGGATCTTCTCACGCATTCAGAATCACAAGCTTTCGGTACAGTAACGAATCGAATTCAAGCGGAAGCAAAAGACTACGGTTCTTTCATTTCAGAGCAGCGTGAAATCCCCAAAGGAAAGATGGCAGAGCACTACATTTTCCCGCCCCACACCGTTTCGAAGTTGATAAGCTAAGAAGCTCCCCCAACCGGAGATTTTGGAGAAGTGGATTAATCCATTCGGTTAGCATAAAAAAATCGCACGTCGAGCTTCAAACCAGTTCCAGCTGTGACAAATAGCTGATCCTATTGACTTGATCGCTCAAAGTACAGTAAAGAAAAGATTGATCAAGAAACACGTACATTCAAAGTTCGAATGAACAAAACAAACTTGGGGTTATCGTCATCTTCCATGTTGGGATGCCCTGTGCCCAAAACATAAGGATGATGTGGACGAAATAGTTGAACTGCTTCTTTCCACGTGGATTGGAAATCTGAGGCTCCTAGCGTTTGTTTGCCAGGGTGGCGACGACATTGCCGCCGTGCTGGCCACACCATTCTCTTTGACCCCCTTCAACTGCTGTGGTCTCTGTTGTAGTCCAACACCCTTGATCTCTACTTTTGTTGATGTTGCACTGCACTGGTTTGGTTATTTAACCTCGACGAAAGAACGACATTTATACTGCCTTGAAATCTTGCCCTACAGATATAAATTCTTTTACACATGTTTACAATATTATCTATCGTGACAAAGACTTACATCAAATAGATTGATGTGAATCAAATTTTTAAAAAATTGATAGTTTTCTTTACTTCATTTATATTTTAAAAAATTGTATTAGATGATTATAATAGATTTTACTTTTAAAAGATAAATTACCAAAAAAAATTCATCATTTATAAATTGTATAATATCATGTTATTGACTTTTTAATCTTTTTTTATGACGTGTAGAATTTTATTTAAAATTTTATTTTTATTTATGTACTCCTTTTTAAGCAAATGCTCATGTACATTATGTTCAAACCAACAAAAGAACCAAAAGAATGCAATGGTTTAGTACACCTTTGAAAAACATACAAAAACCTAAGTTTATTCTTTTACATAGATTAAAAAGCTACAAAAAAAATATACGTGTGTGTGTGTGTATATATATATATAGAAATAAAACATTTCATAGAAATATATAGAAATATAACATTTCACGGGCAGGGAGTCTTGGGTAAATACAATAGATGCTTGGACTCCTCAGTAGAGTGCTTTTAGATCAGTTCACTAGGCAACATTTATTAAAAAGCAAAAGAGATGCGTGAACAATGCCTGCTTGTGCAGAATTAAACACAGCAAGCCTCAATGCAACGCTGGCACCGATCTCTAAGAGCCCTGCACTTAAGACTTGATCGCAGCCCTGTTTCTAAGTTTAAACGAAACAACTAAACCGCAGTGTGTGATAAAGATAGCATTATGGGTTTGTAACAAATCCATCGTCTATCCACGTAAAAGAATCACAGTCACATGTCACAATGTCACATATTGAATGTAGGACACCGATCGAAGAAACCTTCCTTATTGTTCAATAAGAAACCGGGCCGCAATTAAAAGTCCTTGCAAGCGCTCAGATTAAATATATCAGTTTACAGTATTATGCGGGGTGCTCTAACATGTGAAAGATCATACACTAAAAGATCCACCCAACCTAAGTGGTCTGAGAACCTGACAGAAAGACATGTATATAATTATATACACACATACACATACAGGAAATCAAACCCCCTCTCTTATGAAAAGAGACTCA
The DNA here is from genome assembly GCA_036785485.1 of Physcomitrellopsis africana. NCBI lineage: Eukaryota > Viridiplantae > Streptophyta > Bryopsida > Funariales > Funariaceae > Physcomitrellopsis > Physcomitrellopsis africana. The sequence continues at coordinate 103,041 of JAWRVF010000475.1, read as the reverse complement.
AAAGGTCTTTAAACATCAGGATTTGAATCCTGTTGATCCAAATATCTATGTACCTACATGTCAACAGCAAAGAGATGTCCAACATTCAATGCGCTTTCAAAGTGCCGTCGAGAGTTTTTTCATACTCTTCAATAGATTTGAAGAGCTCCGAAAAGTTCCCCTTCCCAAAGCCACCACAGCCTCCCTTCTGAACAGTCGCACCCGTGCTTTCGTCCTTTTCCATGCACCCAATCCTCTGAATGATCTCGACAAATATAGTTGGCCTGTTCAACAAACACTGCTCGTAAACAACACATACAAGTATAGTCTCCTCTGGAGAGGAAAGAACCACCATCCAAAGAATAAAGACGTTCCCAAAAGAAGCCTAGGAAACGACAGCAGGATTCCTTCCACAATAGATAGCAGTTGCGCTTGTACCACAGTTGGAAGCTAATAAAGATATACTGCAATGAGCTTGACACAATCACCTGCAACAATGCAAAAATTTCTACATCGTAGAGGTGCTGTGCAGTGCACTAAACGCACCTGTCACCAAGGGGCTTAGTAAAAATCTGCAACAAAACGCCCTGATCATCCTTATCCACAAGGATACCGAGCTCGTCACACTCCTTAATCTGCTCCGCAGTGAGGATGTCTCCAACTCGGTTTGCCAAGTTCTTGTAATAAGTAGGCGGGGGTTTTGGCATGAAGTCAAAACCTCCAATGTGTGTGCGGATCCTCATTTCTCTTAGAGTTGAGAAGATGTTGTCACAAATCAGAGCAAGATGCTGAAGCCCTGGACCTTCATTGTGCTCAAGATAAGTCTGAATCTGAGACTTGCGTTTGGTACCAAAAGTAGGCTCGTTGATAGGTAACAAAACCATCTCATTGTTACTAGCCACGACCATGCTGTTTAGACCACTCTCTGTTGTCCCCACGTCGTCGGCTGTAAACTCAGCAAACTCGTGAAAACCTGAGAACTTAGCAATATAGTTCACCGCCTCCGCAAGTTTATGTACATTCCCGACGGCATGGTCGAGTCTAACAAGACCATACGAGAGAGGAAGCGAATCAACCTCCTCGTAATTGGGTAGCATAGAACCCTTGTATCCCTGCTTGCTAACATACCTCAGAACAACATCCCCATAAAGCTTCACCTCGGCCATTACCATTTGACCACCCTTTGCATCATCACTCAAAACAAGAGGTTCCAACACGGATACTGCTCCATGCTCAACACTAACGCGATAGGCTTCATTAGCATCGTCCACAAGGATTCCAACTGCCCTCACGGCTAGCCCGTGTGAATCAATAAAAGATCTGGCCTCATCACTTTTGAAACCAGGGTGAGGCATTTTGGTATTCGTTTGATCTATCTTGGATGAGTACGGAGCAGTAAAAGCAAACACAAGCTCATTAGATTGAATCGCATAACTGCAGTACGTTTGATTTCCAGTTGTCTGGTCCGACTTTGCTACGAGGTGCATACCTAAACCCCAGGAAAACCTCCTCCACGTGTTCGATGCATCTCCACACCTGCCAATTCAAAACTTTCGTGAGTTGCTGCAGTGTAACGCATTAGAGCTTGCTAAGCATGTAAGCATCAATTACCTCGCCCGTTAAAGAAATCTCTACAAGCGAAGAGCACAAGGTAAGAACCCAACCAACTATAACTACAACGACCTCACAGGTACGAAAAAACGGAAGGTACGACGACCACATGAAATTCACGTGCTTTACATGCTCAATCAAACACCGCAAACCAGTGCACCAATCCCCGAGAAATTCATCATCCCACCCCCTCGATCGAATGAAACAAAAAAAGCTCCCCATAGAACGCCGACGAGCAGAAACTGTCGAAAACAAAAATACGCAAATTAGTACCAAAACTCGATGTGATGGAATCGCTGCACGCCGAACCGATCCGTCGTTGGATTGTTCCTCACAAACCGCTCACAGCCCACAAGGTGCAAGGCACCGACTCCGCTGCCTCCACTTTCGCCATTGTCGAGCCCCATCCCGCCACCCCAACTGGCAAACGCCTTCCGCCTCTCCTCCCCGTCGTCGTCGTCGTCGCTGTCCGTGACACTCAGCGCTACACACGAGTATCGCTCCAAGGAGCTGAAGAACGTGTTGGCGATGCTACCACCCAACGCCCACGCTACTCTCTCCAGCGTGCCTGCGTCGTGGCCCTGGCTCTTTCCCTTCGCCCACCACTAACCTCCACAAAAATCTCCGCCCCAGGCCTTCTTCATATGCTCCAGTGTCACCCGATCGAAGCAAAAGTAGGCGAAAGTTCCGTAAAGCTATGGGGTCGAGCCTGGTAGCCGAGAAGCCTGAGCAGGGAACCTGCGCATGCGCTTCGGACCCGGGGTTGGGCAGATTCCTTCCGCCACACGGACTGATCGTGTCATGAAATGCAAATACTCTCCGTGAATGGGTGTTCGCGCTGGTGCGTGCGTGCGCGCGATGACGAGCTTGGCCTCCGAATGGGATAAGCGTGGTGACATTTGCCTGACTGGGAGGTGACGCTCATTCTGGATGAAACCGTCGTGTGTCCACGTTGCGGGCCGACCTTTCCTGGTGCAGGTCTTTGTCGGAACTTGCGCGGGGACTGTCCATTCAATGCAATGTAGAATTCCATCCTGGCCTCCATTTGGAAACTCTCTTTTTAGTATGTGAGGTTGCTGACACTGAACTTCAGATCGCTCGGGAATTTTCAACCAATTAACGATAAATTTTCATTTTTTATTTTTTAATAAAGAAAGAATAGTAAATGCCGATGTGAATATGTCTTGATTTTATGGTGTAGAACATTTTTATATAATTTTGAGAATTAATTGCAGGATGTAATGACCTTGTAATGAGAAAAATAAAAACAAAACAAGTTGATTCAAATGTTGGTTTATTTTGAAGACAACTTTAAATGTTGAATAATGCTCTTTGTTAAATTTAATCAATATTTTCATTGAAGGTGGGTGATTTATTTGCAATAGATTGTAAATTACTTTAAAATGGCAGTTGAACTCCCTCCTAAATGTTAATTGAGCAATTGTAAAGACAATGTTTGACTATAATATTTGCATTTGTTTTTCAAACACATCTTAAAAATCCTCATATTGCTCTCAAGAGTTGTTATGAGCTTTTCTTAAAGGAGAGCTAGAAGCTCCACAAATAACAAATTAAATTAAATTCTCTTAAGATTGCATAAAGACCTCTATTTCAATAGATAGATGTTTGGTTTTTTTTTCAGACATGAAACATATTTCTACATTTAGTGTATTCTTAGATAAATTAAGATAATATTTAAGATTATAGAATATTTCATATATTAAAGAATTACACTTTTCTAACCACAATGAGTCTAAAAAAAATAAGATTGATTTAAGATTCTATAATATTTAAATTATTACATATTTATAATCTTAAATAATTATATCTCCTAGTAGGATCTATTAAAGGTAAAAATTGACCATATATGATTTCTACATGTTTATATTTAATTTTTTGATTCAAAGATACAATTAAGATAAAAACAATCAAATGAATAAAATCATAAAATTTTATATTGATAAAATCATATAAATGATGTTATTGTGACTAATGAATCAATAAGAATCTTTCTTAAGTAATGTATAATTAATATTTATAAAATATATGTAAATATTTATTTAATGTGTTGATGATAATTGATTTGGTTAAATTTTTAATAAATAAATAAATAAATATTTATTTATTTATTTATTTATTTATACATAAAAATAAAAATAAAAACTACATTAAAGATATATTAAATTGAAACACAATTGCTAACTAGCAGCTTCATAAAACCAAGTTTTATTTTATTTTTTATTCATATTTCTTGCTTACAGGTTTAAATCAATCATGCATTAAATTTTTATATTTTTTTACATTATTTAAATGTTTGATTCATGGTTTTTCTGATGTTTTGAAAGTAGGGGTTTGTATTACTCATGTTGTTTTTATCATGCAGGGATAAATAAATAAATAAACTATAAATAAATAAATTGTAAAATTTGACCACAGATTTAGGAGGCCAAAGTAAATTTAAATAGAAATGATTTGTTTGCGAAATAGTATATACATTGATGAAAATGATTGCTGAATCACATCATGGTACATGTAATTAGAAAAAATAAAAATAAATAGGAAAATTTATATTCAATATGTTTGTTTACACACATATGCACACATGAACAAAGAATGCTTACTGAATTATCTGTACACTGATACATGATACTGCATAAAATTCACAATAAATTTTTTGAAAAGAATTAATCAGGTGTATGAGTGTGTAAATGCAATTATAAAAAAAAATAGTAATAACTGGCGTGTAAATAAGGTTTTAGTAGGTTGTGATATTGGAATAATATAGTGAACTGTTTTGTTGGATAAAATGAATATTATAACAATATTTAAATATGATTTAATTAATTTTTCAAAAATAATGATAAATTTTAGTACAGAAATGCATGGTGTTGGAAATGAAATTGTTTAAATGAAAGTTGTTCAAATCGTATTCTATAATTTCCTTTTTTATTTTTGGTTGTCCATTCCTGATAAGAGAATCTAATTTTACGGCATAAAAATTAATTTTTTATGTATTAAAAATAAATAAATCATGTACATACATAAAGCATGAAAGGTTTACTAGCCATCTCAGTCAATCCATAGAGTTTTTTAACCCATGGAAAAGATTCATCACTGCACATGGGAGGATATAAACATGAAAGAATGAAACGAATGAATGAAGTTTAGGGGGGACGGAAATGGATGGAACCATGGGCACGGTTATTGGAAGCTGGGGGTATAGGCCAAGTAGTCGGGCCAGGGGGGAGGAGGGAGAGGGATGATGTGGCAGTCCGTGATGGTACAGCACGGACATACCAGGTATCGGATGTGGGGGTGGATGTTGGCGCTGCCGTCCTTGAGGGCCTGATATTTAGCGTTTGATATCCGCTTGGCGGCCAAGCATCCGGGTATGAGCACCTTGAGGATTGAGGCCTTGTGGGCAGCAAACTGACGGAGGGAGCGGGGATCGAACACAGGGCCGGAGTAGCGGGGGGAGCGGAGGTCCATGCGGGTGAAGTGGTGGAAGACGTCTCTCTGCATGAGGGAGTCTTGAAGGACTCCCTGGAACAACGCCACCTTCTTCGCCTTCTCCACGGCCTCGCTCTCGTTGTACCTCGCTGGGTCCAACGGTGTTGGGGTCTTCTTCTTCTTCTTTATTGTGAAAGCCATTCCGATTTATGTATATCCTTCTCTCTTTTTTCTTAAATTAATGTTTATTCAACCTTAATATCCTAAAATACCTTTTTCAAAAGTTTAAATCTGAGAGGAAAAAGGAACCTACCCTTTCTTTGATAAGAATTTGGATATTTTAACATATTTTCTCAAAAACAAAGTTAAGAAGAATCCAGAAATTATTTTGATTTAGTTTTATATTTGCTTGTTATTATATACTTTTATTCTGAGTTGTTCTTGTTGTTGCAGAGATTGCAATGCAACTGTGAACTTTTTTAGGATTAGATTATCTTGTTCATTGTCTTTGGATTTATGGACCTTCATGATTCTGATTCATTGCTACCATATGTGTTTGTATTTATATATATGTATATATCACTGTATGTATGTGTGTGGTAAAACATGCATGTATGTGAGTTGTAAGATTTTCAAGCCCTAATATTTATTCACTGTGTCTATTTCATGATTAAAAAATACATGTCAATAATTTGAAACAAAGAATATCACATTTTTTTTCTATTATAGAAATTTAGGCATAATTTAGCTCATGCAATTTTATTTTCAGTTTTTCTTGTATGAAGAATTGCAACATTTAGTTGCAGGCTCATGCTTCAGTTGTTCAATTTGACATGCTTACTTCAGCTTTCAAGAACTGCTTTTAGAGATTTAAAGTGAACGCAATCACACACTTTTGGAACATTGACATTCTAAAGTTTCAGAACTTGTTGTTCACTTAGTCCAATCTTCCTGTTCTTGTCTGTTCTCTCTTGCTGTATGTGTGTGTGCATGATTTTATCCTTCCAAGCTTGCAGAAAGAAACCTTTATTTTGTGATTTGGAATATTCTGGAGCTTTATTTGAATGGCAAGAATCCAATCCTTTTAAGAAAAAAATAATACTAGAATTCTTTGGGCATTTTCCAAGGAGTTCTTGAGTAGGATGTGTAGCAAAGCTCAAGGAAGAGTAAATTGATTGGGTAAAAGAGTGAAAATGGAAAGACAAGAAGAACTTGTTAGTGAATTGGACTTGAAAAGGTGCAACTTATGAGCTTTTGAAGAGGTGGATGGCATCCATTATTTCATTGCATCCTATGGATGAATCATCCATTCATGGGTAGGAAAATAATTCATCAGGTAGGACAGATAGAAGCAAAGAAATGGGTTATTAGTCCTAGAGAGTAAGGGAAAAAAAATTACAATAAAAACAAAAAAAAACAAAAACAAAAACAAAAAAAAACAAAAAAGCAAGGGAGAAGTTGCTAGAATAACCAAAAAAAAATGTGCAATTAGACATCACAGAAGTAAACTCTTTTTTTCTTTTTCTTTTTTTTCTTTTTTTTCCTTCTAAGTAACAATTTAATCAATATGAAAATGAGGCATAACTTCTTCATTTCTTCTCCTTCTTTACCTTTAGTGTATGCTACCAGTGTCTTAAAGATAGAAAAATAATGAAAGCTCGCAGCCCAGTCTTCACCAATTTTCTGATTCTGGGGAGAGGCTTGATTAAATTAAACAGAATCATCACTTTTGTTTACACTTGAGATAGAATTGTTTATCACAAATATATTTTTTAAGTGCATTTTAAAAAATAGCAATTTTCTGTTGATGTCACCAATTCTTGTGAAACACTTAGGTTTTTTGTTTTTATTTTTTATGTAATGTATATATGTGTATAAATATAGTTTATCAATGATTTCTTTACAATTCAACCATAAACCATCCATTCATTCTAACTTATCACCCAGTTCTTAGTGTGAGGTTTCCAAATACGGAAGTGTTGATTTTCGAAGTCTATTTTTTTCCTATTCTTCAACACCATGATTCTGATGTTTTTGATTTTAATGCAGGTGTGTTCTTTATCTGCCAAATCATGATTTATTTCAACACAAAATTCAAAGTGAAAGAAAAAATGAAGAAAGAAAACAGGAATCACAATATCTTACACAATTTCCTATTTCACCATATATGTCGTAATTTCTTGTATCTTTGTTTTTTGTTTGTGTGTTTTTTTTGTGTTTTTTGTTTTTGTGTTTTTTTTGTTCAATTGAATATACATTGTGACATTTCCATTCAACAACATACAATTTTCATTGCATTTAAAAACCATCCCAAATTGGTGCTGGCATGATTATTGTTGTACGGTTCATTTATTGGTTGTTGCATAGTCATACCTTTGTTGAACAATGATACAAAACAGAAAAGCAAAAAAGAAAAGTAAAGAAGGAAAAAGACAAATGGGAAGACATCAGTTAAAAGAAAATAGGACAAAGAACAATGGAAGGTCCTCTCTATTTTGCCAAGTAATGAAGTGGGTTATCTATCTTTATTGTTGCTGACATACCGCAAGCTGTAGTTGAGTCATTATTGGTTTCTTTTTTCTTATAGATATAGTACAAGTGTAAGTAATATAAATAAGAACAAATTAGAACATGCAAGTATATTACAAAAACCGCAGAGAATTAGCCAAATTAATTTAAATAAAAAATCCAAAATGAAGTTTATGGTATATTCACTAAAACAATATTCAAAAAAACAATGCAAACAACCTATTTAAGAAAAAAACTGTATGTCTACATACATATACAAATACAAGTTGCATCAATGAAATCTAATCAATACTCCTCAATGTCACCAAATTTCGCAATAATTGTCACAATAAACCTGAGGCAAAAAGAAAAAAAGAAAAAAAGAAAAAAACAGAAGTAGTACAATTTTGAATAATAATAATAATAATAATAATAAAACCATTCATCCACGTAGATGAGGATGGATACGTTCATCCAAGCAGTCGTGGCAGTGGCTGTTCATGCTGGAAGGGAGGGGAGGGGACGGGGAGGGGGTTTGCTCGCTCACCACTTCGAATCTGCGGGCTGTGTTTGGGATCTCATGGCTTCGTGGAGCCCATGAATCCATGGATTGAAGCACACGGACACAATGCCTGTTGCTGCTGTTGCGCCTCGACACCATGGCCATCACCAGAGCCAAGGCACGGGCGCTGCAGATGGCCAAAGTAGTGGACTGCGACAGGGACACTGTGCTCCCCACAGCTTCGGCGCTGGAGCCCCGGTTGTGGAGCAGCCTCCCCGAGCATTTCCTGCTGGAAGAGATCCTCACGCGCGTGCCCGTGGCCGCCGTGGTGAAGTTCCGGTGCGTGTGCAAGGCGTGGCACGGCGCATTGCGCTCCCGGGACTTCTTGCGCGCCTACGCCGAGGCTCGCGCGCAAGGCCCCTGGTTCTTCATGTTCACGGACGACGACTACCGGGACGGCTCCAGCTTCGACCCGCTGCTCAACACTTGGCACCACATCCCGCTGCCGGCGCTGCCCCGGGACGAGACGTTCTTCCCAGCTGCTTCCGCGGGCGGGCTGATCTGCTTCGGGTGCTACGCCGACGGGTGGAAGACGTTCGTGGTGTGCAATCCTCTGACGCGGGTGTGGCGCCAGCTCCCTTCCATGCTGAACCCTCCCTTCCGGCTGCACACCGTCGGCATGGTCGTCGATGCCGACACCACCTCCTACAAAGTTCTCGTCGCCGGCAATTCCGACATTTACGAGGCACGCCTCCCCATTCACACCCGCCGCCTCTCCCTCTGTCGGTGACTCAGTGGCAGTCTCGCTTGAAATTTGATACTTTTCATGCATCGATTTCTGTTCAATGTTTGTAGAGTGACGAGCTTTAACATATTAAAAAAAAAGAAAAAAAAGAAAAAGCCACAGATAAATTCCTCGGAAAAACAACTCCCATCAAAACATAATTCGATTTTTCATTTGAGCAGCATGAGTCTCAAACTCATTATCTAAGCTAATTAAACAGTGACCTTCTGAAGCTTTTCGTGGATGTTGTACTTTTTAAATTCTTGTTTGAATAAGTAATCAACCTGACTTTTGAATGAACGGTTTTTATTTATTTACTTATCTGTTTGTTTATTTATGTGTTTCTGTGTTTTTGTTTTTGTTTATTGTCTAGGTGTATGATTCAGCAACAAATTGCTGGGAAAAGACATGTATAATCCCACCAGGGTTTTACAGGTGGCACCATGGCATACTTTGCAATGGGTTCCTATATTCTAAACGTTTTGAGTTTGATGGTTTGGTAGCATATGACATGGTGGAAGGTGTTTGGAGCAAAATTCAAGCTCCCATGCCTCATGCCTTTGACTACCATGCTTTGGTGGAATGTCAAGGCCATATTTACACTGTGGGTGGACAAATGAAGAATGATGTCACTAAACGGATATGTATTCTGAAGCTTGAAAGAACTTCTCTTCAATGGATTGAGGTATACATGAATGTATATGTACACAAATCTTTGTTCTGTTTTGTAATAGATTATGTTTGAAGTAAATTTTTTACATGAAATATACTTGTCCTAAAACCATCTCAATGGATGAATAGTGTGTGTGTATATATATATATATATACATGTATACTTACATACATCTGTAGTTATTTTTTGATGTAAGAATGCATATTGTAAAAAAATTGAACTTGTAATATAACTTACCTGATTAAGTTTATTCAAAATAAAATAAGAACACATTATTTCGAAATTCATCAACATATATATATATATATATATATATATATATTACATTGATTAAAGTTGGTACAGATATTTTTTGTCATTATATTCTAAATCATCTATGTTAAAAACAAAGAATAATAATTATAAAATTTTGAAATGTTTTGTAGGTGGATTCCATGCCAAAGATTTTGTTTGAGGAATTTTTAAAGGATGGAGAATCCTTTAGTTGTGCAGGTTATAGTGATCTTGTTATGTTGTATATTCCTGGTGGATTGAAAGATAGGTTGGTTTTGTTGTATGATTTAATTAAAAAACTGTGGAGGCGTTTGCCACAGTGCACTTTACCAGAGCATTGCATGCAAGATGGACTTTTAGATGGTATTTCTTTTGAGCCTCGTTTGGATGCTATTGTTTGACACCCTGAAATTTTTCATGAAAATTAAAACTCTTTGTGTTGTAAACATGAAAAATGTGGTGGGTATTACATTGCCATATCATTTTTTAATATAATAGAATAATGTAAATAAAATTTAAATTAAAAATAATATTCTGAGTCAAGATTATATAATTCTTGACATAAAACTACAATCCTATTTTTAAAAAATCAATTCTTATAGCCAACAACTAATTAAGTTTTGGTGAGAAATAAAAAAGAGTTTATAAATCTACAGTACTATTAATTCATAACTAGAGAAAGCTTCAAGAACATGGTACTGGAAAGTTTAACACAATTTCTTGGTTTCAAAACACAATCAATGCCCATTATAGTTTCTTGTCATAATTGTGGTACTTCATACTTTAAAGAAATGGATTATGAGTAACAGCAGTTGTAAAAATGTTAATTTAAAAATCAAGACACATGACTACATTATACTTCGAAAACAAGAACAAAAAAACAAAGAATACAGAAGAAAAAAAAAAGAAAAAAAACTGTACCTCCTGTAAACTTACATAATCAACATGGATCATTGGGGCTTGGGTTTCATCACAATTAATGCAAAATTGAAACATCACATAAAATATCTGTTTTTTAATTTTTAGTTTTTATTTTTTGTACAAACAGTTGCATATAAAAATATATCAATCTGATTTTTATGCTAGATATGTTTAACGAAAGTCCACAAATTTTACACAAACTATTATAATAGTCGATTTGAAGAAACTGGAAAATAAAGATTATATATATATATATATATATATACATACTTGCAGTCTCTAACAGAACCAAATTATAATCAACATAAACATGTTCAAGTCTCAATTCAGTATTCTTTTAATTAAGAACTATTAAGTTAATTTTCAAGAACACCTTGTGTCTGTTGCATCATGAAAGTTAATATATGGATATCATGTAAAGAAGATGTTGAAATTGTTACACACACATATTTGTATACAAGTATGAATACTTAAAATTCATTTTAAAATATCCAAGTTTTTTAACTGAAAATCAATTTCCTCAACACTGAGGATCAAATGGTCATCCAAAAACTTAGAAAGAAAAATACATAACAATTATGTAAACTTTTGACGTAATTTAATAATCCAAAAATACTTTTATAGAATTATTATTAAAATTTTAAAATTATCACAATAATATCCCATAAATGTTCTTCTATAAACATTTAGTAAATATGTTTTTATTTCAGTGAACAATATATATCACTGTACCTTTATATGTTATATTTCTTTATTAAGGATATGCAAGTTTGAATTTATTTTATAGTAAACAGAGAATGTTGTATTCCTACAATACAAGCAGATTGTGGTTTCAAACTAATATTAAAGAGAAAAATATTATCAAAGTTGTAGTAGATATATGAGAAAACAAATTAAGGTGAAATATGTAAATATAAAGTTCAATGTTAGTGATGCACAAATTTCTCTTTAATTGAATTTTCGTGTTAAATTGTCCTTCAAACACATTGACAATTTTTCTATATTTAAATCAGTGTAAACTTTTTATGAACGTGAAGCTTTTTGAAATTTTATAACTCTATAAAATAGTTTTTAGATTAACTTTTACATTTTGTTACATAAGTATATTTAAAATTTAAGTCATATCACAAAAAGTCAGGAGTGTACATTGATCTTTATTGTGTCCATTTTCCTAGAAAATTTACTTGATTCATTACCTTTATGGTATTTCATTGTACATTAAATGATATATATATATGTGAATTCAGTTTTTTAAAAAACTTCTTTAATTATGGATTGAATTTAGAATTATTCAATGTAACTATGAGAATTATTTAAAAAAAAACTATTCATAGTAGAGTTTTTATGGTTATTTTTACAAAACAATACCAAAAACATTTTAATAAATAGCAGAAAATTGTGTGACGTAAATTTGAAAGCTAAAAGATTGAATACATTAATGAAAAGATTTGGATGTTTTTTTTTTTTTTTGTTTTGTTTGGTTTTTTGTTTTTTTGACATAGCATAAACCTTGTGCAAGGTTCATCAAGCATGGTTGACATTTCATAATTAGGATTCAATCTGCCAACTTATGGGCTATATTGCAATCTTGGGTGGGGCTCCTCATTTTTTTGGTAGTTCAAAGTCATTCTAGACATGAAAAAGTAAAGTTTGAAGTTGTGAGAGTTTTAAAATGGAAATGTGAAAAATTCAAGGATACAATAATTGTGGTTGGATTTGCAAGGAACACACAAATCTTAAATCAAGATTTAATTAAAGTAGCATGTATGATTGTTGTATGTAATTTTTTACAAGTGTATTCCAAGTCAGAAATCCACATAAATTCTACATTCTAGTTTTAATTTTTTAATATTTGAGTATAAAGAGTTAAAATTTATGAACTTAGTTATTGTTCTATTAAAGTTGCAATGTAAGAATATTTTGAAGTATTTCAAAGGATTTAACAATTGAAATTCATGAATTTCGTATTATGATATATGCATATATAGAGACAGAGAAAAATCAGATTGATTGAGATTTTAGTGTAAAATAATAATCATAATAATAGTATAACATATATTCAGGCATTCCAAATGAATTACTCATTAAAAAACCATTACAACAGGTAGAATTAAAAACACCTACACATTAGATGTAAGCAGAGTAAAAATTCAAAAACATTATGTACAATCATGCTCATAATTTCATAGGTCTAATCTACAAATCCCATAAAGTTAGTACTATAATTTCTAAGGCTACATAACACACTTTCAAATTCTAACACAAGGGATACATTAAACAATGCATATCAAAGCAGAAAAAAGTCTAAGCAAAACATGAATTTACTGTCATCAATACTGGGTGACTACAAACTCTTTTCTAAACAATCCATGAGGTTGAACAGGTAAGGAAGAGTGTAAAACCCGAGTGATACTCGGGTTGCGTCATCACAAACCAGACACCAGGGCATCACGACACCCGTGTCATGTAACCACTTCGCTTCTGCACCCACACGGGTATCGTGCAGGATATCTCGTAATAGTATCAACAGAGGGTATCAGTAGCCGGGAGAGACGGAATACGTTCACACGGGCATCGACGAATGGGTTTGGTTGTATACATGTGGCCGTGCCTGAAGCGGCGTTGAAAGGCTTTCGTCCTTGAATCGTCCGTTGTTTCTCGTGGTCTGCCCTAGCTTAGCTGTGCTTTGCTTGCCTTCTCCCCTGTTTGCTTTCTCTTTCAATCGGCCTTGCAGTCTTCCTCTGTCACTCTGTGGTGTTGAATGGGGCCAGATCTCCAGCACCAGCGGTGCCATTGATTGACATCAGCGAAAGGGAGAGGGAGAGGGAGAGCGAGCGAGAAGCAAGGAATTGAGAGAGCTTGAGAGGGGAAGATTGATCTATCGATCAAACATCATGGACACCGAGCTTACCAGAGAGGAGGTGAAACGACGATGGAGATCGTGATTTTCATGTTTGCGTAGTAGTAGGTTTTTGCCGTGATGTGATGTTGTGGTGTGTAGTAGTGAATCGTAGTGTGATAGAGAGCAGCTTGTTTGGGGGATGGCAAGGAGCGGTAGTGGGAAGTGGTGAAAGGAATTTCGGGCGGGATGGGGTTGGACGGGGAGGATTAGGGCAACGGCAGAGGAGGAGATGATCCACCGAGGGATTTTAGGTTTAATGGTTGGGAGATTGATTTTTGAGTGATGTGTGGTGGGTTTGGTTGTGCCCAAGAGTAGGACTGATGAAGAGATGTTTTCATTGTTGTAGGTGTTGAAAAGGGATATCCCATGGGAGACGTACATGACAGCCAAGCTGATTAACAGCACTGGATTGCAACTGCTCAGGCGGTATGACCACCGTCCGGACAACGTGCAAGCTGCATTGCTGGAAGAGGTAAACATTTTTGCCTTTTGCTGAATTTCCTGCCCCGACATTGCTCTCCGGGTGAGAGCTGCAGGACACTTCAACTTAGCTGTTAGCAACTGGTTAGAAACCTGTTGGCTTGTTATCTCAACTGGGTTGGATCCATGTTGCCAATTCCGTGTGCAGCTGAACCCAATTCAACTGCTTCTCGCTGAGTTGTTGTGAAGGAAGATAGTATACGCCTGAGTAGATTGTAATGGTTTCCGTTCGTCAAGCAAGAAAACAGCCAATCTTGAGTAGGTTGGGAATAAACCTAAAACAAAATCTGCAGGGTTTTACTGTAGAGATCAATTCTGATATTCATGTCAGGATCTGAATCGGATTTTACTTTTGGAAAATTTCACTGTTCTTATCTTAGTTCTGATCACTTGCGTAAGAATGTCGTCTATTTTTCCAGTCACAAGTGATATTGAGATATGTCTATCACCAGCGGTTCGTAGAGTACTGAATCTTCTTCACTTAAATTTACATCTATTTTTAATTAGTATTAGTTTTCTAGAATTTCGTGTTTTCAAGAATTGACCATTTGAGCAGACAATACCGATTTCTGTTTTTTTATTGCTGCTGTTCGTAAAGCGAAATCCAAGGGTTGGTTTCCTTACAGTACGGATTGTTGTTGTTTTTCTAAGAATCTTTGTACCTGAATTGGGAATGCAGAATGGAGTAGCTTACGTCAAAGTGTTCGTGGGCATTCTACGAGACATCTCCAAGCAGGAAACTGTTGAATATATGCTCGCTATGGTGGACGAGATGCTGACAGGTACTTTGCTAAAAAATACGCGATTTTAAGTTCGTATGTGGACGACAGTCTGTTGACGGGAATCAAAAAATGATTCTGAATTGGTGGTTTTGTGGACTGGGGTTAGACTGCCATTGCTGGAATTTTACTGAATTTTGATATCTTCCTATTGTCGGCCTCGATTTGCAAGTCGAATGTGTTTGTAGTTTTAGATGTCTAGTATTTTATGAGCGGCGATTTCAAAGACATGATGTAGAGTGCTTATCGGGGTGTTGTTTGATAATGTGGGGATACTATATCGTGGGAGGGCTATATGATCATAACTTAGTTGAATAAATTTCTGTTCTCATTTTGGCAGCGAACCCAAAGCGTGCTCGCTTATTTCATGACAAGTCTTTCCAAGACAATGAGGATGTTTACCGACCATTTGCAAGGTTTGTTCCTGCTCATTTACATGCTCATTCATTTTTGAAGTACTGCGAGAGAGAGAGAGAGTTCCTCCTCCCTCTTATCATATCACCGTGGGCCTGCTCCAGGTTGTTATCAAAGAAGAATTGGTTTATCCAAGAGAAGAGCTGCAAGATTCTCACATTGATTATCAGGTAAGTAATCTACAGTTCTGACACTAGTTACCGGAAAGGGCATTTATAGATGTACCTTTTCTTTGGCTAGAGAACGCTTTAAAAGTTATTTGTACGTTGAATGGTAATGTCTCATTAATATTTTACATGAATAAGCACAGTTCCTTTTTATATCTGCGAGGTGCTTGACTGATCAAGTTTGTGGCTAGGGTGTTGCAGTGCCCGGCAGTATGAAGAGACAGAACTTGAAGATATTTCAGCTTCACAGAAAAAGGCAGACACATTTAATGAGGTTCTCCGGAGTGTTTTGGATTGGCTCATCACACAGGTAGAGGTCCTACCTGTTTGGTTTAGGAAGCTTCATTTAGGGCTGTTTAATTTGACCAGCAGATTCATCATGGCGTAGTTCGTTTCTTGCAATTACATTCAATAAAGCTTGAAGTTTAATTCATAAACAATTCAACCGGTGGCATCTGTGTGCAGCTAAGAAACCCGTCTCATCCATCTCGGGGGATTCCCACTGCTGTGAGCTCTTTGGCAACCCTCTTACGTGTTTCAAAAGTGCGAGCTATGTTTGTGAAGGCTGATGGCGTCAAGCTTCTAGCTCCCTTAGTTACCCCTGCTACCAACCAGCAATACATTCAGGTTATTATCCTCCCCTTCGTATTGCTGTTATTAATGATGCACTTTTACTGCCGATAGTGTCGAGGTTTCGAAGCTTTTTCTTAGAGGGTGTTTAGGTAGTTTAGATTTTAGTTTCTCTTAGTTGTCTGTGAACTTCTATGATCCTCTTTTTTTCTTTTTAAAACTGACGTACAGATTTTATTCTAACAACTTCTTAAGCCCCTAATTGTTGCAGCTGCTGTACGAGGCGTTGCTGTGCATATGGCTTCTATCTTTTTATGATGGTGTTGTGGAATCGTTTTCCACAGCGAGAGTCATATCCCGCCTAGTGGAAGTTGTGAAGATATCCACTAAAGAAAAGGTGTTCTAGATGCAACCTACAAAGCTTTAGTTTGTAATGTTTTGCTTTTGAGTTTGTTTTCTCAAGCAACAAAGTCTCTTTAATACGCTTGCACAGTGGGATTGAGAATAAACTTCATGACAGCTGTATTGTGCTATGCATTTCGATTTCTCTCTTTTTGTTCAGCAGATTATATGATAGTTGCTCAATGGCAAAACTGCAGTTTGTAAATCTCATCTTTGTACCTCTTTATCTCTCAGTGTTTCTGAGTTACTTCATTTAGGAAAAAGTATTCCTCTGCAGCATCTATGGTTATTTGAATGCTGACTGATCAAGCTACTGTGTACAACAGGTGGTGAGAATTGCTATGATGGCATTACGCAACCTTTCAAGTAAGGGGAACTTTGCTGCAGAGATGGTAGATTTGGGCATGTCCAAGGTTGTACAGAGCTTGAAATTGCAAGCATGGAATGACGAGGTAAGATTCGACTAATTTCTGTTCTTAGCTGCGAATGATGATTGTATATATAATCTACTAAACCAAACTTGCCCATTTAATTGTGGAGCTGATCATTAGCTTGTTATCCCTTTCAAATGCCTCCACATTGAACCTTCTTGACTTCAAACAGGGAACCCAACATCAAATAACACACTTTAAGTGCATTTTGTAGGACTTGTTGCAAGCGTTGGATGTGGTAGATGCAGCTTTGAAGGATATTATACGCAAGTTGAGCTCATTTGACAGGTACAAAGGTGAAGTATTCTCCGGGAATCTGGACTGGTCTCCAATGCACAAAGATCCTGTGTTTTGGCGTGAGAACATCTCCAAGTTTGAAGAAAGCGACTTTCAGGTTCTTTTTGACGTCTTCATTGTTGTCTTCTTTCTTTCCTTTTCTTCTCCTTCCCTGTCTCTCTCTGGCACTCTCCGTCTCTTTCTAACAAAATTTTAATTGATATATATATATATATATATGCGTTCACGTCCATTCAACTCTTAGTTTTTTAATGAATCAAACAATATTTCTCGAATGTTTCTAAAGATTTTCGTTGGCTGTGCGTGAAGGTACTACGTATTTTGATTACGTTATTGGACAACTCCCGAGATCCTAAAACTCTTGCAGTGGCTTGCCACGATATAGCCCAGTTTATTCAAAATCATCCAGCTGGTCGAGGGATCATCCTTGATTTGAAGGCCAAGGAGCGGGTGATGAAGCATATGTCGCATCCCAACCCTGAGGTTGCTACGCAAGCCCTTCTATGCGTGCAGAAAGTGCTACTTAGTGCCAAGTATGCAAGCTACATGCAATAAGTCACTGGTGAGAGCTTTTTATATTATTTTCTTCCTTTTGCTTTCTTCATTCAGCTCATGATGCCCAATAATATACTGGGAAAATGCTCAATTGTCTTTCATGAAGCTTTGATGATGTACTTGATTGAGGGGCCCGTTAAGCCCCTGCAATTCTGCAAATAATGTACCACATTTACTCAATCATTTACTAATTCCCCTACATCATTAGTTGAAATGTGCGATTTTGTTTCTTGTATTTTCTTTGTTCACTTCTGTTTCTTATGTTCTGAAAACAGTTTTAAACACTTCAATCTTCGGCTGAGTACGTTGATAGCATGGTTCAGTTTCCAAGCATTTACACAAGCAGATCTACATTGTATTTCTTAACGACTGCTCCCATGGGCGTCCTTTGACTACCCCTTCATCTGAGCTGGTCGTTCCACATTTCAAGTGCAGAAAGATGCAATGCATGGCAGAAGCAGCATGCATATCGAATTCGCAAAGACGCTTGTATTAGTTTGTGTCGAGTTCCATTCCGTGTTATATATTGAACATCTGCAGTTGGAATAGTGGCTTGCTCTCGAATTGAAACTGTTTCTTTCCACGAACCAAAGTCGATAATCCTGTGCTGTCTTTTATTAACGATGGTTATATATCAAGTCACGTGTTTCAATTCACTTGATATTGACATTATTCGTAATGGTGGGAGTCGTGCTGTAAACAAATGAGTAAGCTGGACTGCCCTGTTCTTGTGGTGTGCAAAGTGTATATTTTGAGTGACCACTAACAGATCTAAAATTAAATATAAGGAAAAATTAAACAGAACACATTCATGGAGATGTAAGTGGATGTTAAATTTTGAAGTGCATATAATATTGAGGTCTTTAGGTTTATGGGAGAAGGTGATAAATTGCAACTTTTAAAACTTGTGATCATTTGAAATTAAAAGCCTCCTTTTGTTGGCTTTATATTTTAGAAAAAGTCGGCCAAGAGGGCATGTGAGGAAAAAATAAGGTGGAATGTATTTTGTTACATGGCATGAATAGTTTTGTCTTCTAAAATTTGTATTAAGTTTATTTCATTAGAAAGTCCTACAAATATTTAAGAAGTTTTAATATTAAATATAATTATAATTTATTTTTTAAAATCAAGTTATTAAAATTTTTTAAGATAAAAATTTATTTATCAATATTTTTTAATTTTTTTGTCTTATCCATGATCAAATATTTATTTAAAAATTACAAAAAGATAAAATTTATTAAAATTTTAATTTTTTATAAAGTGAGTTATGCAACTATATAATTCTCTTTTAATAATATAGTGCCATTTTTTTTTCATCTCTGCTTCCTTCATATAATGAATGATAAGCAAGAATAATTGTACTCCCACTTCATTAAGTGACATAGATATCACTTTCATAATATATTGACATGTTAGGTTGATCTAATGGTATGTCCCTAAGTGATGGGATTCATGTTACATATTCCAAGTTTACATTATTTCTTTCTACAAGTCAATAGGTCATTGGTATGTATAATTGCATTTTTGTTGTATCTTCTTGATCACAATTTGATGGTAAATAGGTAGACTTCAGAACTTATTCTCACATCTAAAAGCTGAGGTACCATCATATTTACAGATTATGGACTATGGCACTGGATTTATTTGCTTCAAATTGAATATGCTTGTCAATTTATTTTGTCAATTTAATTTCTTAACACTTCATTGAAATGTTTTCTTTGCATTGTTGTATTACATGTTGTCTTGTTTGAGAATGCACCAAGCACTTAGCTTTGGAAGGTAAACTTGTATTTTGCAATTAACCAAGAACCTAACAACTTCAATAAAATCCTAAATAAACTCCAATTGAATCTTTAACAATCCTAATCAAATCCTAAAGTAATCTTAAAGAAATCGGAAAGAAATCCTAATGAAATTATAAAGAAACCTCAAAAAATTTACAAAGAAACTTTAAAGAATTCTAAAGAATTCCTTAATAAAATATAAAAAATCTTAAAGAAATCCCAAAGAAAATCTAAAAAAATCACAAAAAATACTAAAGAAATTCTAAAAAAATTATTACCAAATCCTAGCTAATCCTAAATAAATCCTAATTAATTTTAAATCAAATTTAAAATAAATCATAATCAAATTTTAATCAAATCATAATGAAATCCTAATAAAATATTAATGATTCTGATAAAATTCTAAAAATATCCTAAGTTAATCTCAACCAACCTTAATAAAATCTTAAAAAATTCTTAAGTAAATCCTAACAAAATCTTAATCAAATCCTATAGTAGATTTAAAACCTCAATAATTATTAAATTAACCATTGATCTTCATTTAAATGTTTTATACTTCTTGGCCTATTAATCAAAAAAAAGAATGTGAAGTTTGAACGGATTTAAACTTACAAGTTGGAAAAAAAAACTCCTAATCCGCTTACATGTGAGTTGTCATCTTTCTCTAATCTTCATGTCAATCTTCTAGCATCAATAGCTCTTTTCTGAACCATTCACATGTTCTAAAATTTTATGAAAATATTAAAAATTAAGTCAAATACTAGCTCAAAAAAGAACCATTCCAATATAATTGGCAGATTGCTCAAAATTTTAGAAACCCTCACTAACCTTCAAAATCTAATTTTTGAGACTCTAGTCTACTTAAATTCTAATTATCTATGATCTAATCATTCAATTATGCTAAAATTCACAACAAATATTTAATATAACTATATTTATAAGTCCACAAATTTTCATTTATAGA
Source organism: Physcomitrellopsis africana (assembly GCA_036785485.1). Lineage (NCBI taxonomy): Eukaryota > Viridiplantae > Streptophyta > Bryopsida > Funariales > Funariaceae > Physcomitrellopsis > Physcomitrellopsis africana. The sequence goes on along the minus strand of JAWRVF010000475.1, from coordinate 82,595 downwards.
TTTGTTACAAAATTCACAAAATTTTCCAAAATGTGAATCCATTTTATTTCTCAACAATTAGAGTCATATAAATAGAATCCTAACTTTGCATAGTTCTGATAAAGTCATTAGAAACTCAAAAACCTTAAAATTAATGCTCAAAAAAAATCCTATCAAGTTTATTTTTCTATCCCATTCTTTGATCAATAAAAGAATCCTCCGTCTATTGTAGGCACACGGTTTTGTGTCTTAGACTTTGATTTTGACCTTGGTTCACCACCAACCTACCTTGAGTATCAATCTAAGATTTTTTTAAGTAAGTTTTACTAGAAACTATCTTTTGTTTTGATCTAAAGATGCTTATAGTATTATTTTTGCTAATCCACCTTATTTTATCTATTTATGGCTCTACAAAGAAAATAGAAGTCTTTTTCATATACAAGCAATATTACACTAAATATTTTTATTACCTCCCTATCTTTTACTTATATTTTTTAAAATAATATTGTTACTAAGTCTTTGATTAAGCTCTTTTACAATATATATATATATATATATATATATATTTTTCACCTTATAGCCATGTTACAACATGAAAACATCTTTTGTATCTCTTTGATGAATATTCATGCATAGCTAGTCTTTTAGATGTTCAAAAAAAATACAAAGCTAGTCCTCAAGTTGAATCACATATGTGTTAAAACTCTTGGATACTGAGTTCTTTTCACTCTTTTAGGGCTATGATTTCTTTATGTGTTGGAATGAAGAGAAGAAAATATACATGTAAGTTGACATTTGAGTTGAAAACGGATTTTAATATATGGTCTGTTTGAGTACAATTTGAAGCTCCTCACCAAAATCCAAGAAAGGACGGCTCAGCTCTCTAATAGAAGGACCACTTTTATGCAGACTTGTTTTAAATTATTTACAATTTTCAAGCCAATGAACACTTTTGATATGGCTGTTGCATTTGCAAGTGAGGTTGTAGCTGGGTGGAGTTTGGCCTTCATAGAATGTTTCAAATTTTTCCATCAATGTTATGCCTTTATTCATATTTACACACCTATATATATATATATATATATATATTCCTTTACAATTGATTCTTTGGCATTGTAGAGTCAATGCATATACAATTTGAAACCTCCTCGAGGCATATGACAAAACATAGTATGTGGCATTATATTACATATAGTTCCAAATTGCACATATTTTTTTGTGATTTTTTTCAAAGTTGAGGATATGCTTTTATCTCTTAAAACCAAATCAATGAATTTTATATTTTATTGTCATATTCATTCTACATTTCAAATCTATGGTAGAATCTTATTAATACATACTACAATATATATGAAATTTTGTTTAAAAAACTATTCAAATATATGTAGTTTTAGTTTTCTTATATATAAATGTGAATGTATTTGAAGCTAATTCAATCATATATGTATCTTATTTGGCTTAATTGTGCTTGATTTTTTTTCTATACTATTATTTAAAATTATTAAAATAATATTTAAGTATTTTTATTCACTAATTTTTTTAAAGAAGATGTATTACTGGTAAATTTAAAAAAATTATAAATATAACCATTCAACTATCTCACAAGTATACAAAAGTTTTAAAAATGATGCTAAATTTGATCAAATTAGCTTATCTAAAATTAATTAAATTTAAGAAACTATAAAAAAAATTATATTATATTATTATAAAATAATATATTTTAATAAATAATTTATATTTAAAAAAATTATATAAAATTTCAATTAAGATCTAAATCTATTAATATTTTTACTAATTTTCATACTTTTATAATCATAATAAAATTTAAATGTGTTATTATAACTTTTTTTTTGTTTTATTTTCACTTTTATGAAGCTTATAACTTCATATAGACAAGTCTTGATTTGTATGTATATAAAAGATACATATAAAATTTTATAATGGGATATCAAAATTACTAGAATTATTTTATCAAGCATTCTTCACACTTCAAATATTGTTTCAAGTTTAATGTTTAGAAGTGTAATACATCCATACTAATGTAGGAACTAAAGTTTGATATATATATTATATTATTATTTGATATTTTTTTTATTTTTTTTATTTATTTAACATAATTTATTTATTTATTTATTTATTTATTATCTTATTAATTCACAATCACATAAACATCCATGTCAAAAAGTTTTATTGGACAACATATTCAAAAAAACAATACTATGATTGGAATAGAAGGAAAAAAAAAGTTTTGAAAACAAGGTGATAGGCCCGATTTCCACCAAATTGGCTATTTGCCACCCCATTCATTGGTTCTGCATAACATCCCTAAACCATGACTTTTATCATGAGATTTCATCCATCTATAATACTAGTCTTGGTTTTGTCTAGCCTTTTGCCTGAGGATAATAGGTAGGCAACAAGTAGGGCAAAACTGAGACTAATATAAATAATATGAGGTTAGGCATCAAAGTAAACAACTAAGAAGGCTAGTTCTTGTGGCAACTGATTTCAGTGGTGTTGTGCTAGTTCTGGAATTGATTTTGGCCACCTTTGTAGGAGACTCTTCATGCCATTAGTATATTTTTGCTTACTTGCTTCTCCCAAGCCCTTCGCCTCAGCCTGCTCTCGGCTTTGGCCAAGGTTCTGTTGGACTCTACTCCCCTCGGCCCTAAGTTCCAATTTTTGGGAGAGAGTGTGGGCAAACATATAAAACAATTTGTTAAAATTGCCCGAAATCCATTCATAGATGAAAAAAAATTAACATGGTACTGTTCTAGGGGATGTTTCGCCCTAGCCCCCATCCATGGCACATGACAATTGTGCTCAGCAGCAAGCTCCCACCAATAGAAAGGCTGCAATAAATTCTGTCATCCCCATGTGTGGAATTTTCTTCAAATCGAACACCCATAAAACTATTTCAATAAATTACAACAACCCTGAGAAGAAGTTGGCATCAGGAGTCAAAAGGCCCTGGCAGCAGGGAAAGGGGGATCGGTAAGGCGTGGCGCGGGAGCTTTCGTGGGGGAGGTTCCCAGCAGCTGTGGAGAGGCATTCGCTCCACCTTCGAGGCGCGGGGGTCTTCCTTGGGAGCCTTGACGGGTACTCATCCCTGCGTGCTCTATATGTGCCCCTCTCCCGTGACCATTCATGCCTGCAGCGCCCATGCGTCCTATCCCTGACTCGCTTGATCGAGCATCGACACTGCCACGTAAATTGGGCTTCTAAAACTTGGGGGTGGCCTGCGCACAATTCACCGCTTGCTTGATAATACAAAACGAAATTCCTCTTCGTCGGCTTTGTAGTAAACGAGAGAATTGGCGGTAACCTTGAGAGTATCGGAGATGGGGACGGACCAGAGAGCATGGATGAGGACGTGGGGCAACATCGCCTGGTGGATTGTGACCATTCACTCGGTGCCATTCGCAATCTACACTCTGCCCTTCATATACGGCAAGTACGAGATTTATAGGTACATGACCGTGAGGGCTTCAATGGGGGACTTCGAATCGGCAGGTCTTCATGTTTTGAACAACCTCCGGATATGGCAGGTGAGCCTCCCAGCCTTGTCGCTGCTTGTTTCCCTTATTTCTTTTCCAGTTGCCCGAAACATGGTTCTGACAGGACCGATTCGAGCAGTGGGTGCGGATCGCAATGCCGTTCCTGCACCGCATTGCCCCGGATCGGCAGAGGGACTAACAGCAAACAGGCTCCTGGAAGCTCAGTTCCATTCCCAAAGCTCGGTTCCGATTCGTGGCCTCTAACTTGCGTTGCGTTCCTGGCTTCAGATTCATGCGGCAGCAGCCCTGGCGTTTGTGGCCATTGGACCGCTACAGTTTAACCCATCATTCCGAAACAAATATCCTGTTGCCCACAAACGGCTCGGTTATGCATTCGCAGCCTGCACCGTCATCACAGCAGTGACTGGCGGGACGTCGATAATGCTAAAGGCCACCGAGATGGGCCCCATAGCCGTGGCTATGTTGCCGTTCATGTCCATCTCGACCTTGACAGCCCTCGCAATCTCCATCAACGCAGCTCGGAACAAGGATTTTGGGCGCCACCGACGCTGGATGCTCCGCTCTGCCGCCATCGGGTAACGCCCCATTGCATGCTTAAACAGTTTGCCTCACGATGAAATTTCCTGCATCGTTATGATCCGTGGCGCTGCATTTGCAAATTCCAAACCCGGAGACGACAAACTAACGTGAGGGATCGCGTGTAGGTACTCGGTGATGTACACCCGCACGTTGCCGATGCTGTTTGCGTGGACGTCGGTTTCTCCGGAAGAGAGGATTGATTACTGCGTCCCTCTCTCCGTGGCTCTGAACTGCGGCTTCGCAGAGCTTTACATCCAAAGTTACTTGTCTGAGTCTCGATCAAAGCGACGTCCATACGTGGTAGCGGCAGCAGCGCGCTCGTAGACAGCAGCACGAAGCTCGGATTGCGCAGCCGTGTCGCTGAGCAGCAGCCATTTGCGCGTAGTCGGCACCAGTGCCCAGCATCGCACACCAGCTCATGGCGACCGTGCGTTCTCGCCAGCGGCATCGTCTCCACTAGACTCGCGGTTGCGTCAGCGTCAGCGGCCGTCTGTGCTTGCGCAGGTGTGCTTAATTAGGGTATTGGGTTTCAGATGGCTGCTTAGCATGACTTCTGCCCAAGTGTCCACCTGATTATTTCCTCTTGTGCGATGTAAATGTTCTAGGTAGTGTGCCTTTTTCTGTCTAAGGAAAGGTCTTGGTTGTATGATGTTTGTTAACACAGTAGACATTGGCAATTTGCCTCAATTTTGAAGTTCATGGAAACACAATTCATTTATCTTAATTGTGTGGATCTTTGACCATTAAATAGGATCATAAGGTTGAGTATGCATAGTTGTAATTTTGAAAAGTGTGGATTTGTGCATAATTGTATTTTAGTAATTCTATAGATCACATGTTGTATTAAAATCTTCACAATTCTTAATATTTGAATATATAAAATTAAATCAAATGAATATGTATGTTTATGTATATATATATTTTATTACATTTTATAATAAACTTGGTCTAATGTTTTTCAAACATTATACTAGTTAGTATATAAACAAAAGTAAATTAAAGATATTGCTAATGCCAACATAATTTTTGTTATTGTCACCACAACTTGTCATCCACTCAACATATTTTTTTAGTTTTTAAAATTTCAATCAATAATTATGTTAATATTTCCTACTATTGCTATTGTTTAGCTCCATCTTAGAGAGTGAATTGTGTAAAGGGTCTTCATTTATATGAATGTGTTGGCTCTTTAATAATTTCTAAAGAAGATGTAGCAATGGCTCTTGAATGCGTTTCTAGGAGAGGGACCTCTTGCTCATAGAAATGTTCTATTGGTAGGAATTAGCTTATACTTGTTGTCGAGTTGGAGTTGCATGATCACAATGAGCACCAACTTAACCTACTCTCTATATCTCCTAACTTCACTTTCTACATAAATACCAAAACTAAAATCTTAATATAGGCCCATGTTATAGCGTTCAATTATATAAAAAAAAAAAAAAAAAAAAATGACAAAATATGTCACACTTGGAAAATTTCTCAAAACTAAATATTTAAACTTGGCATATTTATATTTAATCTTTGCAATGGCTGTAGTATATTCTCTTAGTGCAAAAAAATAGACAAGTGGTTTTATATAGTGACATGAGCAAGGAATTGAATCCTACAATCGATATATATATATATAAACTCAGTTCCTCTAAAAGTACCAATTTACAAACTATAATACTTATGGTAGAAAGTGTGCAAAATGTGGTACTATCTTTAGTGCCATTAAATAACAATATATAATCCTCAATTATAAGTTTTTTTTGCATAAGAATAAGCTATTTGCCAAGAAGCTACGTAATTATTTTGTTAATTTAGATGCTCCAATCACCCAAACCATGACAACCTTCCTTCACTTGGAAATGGGTTGTTTTATGAATTTCCAACTAAATTCATGCACAATGTTCTACAATAGCCAAAAGAACAATCTCATGTTAATGTTTAAGAAAAAATCTTTATATAACTTCTTTTGGTACTCATAAGTTGCCAAAGCTTAATCACAACTTCTATTGTTGAATTATTGATTTACATATGCCTTGAGTTATTAGGATTTAAACTTTGATTCAATACATACATACAATAAAAAATGTGTTATTAGTTTAAGAAAAAATCTCTTTCATATTAATTTATATGTGTACAAAGCTTATTCAATCTATGGTCAAATAAAACTATAATTTAGTACTTGACTACTTACAAATTTATATTATTTTGGAAGAAGAAAATGAACCATATTAACAATCTAACAACAACTACTAATGAGTTTTATCTTCAAAGACTTTAAAAGACAACCAAAATAAACTGATTTATTTTTAAAACTTTCTTGTTGTATAATAATACCTCAATAATTATTTTTGTTTATCTTCTAATACTTCTATCTTTTATCTTCTTTTATCTTCTTTGTTCAATTGTTTGTTTGTTTGATTTTTTTTTCCTAACATTCTCATATTATCTATACATTATAATTTAAGATTTTATATTATTGACCAATTTATTATTAATAATATAACTACTTTGTATCTTTAAAATTATATTGATTTAGATAATTTTTATAATTACTTTAAATCTACTTTTTAGATATTAGAATGAAAATAAAAATATTATATTATTGGCATTAGTTTTTTTTAGTTTTTAATATTTTTTTAATAAATTTAGTTTAAATTCATGTGTTGCATTATTATATTTTTGCATTATAGACCATATTCAATAAGATTCTATTATGCCATGTATGTGAGGATAAAATTCATCTTTTAACCCAAATCGGAAAGTGGCCTTAATTAAGAGTAATTTTTAAGAGTGATATTAAAAAGAAGCACAACTAAAGAAGAAGATAAAGAACCAAGCAAAAGAATAATAATAAAAAATATATTATATTTTTCAAAACAAAGCATAAAATATATTTTTTTAATTAGATTTTTAAATAATAAATAATAAATAATAAACTTTAAATTAGATATTTATATATTTAAATATTTTATTTTTTATTGATATTAAAAATATAATGATTGGAGTTAATATAAAAAATTATGATAAATAAAAATAAAAATAAAAATAAATTATAATTTATCTCAAGAAGAACTTGATTTTGTGGTTAAGGATTTGAGCCTTATCAAAGCTCATAAGTAATATAAAGAGTATCATAGAGAGGTCTCAAGGTCTTATTCTTATCCTCCTACCTAATTTCAAGGTACTATAATCCATATAATAGGAATGCATTTAATTTTCTACTTATTGCTATTCCTATTAGTTTCTCCTAGTATATATATATATATATATATATATTATTTTTAATTTTTTAAATTTGGCTTTTTAATATTATTTAAAATATATCCAAATAGTATTAAAATCTTATGAGATCTTAAAATCTTGCTTTAATTCTTTATAATAGACTCCAAAAGTAGGTAATATTTTTTTTATAAAATTTTTAAAAATATATTCTAAAATTTATTATAATATTCTAAGAAAATTTTAATTGATTTTCTAATATTTTTAGAATTATGATATTTAACTAATTTTATTACATAATAAATTCTAAAAATACATCTTCTACTTTATTACATCTTAAATTTTTTTAATAGCCACAAAAATAATTTCAATCAACTATAATCTTATTTTTTTTATATAAATCAATAAAATATCATGATTTTATTTTTCATAGATCTTGTATCTAGTAATTGATATGTATAAGTTTTTAACAAGAAAATTATAAATAAAAAATATAAATTTAGATATTAATCTCAAGAATTAAATAAGAAATATTATTAAAAAAAGAAAATAAAAAAATATTATATCAACTAGAATAATTGTTTCTAAGACTTACTAGAATTTATCTTTCAAAGTTTATACTACTTTAAAAACCTTCTAAACCTTAATCAATAATTTAAAATTAAAATTTATTTTAAAATCTAGTAATTTCTTATTTTTATAATAAAAATATACTTTAATAAATCCACCAATTAAGATACATTGGTGGACTTTAAAATGTATCCTGAAGATTTTATAAATAAAAAATATATATTAAGTAATATTTTGAATAATCATTTTTATTAGTATTTAGAGTTTACTTTATTTTTTTATATTTTATTTTATTCTTTTTTTCTTAGATAAAAATATCTTATAATTTCAGTAAATTTCTAATAATCATTTTTATCTTTTAAAACATGGTCTAAAATTTTTTATGAAAAATTTAATCTTTTTGTACTTGTATTTTTTTTTGTGTGATAATTCATTGTTTTGAAAAATTATCATTACATATCCAATTTTTTTAAAACATTGACAATAAATATTATATTAATATATTTTAAAAACTTACAAAATTATCACATTATATTATATATATATGGCACTATTAGAATATTTCTATAATACTATTGTTTAAGGTTACTTTAATGACTTATAATTTTTTACTTATATTTTAAAATTATATGTTAATTGATTGATTGATTTATTTCACTAGAATAAATAAGTAGCAAAATAGGCACCAAGTAGAACTGTCTGATTAATAGATACATTTCTATATATATATATATATATATATATATATATCAAGAAATAACAATCATCTTTCAATTTATGTAGAAACAAAACCTCTACAATCTTAAAAGTTTGATAATCTTCAACTTAGAAAAAAATTTATAAATTTTTTTTAAAAATAAAAACATGTTCTCTTAAAAAAATAAAAAATAAAAAATATAGAATTTCTATATTTTATGCTAAAAAATAATAGCAAAGGTCTAAGACAATTTTATTCTTTATGTTAATCAGAAAAAATTATTGAAGTAGTTTTTTCTTGATCTAAAATAATTTTTTTTTTTTTTTTTTTTTTTTTTTTTTTTAAATTTCAAAAAAATTACTATCAAAATCTTGTGGTAAAATGGTGTTGTTAAGATGATTAGATTATTTTATCAAAACTTTCAAAAATCATATTAAGAATTTTAAAAAAATATATTTTTATATCATTATAAAAAAATAAAGCATTATTTAATTCTTAAGCTTATCATTTCTACCTAACTTATTTGTAATATTAAGATTTTAGTGCAATTATTAAGAATGTAAAGCTAATAATGCTCATTATCTTTGATATTGTATTGTATAGCTAGACATATTTGAGATTTCATTATAATTACTTATTTTAAAGCATATTATAGTAGTACTAGTTTTCATTAGATTTTGACATTGTTTCTAGATAGATAAGAATATATGTATTTTTTTGGGATGTCAAAAATTAATAAAAGATTTTAGAAGATACAAGTTTTTGTTAGAATATTATTTTTTGTAATAGAAGAGATTTTTTATAGTTTAAATAAAAATATTATTAAATTAATATTATATTTATAAAGAATATTATTAAATTATAAAAAAAACTTATACCTTTGTTTCTAAAAGATTAAATTGTGTTAAAACCTTTAAATATAATGTAATCATGTATGCTATTTTTTGATTTTTTATGCTCCATTTCTTGTCTAGATTACAACTTTTGATTTGCATATGTTTCTAATAAAATTATAAGTGAATTATAATAAATGATATTTTTTTAAATATAATAAATTTAAATTTGCTCACATTACCGTACCATTGAGATAATTTCTAAAAAAATTTATATTGGCAATTGTCTTCTTTGGACAATAAAATGTATTATAACATATACACTTTTAAAAAATTATTTTATTATAGCTCTTATTCTAATTTCACCATAATAGAACCAAATTTTTTATATATACATTAATACTTCTAATCTTGTAATTAGTTATATATTGAGTCAAAAAGATGCTACTAGCCATATTCATCTCCTTTTATATACAAGTCACCAACTTCATACTATTGAGAAAAATTATAGCACTACAAAATATAAAGGCTTAGGTATAATCCTTGCAATTTAAAAATATTGTCATTATTTATTAGATTATAGTTTTATTTTTTTGTGTTGATCATGATGCCTTAAATAACATGATTGATAAATTTTAATTAGATTAAAAAATGGCCCATTAGATATTATTCCTTCAAGAATTTACTTATACTATTGAAGTACAATTAAGTAATTCACATGCAAATGCTAATTATTTATCTTAATTAAACAACTTACCTTCTTCTCTCTTTGCTGATTGTTATGCCAGTTTCTTTAATGCTGACCTATTTGATATAAATGTCTACTTATTAGAATAAGGTAAAAAAATTTATTATCTTCAAATCTAATAATTTCCAATGATTATATTAAAAAACAAAAATACTACTCAATTATATGTTTCTAATTGTATGTAGTGATTGATGTTATATTATTTAAATTAGATTGCAATGGCATTCTATGCCATTGTATGTATATTATATATGTAATTGCCATTCTAGAAGAATGCTATATTTATGGCTATGGTGGTTATTTTGCTACTAAGTTTATTATCTAAAAGAAGCTTAATGCAGACTATTGGTGGCTGAGTTTGTTCAAAGATGCTCAACTTTATTATTGCTAATGTGATCTTTGCCAACATACAAACAAATCTATATCTTTGATGGCTATGCATTTGGTTCTTATATTTGCTTAACAACCTTTTAAAAAATGGAGCATCAATTTTATTAGTTCAATTGCACTGGCCTCCCATAGAGGTGGCAAATAATATATTTTGATGGCTATCAGATATATTACCAAAAAGGCACAAGCTATAGCTACTTATTGGAACAATGCTACTACTGTTCATTATTTCTTTTATAATTTTATAATAACTTAATATAGTTACTTAATGGAATTCATGAATGATTGCAAAATTTATTTTTTGAATAATATCATTGAAGCTCTTATGACAAAATATCTAATTAAACATTCTAAGACTACCTGGTACCAATAGATAAATTAAAAACACCAATGGTATTTTGTATAAAATCTTAACAAAGATTATTCCTTGCAATGGTGCCAAAATATAGTTATATCTTTGATGCTTTGATAAAAAAGTTCATTAATAAAGAAAATAGACTTAGAAACAACATAAGATAATAATAAAATAAAATACACATAACAATCACTATATAAAATATCAATATATTCCAACAATTATAAGCATTAAAACTTATTACTAATAAATTTAACTTGCAATTATTTTCTATATAATAATAGATATAATACATGCACATATAAACAAACTTACACAAATGAATCACAAAAACCACAATTGTCATATTTTGACACTCAAATAAAATATATAAATCATATAATGAGACTCAAAAATACAATGGTCAATTCAATAGCCAAAAGTATTCTTCTTACATGAGGTTTTTCTACAATAGGATTGGAAATCCAAATTATATTGCCAAAAGTAGTTACAACTAACTTTGTTGATTTTTTTTTAATATAAAAAAAGTTATAGCTTTTCAAATCTTCATTAATAAATATCATATAAAACCATAGTTAGAAAAATAAAAATAATCCAAATATACTTACTATAGATTTTATATCATTATTTTGTACTATTGATTTTGGATGATAAATAAAATTAATTATATTTAAAAGAAATTTTTATAATTTTAAAAAATATTCATAGATTTTTATTAAAAAAATTTATATTTTTAGTTAATAGCCATTAATTTATTAAAATATATAATTGATAAAAAATTAAATCTTTAAAAATAATATTATTATAAATATGATAATAAAAATAAAATTTATAATAAATTTATATATAATAATTGGTATTTTATTTGATTATTTTTATTGAAGAATTAAAATAAAATAAAATAAAATAAAAAAATCTAATCTAAAATACTATTCAATATCAAGTTAGAAATAATATTATTCAAATAGTATATAGTAATAAAATATCATTAAAATATTCTTTTTTTATTATTTTTTTATTACCAATAATAATAAATATTGAATAAATATTTATATATTTATTCATTTTTATATCTAGATTGTTGTACAATTATACATTATTTTTAATAGATTATTAATGTGAATTAATAAAAATAATGCCAACAAAAGTTGTAAGTATTTCAATTATTGATTGATGAAAAATAAAAATAAAAATATATAAATATATTGTTAAACTTATTTCTTAGTACTTAAACTCTTATACTATTTAGCCAAGTATCTTTAAATTCTTGACCTATAGCTATTAGACCTTATTATATACTTAACATAGCCAATCATATAATAAATCAAGTATGATATTATTTTGGACTTGTATAGGAATATGATTCAAATAAGATAGAATTAATTTTAATCAAAAGACAATACTTTGTGCATATATATAAGATTAAAAAAATAAAAAATAAGATAAAGATGTTTTTAAAATAAATAATTTTTTCTTATCTATAAATATAAAAATAAGTATAAAAATAATTAAAGTAAATACATAATCTCTTATCTATTAGTAGATATAATTGATAAGATATTTCTTTCTTATATTACAATATAAGTATTATAAAAATATTTAACTTGAAGAAAATATAATATCTATTCTAAGTAATTTAAAAAAAAATTAATTTATCAAAAATATTATGATTAATTCTAAATAAAATTAAAAGAATTATTTATACAACAAAAACACAAAAAATCCCTAAATTGGTACTTGAAAAATACTAATATTATTTAATTGTATTTATTGAGATACTTATTTATAGTATTTTTTATATAATATAAAAATTATATATATATATATATATATATATATATATATATATATAATTAACAAATTTCTTCTTTAAAATATGGAATTTATTCTTTATACAATATAAACCATATTACCTTTGGTTCATAAATTTAGTTTTTAAATATATTAGATTTATTACTTTTATTCAGTTTTTATTGTAATTTTTAATTTTTATTATAAAGTAAAAAAAAACTTAATATTTTGAAGGTATTACAAAGATTGATATAACTTTAAATATGATCTATTATTTTATTACATACTATCATATTTTCAGTGAAATAATATTTATTGGTTAATTTATAATATATCTATATCAATTAATTTTAATTACTTAAATAAATAATATTTTAAAAAATTATAATATAATATTTTTTCTTTATATAATTTATATCATAATTTATATCATAATTTATATATTTATTATTTATTTATTTTATATTTAAATAATTATATTTAAAAAAAATATAAGTTTATATATTCTATTTTTTAAATAAAAAATAATATAGACATTGATATTATTATCTTTCTTAAATATGCAAGAGTGTGAGTAATTGGAGGTGGTGCCAAGAAGCTTTGAAAACCTTACATGCCTTAAAGAGTTTTATTTTTAATATTGCATCAATTTGCAAAAACTAGATGCAATATTTGATTGCATAAAAAAATTGAGAATATTAAAGTACAAGTATTGGATACATATTAATAAATTTACTATTGAAATATATAAAAAATATAAAAAAATTTCTAAATACTTTTAATAATTATAAGAATTATTGTAAGAACATTTTCAATTCTCTTAGACTATTTAAATTTGCATATATATTTTTGAGATTAATACAATTTAGTAATACAAGAGCTTTAAGAAACTATAAATGTTCAAAGACTTTACATATTTTATACAAGTTCTTGCATTCTTCCAAATATATTTCAAGTAGAAAAGATTTTATATATATATTATTTTTTATACTTTTTATTTATTTATAATATTTTAAATTTAAAAAATTTAATATATATATATATATATATATATATATAATTATAATTATAATATCTTTTAAATTTGTACATCTTTCTAAATCAATATTTTTTAATATTAGATTATATTTTTTAAATATATTAAAAATTTTAAATTTTAAATAGTTTTTTTAATTTCAAAGTTTTTAAATTCATTATATTAGATGCATCAATAAAAAATTATATTAAAAATATAAAACTAATTAATTCTAATATAATAAATTTTATTATATATTTGTAATTTATGATGACTTGAAATATTTTTATGTTATCTTTAGAAATCATCATGGTATCATCTTTAAGAAGTTTTATCTATAATTACTTTAGTTAATTAGATTTTTTTATGTACAAACTTATTATATTTATATCTCTATACTTCACAAAATTATACTACAATTGAATGAAAAGCCTTGGGCATGATCTACTTTGTACAAAAATTTTGGCATTATTTGTTTGGTTATCCATTTGTGTTTCATGTCAATTATGATGCTCTTAAGTATATGATCAATAAATTTCAATTGAGTAGACGCATTGTTCAATGGATGTTACTGCTTCAAGAATTTAATTTTACTATTAATATTCAACTAGGCAAGAAACATGCCAATGCAGACCATTTATCCCGTTTGACCAATATATTGAGAAATGAACCCATCAATGATGCACTTCCTAATGCAAAATTATTTTCCGTGGATGTAACTTCATCGGAATATAGTGAATTGATTCAATATTTGACATTCCACATATTTTCGATCAATTATAACGAGAAATTTAAGCGCCATCTGATTTTGAAAAGTTCTCCATATACTATGATAGGTGACACTTTGTATAAGTAAGGGAAGGATGGAATATTACGCCATTGTATATTTCAAAGTGAAATATGTACTATATTAGATGGGTGTTATCTAGATAGTTGTGGTGGGCACTTTGTCAATAATCGATTATGTCACAAAATGGGTTGAGGTAGTAGCAACGAAAATTGATAGTACCAATACCGTAGCCACATTTTTATATGAGAATATTATCACTCACTTTGGGTGTTCTAAAGAATTGGTTAGTGATCAAGGAATCCACTTTATTAATGCTACAATTGCAGCCTTGATGGATAAATATAAAATCAAACATCGGAAAACAACCCCATATCATCCTCGGGCCAATGGATAGGCTGAAAAGACCAATGATATTTTGTGTAAAGTGTTAACTAAGACTATATTTGGAGTGAGAATGGATTGGGATATAAAATTGCTTGCAACTTTGTGGGCGTATTGTATTGCGTATAAAGTGATTACCAATTCCACTTCATTCCAATTAGTGTATGGGCAAGAGATAATAATATCAATTGAATTGGAAGTTCAAAGTTTAAAAATTACATTGGATGAATGTCTCGGTGACAAGGAATTCCTTTAATATTAATTAGCATAATTGGACAAATTGGATGAAGTTTGGATTACGGCTCTTTTGACTATGGAAGCTACACAACATCGCCATAAGATCTATTATGATAGTAAATTACATTCCAAATCTTTTCTGCCTAATGATCTAGTGCTTCTTTATGATAGCAGATTTCACAATTTTCCGGGGAAATTTCAAATCCGTTAGTATGGACCATATTGACTAGTGGACGCCTTTCCTAATGGTTGAGTTCAATTGGAAGATTTGATGGATATTCAATTCACTACCCAAATCAACGAAAATTGATTATGATTTTATTGTACATAAATTCGGGACGGGTTTCAAAAATGGGAGGAAAGAGGGTGTATCTATTCATGATAAGACTATCTATATTATAGGTGCATGATAGTTAAAAAAGATGATTGATGGTCAATTTTGGATACTATTTCCATATAGTCAAGAAAATTAGATGTGAGGTTACGGTACACTATATTAGGGATTGTTGATTTAGACCCCGAGTAAAAGGTTAGGAGCGGGGCACTTAGTAGAAGTTTTTGAATATTATTGTGTGAAGCATACGCATTGGAGTATAGAATTTTTTCCAATCAGCAAAAACAGTGTTAGCGTAAGTGAGAAGTGAGAAGCAAATCATAGTCCACAATGTCAATAGAAAGGTCAAAGAGAGCTTTGGACAGAAAAAAGAGTGTCCAAAACATGAGAATTAAGAGTAATTTATAGTCGCCGTCTTTAGTGGTGATCACCAATATGGAACCAATGAAGTTGGAAATATATTGGTCCTCACGAAGGCAGAGGGATTTTAAAAACACATAGCTATATACGTTTTTGAGAGAGGCAGATAATTTACCATCAATTGATGTGGAATTGATAATGGAGTATATAGCAAACTACAACCTAGAGGATGGTTCGAGTATAATAAAGGGGAGGATAATCGGAATCGATGAGAGTACCTTGCAAATAGTACTGCATCTATCGATTGGTGAGCTTACGATGGACATCAAAGTATCTACTGATTTTAGACAAGGGAGTTATTTTAAAGGTGGTATGTCGTCATTGGAGAAGAATAAAAAGAGGAAGGTAGCGGAGGCAATCATATTGGAGCTGATGGAGTGGTTGTGGTTTGTTTAGAAGCGGCTAGGCTTGAACTGACATACCACATATATGTCCAAACGGCTATTGTTTGTAGCAATAGGAACATTGGAAGGGATAGTGTTTAATTGGATAGTGTTTGTAGCAACCAAAATCTATGCGGTGTTGTATTGTAAATTAAAACATAGTGTGAAAGACATAAAAAAATGTATTAAAATAAAAAGATTAAGATTAAAAGAGGAAAGGATGAAAAAAGGAAGGGATTGTGGTTCTTTTCTTTTTATCTCTAATCTAATCTAATCTAAATTATTTCTTTCTATTTATTAGATTTTTTTTCTATTTATCTTAGATCTATTTTATCTTTATTTTCTTCTCTCTTAGATCTGAAATTATATGTTGTGGGCTGAAATTAGAAGAAAAGTTGGTAGAAAATTAGTAGTAAGAAGGTAGAATCAAAATTCCCCTTGGAAAGTGAAATTTCTTCAAGTTAGTTCAAGGAAAAAGGTTGAAGAGGTGGAAAGATATGGGTTGAGAGGTCTTTTTGACCAAGAGGATAAGGAAGACCAGGCAGAGATGACAAGGGAGGAGTGAAGATAGAAAAAGAAAGAAAAATAGAATAAGAAGAGAGAAATATGGATAGAAAGGAGAGGGTTAATTTTGTATATAGAGGGAGTTAAGAGACGAATTTGAAAGTTAGAATTGGTAGACATAATCTATGTAAGTTAAGGAAGAGATGAGTATTAGTTTGACACTCATTTATTTTATAAATAAAACGTTATGCTCTTTCAAAATAATAAGAGTCTATTTCCAAATCAGTGAAGTTCAAGGGAGCATATCTTTGTGATTAGAATAGTGTTTTGAGCAAAATTTATTATAATTTGTAGATATATAAGTCTATTAGGTCGTGTAAAAAATTTATTGCCATTGGAGTTATATTCGAGGAGTTATGAAGAAAATTGTGGTCAGATTTAGAATTGTTAGAAGGCAAAATTAAAGAAGAAGAATAAAACCTATAACTCAAGTTTGGACAAGATTTTTGGAGTAATAATTGGAAGGTGTTTACAATATGAAACAAGCTATAAGCCTACCAAATTTTAGTACTTAAATCTTCTTTAATGAAGAGCAATGAAGGTGTGAAGCAAAGGGGGTCCAGAATTGAAGGCTGCAAGAAGGGATAACTTTGACAACGTGGTTCTCCCTAACTACAATAGATATGATCAAAAGTTTTCCAAGGTTTGCTTCTTTACTTCTTTAAGTATCTTATGTCTAAATTTTATTTCAATTGATGTGATATCCTAGGATTTATAAGCAAAATTGAAGACAGGTCTCTAAAGACAGAATAGATTAGGATTCATAAAGTATGTTTTTTTTAATGTAAATTGTTCAATTTTATGAACTTTTATGGATCTCATCTTGCACTTGATAAACTAGAGGCACAAAAGACCCAGTGTTTCTTAGGGCTAAGACTCTCACCACGATAGCGGAGATAATAGTCAAGCAGAAGACGGGAAAGTTTTCATCCCTACTCTGCTCCAATTATGTGCACTCGGTGATTGTATATACGTTGAGTCAAATATCGCTGATAGTGGAAAGAAATATATCCTTTCCAGCACCTCTAAGATATATTCGGAATCTAACGGTACAGATGGCTAATCCAAGGGTAGTGGTGCATGAAATTGGAGAATCAAGTCAAGTAGTAGAACAAGAGGTTATTCCAGTGATTACACCAAGGTGGGTTCTAATTTGCTTAGTAATAAAAAAGGCTACAGAGGTTCCAATTTTGAATATTGGAATACTAAAAGGAAGAAACCTCACGGATGTAATATTGGATCAAATTTCTCAATTATAGCTTACAGTGAGTAAATTAGAAGGAAATTTAAAGCAACAATTGGAGGCGAGTAGGAAGGAGATAATGGAAAAAAGTTGCCGAATTATGGAACAGGGTTATATTATCAGGAAAAAAATGGAATCCAAGTTGCTATTAGTATAGAAATTTGCAGAGGAATAGGAAGCTTGGGCGAATGACAAGGAACACACTTAACAAATCTTGAACGGCCAAAAGTAAGAATTAATAGAAAATTGTAAGACATGGGATTTGGAAAAGGAGGCGGTAAAGTATTAGTTGCAAGCAAAACATGAGAAGGCAACAAAATTGGAACAAGAAAAGGTGAAATTGAGTGACCAATATAGAATTGAAATGGACAAATTACGGACAGAAATCGGTGCCTTGAAGGTGGAAGTGATAAAGTTGGAGGGCGATTTAGCCAATATTAGTTGGCTACAAGTATTTGTCCCGCCAATTTTGAGTATTGGTGAACTAAAGGCAAAGATGAAGTAACATGAGAGCCAATTAGAAGGAAAAAATGTCAAAATTCTACAATTGGAGGCTCAAATTCAGGAATTGGAAGCGGACAGCAAGGATTTATCAATCCAATTGAAGATTAATCATGTAGATTTATTGGAAGAGGACAAGGACTTAGCATTAGAACCAGATGCAGAAGAACCTCATGTGGAGAATCTTGGAGTGTCCCAATTCTAAGAGCCTGCTTTATAACTAATAGTTTTTTTTTTTTTTTTTTTTTTTTTTTTTTTTTTTTTTTTTTCAATTTTGTATTTATGAGGGCACTGCACAATTAGGAGTGGGATTATATATAATAGATAAATAATTTTTAGTGGTAGAATAAGAATTAAAAATTGATAAATTAGATGATTAATTCAATTGTTAGCCGATATAGATGGTAATATAGGAAAGTTAGTTGGAAAAGCGATTAAGGCAGGAGAGATGACGGTTGGTACCTTGATTTTTAATATAAAAGAGAATAGGAAAGAAGAAGTTGGGACCCGATTGTGAGAGTTGAGAGTTGGGGTAAACTTGGTGCTACATCTTTCTTTCATTTTCTTTTATGTTAGATTGTAGTGGAGAATCCGGATTACATTTTGATTGATTATATCATATCAACTGTGAAATACAATAATAAAGCAAAAAATTCAATATATGTAGATGAATAAGAAATTGTAATTGTTTGATGCTTGAGTTTGGTGTGGAAAATTGGCAGTTGAAGATGGAACATATCGATATACTTCGATTGATAGTGAGAATGTTATACCGTATTGATTGTAAGAGTTGAGTGGTAAAAGAAAATATTAGAGAGACAATTTGTTTTGGAGAGGTTCTTATTGAAAATTATTTCTAGTGATTGAAATGTGAAGCGGTTGTATATAGTCTGTTGGGACAATGCAATATTGCCAATTGATATTATGAGATTGGAAGAAGATAACAAATTACAGTAGGAGAATCTGTAAGAGATTATGTTACAAAGTCTTTTTGGTTGGAGAGTAGCAAAACAAATGAAGTGGACAATATTGCTTTAGAGGGTTTGCATGTTCATTGGACTTTGATATTCAAAAGTGATTAATTGTGTGATTCTAACAGTGTGTCTCAGACATTCAGTCTTTTCCTGTGTTCGAATCCCTTTTTGCAGGTTTATTCTAGGCAGTATTGGTAGAGTAAGTAAAACAACAAACCACATACCTTTATTATTGTATGTAATTCCAATAATTGATTTATTAAGTCTTTTGCCATAAGATTATCAATTTTTAAGAAATCAAAAGTATCAAGTTGTAGATGATAATTGTAATTAGTAAAAAAAGATGTTTGTTAGGTTAAAGAATATATCAAATTATTGTAAACAAACTCTATTAATGACAAAAGAATTGTCTAATTATCTTGATGATAATTGATGGTACGTTTCAAATATTATTCTAAAACTTGATTTATTTGTTCCATTTATCTATCAGTTTGAAAGTGGAAGGTTGAAGATAGTTTTATGTCTACCTTGAATTTCTTAAAAAAGATTCTTTAAAATTTTGATACAAATTGCATCCCCTTATCTAATATAATATCCTTTGGAAATCCATGATAGCAATAGATATTATTAAGAAAGAGTTTAGTTATTTTTTTAAATAAATAATATTAAGCTCAAATCTTGACAAAGACATGTTCCAACAAGCCTAGCGACAATTCAAAATATATGTTAATATGAAATATTTGAATTTCTTAAGATTCATATATATAGTGATTGGATTGGTAGCGCCTTCTAGATAATGGTGCCATTTTTGATAGGAATCCACAATTGCAAGAAGTTCTTTGTTGTGGATCTTGTAATTAAACTTAACTACTAAAATTTTTATTGAATTAAAAGCTATTGGATGAAGTTTGTCATCTACTTCCATTTGTGATAATACCGCATTTAAGACAAAGTCTAATGCATCGATTTCCATAAAAAATGATTTGAAGAAGTTGATGTAATATAAGATTGATGTAGAAGTAAAAGTTATCTTTAAAGCTTCAAATGATGCTTTTGCTTCTTTACTCCACTTGAATTTTTTTTAATATATTAAGCATGTCAATGGATCTGCAATTTGAGAAAATTTCTTGATAAAGATTTGGTAGTAATTAGCAAATCTCAAAAAATAGTGTACATCTCTTATTGTTCATGGAATTTTTCAATTTATAATTATTTGAACTTTTTAAAAGTCCATCATTAGACCATCATTAGAAATAATATATCTTAAAAATTAACTTGGATAATGTGAAATATATACTTTTTCATCTTAGTATATAATTTTGTATTTCTAAGTTTTTATAACATACGACAAACATAAAGTTCATATTTTTCTATATTCTTAGAGTAGATGAAAATATCGTTTAAATAATAGATAATAAAATTATTAAAAAATATATTAAAAATACTATTTATAAAATGTTGAAAAGCAGCTGGTGCATTTGTAAATCCAAAAAGCATGGCATTATATTTAAAATATTCATACCTAATTCAAAATATAATCTTCTATTCATTATATTTTTTTAATATAGACCAAGTTGTATATTTTTCATAGATCTATTTTTATATAGATCTTTGCTTGATTGAGTTGATAAAAAAATTTTAAAATCAAAGATAAAAGATATCTATTTTTGATAGTAAACTTACTAAGTCCTTGATAATCTACACACATCTGCAATAATTTATCTTTTTTCTTTATAAATAATATAGGAGCTACTGTTGGAGATTTTGAATGACGTGTGAAATTTTTAGCCAAGTTCTTATCAATATACTTCTTCAATGTAGCCAACTTATTTTGTAATGAATTGTAGATTGGTCCAAATGGTGGTTGATCTCTTTTTTAACGATCAATTGAAGAATCATAAAGTCAATGCTTTAAAAGAATATATGTATATATATATTTTTTCAAAAATATCTTAAAAATCTTAATATTAGCTAGAAATATTATTTATAATCTTTTCAACATTAAAAATGGATATGGCATATATAGCAAAAGATGATCTTCCTTTTGCCACATGTATGAAAGCTTTTGCACCTATCAATAAAAAGTTTGGATGTTTTAGACTTACGTATTTTTATTTGATTAATAAATTTTTGGACTAAATTATGAAAAAAATTAAGATTATAAAAAGTCCAATCTATTTAAAGATTATATTTTTATAACCACAATATCTTAAAATAACTAGATTGGAAAGAGATCTATTTATATTAAATATTACTACACTATTATGTCTCTTAGTTATTATATCTAAAAGAACAATTTTATGGATGATATATCCAAATAACAAAAAATAATTATTTATGACTTTTATGTTGTATTATGTGTCATCTTATTTGAAAATACACTAAGCACTTGGTTGTAGAAGGTATAATTATATATTGCAACTAATAAAAAATTTAACAATTCTAATATAATCCTAAATGAATTCTAATTAAACTTTAATTAAATTTTAAATAAATTCTAACAAAACCTTAATCAAATTTTAATCAAATTTTAATCAAACCTTAATCAAATTCTAATGAAATCTTATTAAAGATACAAACTAAAAAAATGCATAAATTAGTAAAATCTATGTAAAAAAAAAATGACAAAATAGAAATAAGAAAGTATGTATATTCAAGAAGAAGCTGTAAAGGCTATTGCTAAGATTAAAAAATATAAAAGATTTTTTAATTATATTAAAAATAAGAAAAGAATTATTAAGAGTGAAGAAAGCTTCACTCTTATCTTTATATATATTATCTACTTAAAAGTTATATGGTGGTATTCTATAGGACCTCCAATACATGTCCAATTTGCAAGACATATGTCAAACTTAGAAGACAAGTTTTCTACATGTACACCACGTATTTAGCTTATTTCACAAGCTACCAACATGTGCAATATGTGGCTAGCTTGTTGGCCAAGTTTCTAACCTATCAATCATTTATAGATATGAATCCATATTTATAAAGCTTCTAAGAAGCTTTTCTATAAGATATTATCAAATTAATCTATTTTTATCAATTTCTACCTATCTATATTAATTATATAAGTATTTGAATAATTCTTATATTTGTGACATTATCCTCCCTTCTAGAGACAAGTTCTACAAGGAGCAGTGATTACATGTTGAAAAAGTCCAAGATATGCCAAATTATAATTGCTACATACTTTGATCTTTGTACTTTTTGAAGGTAGTTGATAGGTCTTCTCAACCATCAATAGTATTTCATATCAGGGTGGAAGAACCACCTTGATATTTGATTATTATTGAGATTTTTATAACTTTATTCAAAAAAAATATTTGAAATACCATCAAGAGTAGTTTCTACCTCTAAAAATATCACCAAATACTTGGAGTCTCTTCTAAGATCATGATACTAAACACGTTATATCTTGCTTTCAATCTAAGGAAGAATATATCGTTCTTTAGAATCTTTAGTTCTATTCTGTTGTCTTGAAGGTTGTGATAGTCGTAATGTCTTGTTTGACAAGTCAACTAATGATGGCTCTTAAGCTAAATTCAGTGGTTGTTGATTCTTCATCTCTTTGGTACAAACAAATTCAAAGAAATAACAAACAATGATATAAGATAGAATATGTCAAGGACATACTTGTCAGAACCTTCTA
The DNA here is from genome assembly GCA_036785485.1 of Physcomitrellopsis africana. NCBI lineage: Eukaryota > Viridiplantae > Streptophyta > Bryopsida > Funariales > Funariaceae > Physcomitrellopsis > Physcomitrellopsis africana. Next base: position 59,434 of record JAWRVF010000475.1, on the reverse strand, counting down.
GAATATTTTAGAAGATTTTTAGAACTCTCTAAAATCTTTTAGAACCTTCTAGCATCTTCCAAGTAGATAGAAGTTGCTTGAGAAGCTTCCTAGTTAGTAGAAGTTGCTACAGAAGCTTCCTAGTTGGTGGAAGTTGATTGAGAAGCTCCCTAATTGGTAGAAGTTGCTTGAGAAGCTTCCTAGATAGGAGTGTATATTAAAGTCAAGGTTGAAGAGTTCTTCAGTGTCGACAACACATTTCTTGGAACTCTAGCTCACCTCTCTGGTGTTGTTCTTGTACTCATCTGATTAATCTAATTCTTGCTAGTTCTTCTTAAACTTCTTATTTAGACTTTTAGTCTATATTCTACATCCATGACAGTTTGTCGAGACTGTCCTTCTATCAATATCAGAGCTTAGTTCTTTAAAACAGAGAATAGACTACCCTTCTCTTTGGAGATACTTGAGCGTTCTAAAGATTACGGATTACCTTCTTTTGGATTGGTATTGATTCTTTCTTCTTTACTTAGCATGAATAGTAGAGAAGATGTTAACATGGTAGAATCTTTGGAGTCAAAGTTAGATGTGATGATCAATGCCCTTAACACTCTAGCAGTTAAAATTGCTGAAATTGAAGGAAATTTTGCTAAGCTCTCTAAAGCTACAAGAATGGAAGTGGCTCAGACTATAGTACAACCACCTCTAGCTAGTGAAGTATTGCCATCTATATCTCAACATGAAAATTTGATTACACCGCAGTATAAAGAGCCTCAAGTCAATCTCTCAGAGAAGTTTGATGGTACCTAATCAAAATTTCATGGTTTTATAAATCAAGTTCAATTGGTAACATTCTTGCAATCAAAATGCTATTCAACCGAGGAGTCACAAGTTGGATTAGTGGAGACATTGCTTACTGGACAAGCTTTGTCTTGATTTGCTCCCTTATTTGAAAAAAAATCTTCTATCTTGAATAATTTTGAGACCTTTCTAGAAGCATTCAACGAGGCATTTGGAGAGCATGATAAGGCTCAGTGGGCAACCACCAAGATTTGTTCTCTGTGTCAAGGATCACACTCTGTATTTGTTTACGCATTGGACTTCAGACAACTTACCTGTGATATCAACTGGGAAGAAGAAGCGTTGGTGAGTCAATTTTATTGGAGACTCAGAAATGACGTTATCGTACTGTAATTATTTACAGTATGTAAAATCCACTCAAAATATATAATATGTTTATAGATTTAGATATGTGTTAGAATGATTAATAAAGTAAATTAAAGGGGGTTGGTATAAAAAAACTTATTTTAGATTTTTACTTAATTTGGTTATGGCTTTTAAATTATATAGAACCTAAATATTTAGTATAAAGCCTTGAGAGGCAATTGGAGTCCAAAAAAGAAGAATTAAACTACAAAGAGGCCTATTTGGAAGGATGAAAATAAATTGAGGATGAATGAAGACAAGGGGTGAAGTTCTTCATTCCTATTGATCAATGGTCATGCCCAATAGGCTTTGAGGAGGTTGCGCGCAACAAGAACAAGGATTTCGGCAATTTCAAGGAGGCCATTTAGAAATCAAAGATTAGGATTAGAAAGCTTGTTTTTTGAGCTACAATTTTGGTATAAAAATTGAGAGATTTGAAGTTTTTATAAGGGAGAAGTAGGCACTTGAAGTTAAGGTGTACAAATTATATCTATTGTCACACTTTTGAAGATTGGAGGAGTTGTATTGAAGATATTAGAAAGTTAGAGGTGCGGTTGGAGAGAAGGTTTTAAGATCTACATCTAATGAGAAAGAATTATTATATTTGGAGTTTTAAATAAGGAGATATTGAGAGTCAAAGACAGCAGATTGAATTCCAAGGCAGTAAGTAGGCCATTTTATTCATAGTGATGGGTTTTGCCATATCTTAAGTTTTTGGAGGAATTTTTGTCTAAAAATTTTCAAAAAGGTAAATCTTTGTATTAAAAAGCTATATATCAAAGTTTCATAGCATTTGAACATTTGATTTGTGAGATATGGAGAATTTAGTACATGGGTGTTTGTAAACAAGGGTTTAAAACTACTGTTAGGGTTTTTATGATATCTAAAGATTGATAATCAATTAATGGTTGAAACTTGTTTTGCTAATTATTAAGAAAAAATCAGTACTTCATGTGATATTTTAGTGGATTTGAATAGTTAGATTAAGAGTTATAGATTAATGAAGTTTGGAAAAAATTCCCCTTTTACGTATAAATGAGGGTTTAGAATATTTTGTTATAGTTTGAGTGTTTTTGTGAAATAAGACTTATGTATTGGGTGTAATAGCCCTAAAATAAAAACTTTTATAAAAATTTGAGGATTTTATTATTTTGGATCTTAGTTGAGTATTTAGTTGTAGCTAGAAGTCTAGGACTTTCTTGAGGCAGATTCTCTCTACCACGTCAACGTGAAGGATTTATTCCTATCTCTATCCGACCCTGAAACACTCAATGAAGCAATCAGCTAAGCGATGAAGTGTGACAATCGGCTTTTTTAACGACGTCAAGGCTATTATTCCAGAGCTACACGATATCCATGAGGAAACTTATTCTACTTGACTGCTCCTATCAAGAGTGTAGAAGCTCAATCTGAAACAAAAGACATGCAAATCAATATGGTATGTTTCAAGCCCCTTACAAGAAAAGAAGCGACAATTTGAGCAAATCTTGAGCTTTTATTGTGAAGAGGCAGGCTATAAAGTCGGAAATTGTCCTAAAAAATAGACGCCTCAAACAACAAGACTCAAGAGTACAAGCGTGTAGGAAAACAAGGACGTCCAGCTACAATAAGGGCCGTATGGCTGGACATCCCAGTACCCCAAATTAATCAAGGTTCCTTTCTGTCAGCTCAACCTTCTCATTGCTTTATAGTACTTTTATTTCTTGGTATTCAAAAATTGCAAACCAATGCTCTATTAGACTCAGGAGCATCTACTTGCTTTTGAGATGAAGAGTTTGCCAAGCTTTATAAATTTTTTCTTATGAAGAAACCAAAGCCTGTCTATGTAGAAGTCATAGATGGTCGATCTTTGTCTACTGGCGATGTTATTCATGAAACTAAACCATTGAAGGTATGTCTTGAGAATCATGAAAGTAGCATTGTGTTTAATATTATATAGATCCCTTCATGTCCAATCATTTTGGGGCTATCTTAGCTTGATAAATATAATCCAGTGATAGATTGGAGCTTGCTGAAAGTGACATTTCCAACAAAAGCCTTGAAGGTGGAACCTACTAAGATAATATCTAGAAACAAATCCTTATTCATAGATGCAAGGGCCTTCATGAAAGAAGTCAAGCATAATACACCTCTTGTCATCTTTGCATTACCAGCTCGAGAAGATGCAACTCTAATTTTGATTATTCCGGAGCAGTATGAAGAATTTAAGGATGTCTTTGAGAGGAAGAATGCTGACATGCTACTAGAGTATCGACCATATGATTGTACTATATATCTCCAAGAGAGAGCACAATTACTATTTGGCCTAATCTACTATTTATCACAGGACAAGCTTTCAGCATTGAAGGATTACATTGAAGAGAATCTTGTGAAGAACTTCATTTGACATTTTAAATCTCTAACAGGTGCATCTATCCTCTTTGTGAAGAAAAAAGATGGCTCATTATGAATGTATGTGGATTATCGAGGCTTGAACAAGATCACTGGGAAGAATCAATATCCATTATCATTAATATCTGGACTCTTAGAGCAACTTGGTGAAGCCAAAATATACACCAAGATAGATCTTTGTGGAGCTTACAATCTTGTACGAGTAAAGACGGGAGATGAATGGAAGACAACATTTCAGACGAGGTATGGATATTTTGAATATAATGTTATGCCTTTTGGATTGATTAATATACCAACTATATTTCAACATTTGATAAATGATATTTTTTTGAGAGTATTTGGATAAATTTGTTGTTTGTTACCTCAATGACATTTTGATCTATTCCAAGAATATTTAAGAACATGAGAGTCATGTGAAGTTGGTGTTACAAAAACTTTGGGATGCAAGATTATATGCCAAGTTAGAGAAATGCATATTCCATCAATCCAAGGTAGAATTTCTTGGTTATATTATTTCAAACAAAGGATTGTTGATGGATCAGAAGAAGGTTCAAGTAGTAACAAATTGGACAGTATCAAAGACAATATGGGACATGCAATATTTTCTTGGATTTGCCAACTTCTATCGCATTTTCATCAAGAACTATTCACAAATCATAGCCCTATTAACGCAGTTGACATCAAAGGACAAGCTTGAGTGGAGTACCTGAGCACAAGAGGCTTTTCAAGAGTTAAAGTCAGCGTTTACGATAGCTCCTATTTTGGTACATCCCGACTTTAGAAAGGCCTTCTATTTGGAAACAAATGCTTTTGACTTTGTGTTAGGAGCTGTGTTATTACATATAGAGAAGGATGATAAACTTCATCCAGTTGTGTTCTATTCAAAAAAAAATTTGGCAGTAAAAATCAACTATGAAATTCACGATAAGAAGTTGCTTACAATAGTTGATTCTTTCTAAGAGTGGCGTCATTTATTAGAGGGTGTTGCACATCCATTGACTGTATATACAGATCACAAGAATTTAAAATATTTTATAATAACTTGAATTTTGAATTGTCACCAAGCTCGGTAGAACATGTCATTATCTGGATTCGACTTCATCATCACATATCGGCCAGAAAGGCAACAAGGACTATCAAATGCATTATCAAAGAGATCATATCTAGTGCCCAAGGTTGGAGATGCAGCATTTGATCAGTAGTGTACAACTTTGCTACAACTAGAATGGTTTCTCCTCTGCACCACCTCCATGATTATACCAATTGATGCTGATTTTTTAGAACAAGTCTGTAGAGCATCAACTGTGGACTCATTAGTCTTGGATGTGAAGCAATGCTTTGATAAAGATAAGTTGAAGATTGAGGATGGATTATTATATTTTGAAGATCGACTATATATTCCGGAAGGACCTATTCGACTTTGTATTCATTAATCTTGACATGACTTTCCGGCTACAGGTCACTTTGGCTTCAATAAAACAATAGAGCTTATTTCTCAAGACTTTTGGTGGCCTCAAATGTAGAAGGTAGTGAAGAACTTTGTGCTATCATGTGACCTCTGTTCAAGATCAAAGAATCCTCGACATTGCCTTTACGGGCTTTTACAACCTCTGCCAATTCCAAAGTGACTGTGGTCTTTAGTATCTATAGACTTTATCATAGATTTGTCACCTTCTGCAACATTTGATGCTATCTACGTGGTGGCAGATCGATTTACAAAGATGGCATATTTTGTTCCATGCAAAAAGACAACTTCTCGTTGTCGGGGTAGAGAGAATCTGCCTCAAGAAAGCGTTGGGCTTCTGGTTGCCACTAATTACTCAAGCAAGATTCAAGTATAATAAAAACCCCCAATTTTATATAAGAGAGATCTCCATAGGGCTATTACACCCAATACACAAGCCTAATTTCCTCAAACCACTCAAAACATAACAAAATACTCTAAACCCTCATTCTCCCATAGGAAGGGAATTTTTCCCGAATTTCAATAACCGATAACTTTTAATCCAACCGTCCAAAACTACTCCAAATTTACATGAAGTACTGATATATTCTTCACAACTACCACCACAAATTTCAACTGTCGATTCATTATCGATCTTTAGATATCGCCAAAACCCTAGCAGTAGCTTTAAACCCTTGTTTACAAACACCCGTGTACTAAATTCTTCATATCTCACAATCTAAGAGTCCAAATGCTATGAAACTTTGATGTATAGCTTCTTAGCACAATAATACACCTTCTTGGAAATTTTTAGACAAAAATTCGTCCAAAAACTTAAGATATGGCAAACCCCATCACCATCAACAAAACGGTCTACTTACTGCCTTGGAATTGGATGCGCTGTCTTCAACTCTTCATATCTCCTTCGTCTAAACTCAAAACTTAAGAATTCCTTCGTAACAGACGTAGATCTTGAAATCACCTTTCCAACCGCACCGTCCGATCTCCAAAAGCCTCCGTACAACTCCGCGAAATCCCAAAAGAGTGACAGTATGTATGAAATCCACTCTTTAACTTTGAACAAGTATAACTTCTTCACCCTAACTCCAAATTGCCTAAAATTTCCTCTCAAACTATACCCAAAACCCTAAACTTTACAACCCTACCTCTGAAATTGCAAATCCCCCTTTTGAAGTTGCCGAAAACCCTTGTTAAGGTCGCGGGCAGCCTCCTCAAAGCCCATTGGGCATGGTATTCGACCAATAGGGATGAAGTTCCCTATTCCTTGCCTTCATCCGACCATGGCTTGATTTCATCCCTCCCAATTAGCCTCTTACTAGCTTAAATTTTCATCCTTGAGTCCCCACCTTCTCTCAAGGCTTCATACTAAACATTTAGATCTTATAATTTTTAAATACCATAATCAAAACAAGTAAAATAAAAGAAAGTTTCTTCTATCAATCCCTTTAATTTATTTTACTAAGCATTCTAACACATATCTTAATTTATAAACATATAATATATTTTAACTAATTTTTACATATTGTAAGTAATTACAATACGACATCGTGAAGAAACATCAAGATTATTTATTGACAATATATATTGATATCATAGTTTACCGGATGACATTATTTTGGATTGAGGGCCTCAATTTATATCAAAGTTTTGGAGGTCACTTTTTGACATATTAAGGATAGATATCAAACTCTCTTCTGCCTTCCATCCTCAAACCGATGGTCAAACATAACAAGTCAACCAAGTCTTGGAGCAATATCTATGCTATACGATCAACTATCAAGAAGATGATTGGACTACATATCTACCATTGGCAGAGTTTACATACAACAATTCGGTCCATGTTTCAACCCAACAAACACCTTTCTTTGCAAATTATGGATATCATCCAAAACTCGATTTGTTGGATAAATCCAAAGATGAAAATCTAGCAGTTGAAGATCTTGTAAAGCATTTAATGGAGATCCAGACCACCTTGAAGCTTCAGTTATAGGTAGCTCAAGACTCGTACAAAGCTTCTACAAACAAATTTCGGAAGGATTCTCCTACTTTTCAAATTAGAGATAAGGTTTGGCTCTTGCGACAAAACATCAAGACCACTCAATCTTGCGATAAGTTGGATTATAGGAGGTTGGGACCATTCTGTATTGAGGAGAAAATCAATCTGGTGGCTTATCGGCTGAAATTACTTACATCCATGAAGGTACATCCAGTCTTTCATATTTCTCTTTTAGAAGCTTATAGCGAATCAACTTTACTAGGACGGATACAACTACCACCACCTTGTGTTGAAATCAAGGACCACGTGGAATATGAGATGGAACAAGTCCTTGATTCATAATGGAAATGGGAGAAGTTGGAGTATTTAATTCACTGGCATGGCTATGATGTAAATAAGCAGACTTGGGAGCTAGCAAAAAATGTAACAAATGCACCACAAAAGGTATAAGAATTTTATCAACAATATCTTGATAAATCAAAAGTCGGCCATTAATGAAACATGAAAATGAAGTCTTCTTCGAAGGAATGTATATAAGTAAGATCCAAGTCTTATCGAAATATAACTTGTTGCATTTCGCTTTCTTGTAGTATCAAGATATCTAATCTCAAGGTGTATTTAGATATGGCTAGTGAGAATGTGGATACTATACTAGTGGTGCCATCTCAACCAAGTAGCTCACGGCGTCAAAAATTAGAAGAGCCAAGAAGATGTCGAAGAATACCAAATAGTAGGTCACTCGTGATTATCTTTGAAGTTGAACTAGCTCATGCAGATAGTGGCAAAGTGATATTTTCAGGTCGTTTCCACAATAAATATACAGAAGTTCAGGCGTGGTCTCAAGTGGAAGGTGTTAGTCATTACCGATGGCTACAAGGATCCATGAATCATTTGCCTTATGAACAATAGTTGGAATATATTACAGAGACTATGCATCAAATCTTTGATTTCCTACGTTTGTAAGCATATATTTCAAATGGCTTCTCGGAGACCTCGAAGCTAGAGGAGGATGTGATGTCAAGGACATACTTATCAAAACCTTTTAGAATATTCTAAAAGATTCTTATAACTCTCTTGAACCTTCTAAAATCTTCTAGCATCTTTCAAGTAGATAGAAGTTGCTTGAAAAGCTTCCTAATTGGTAGAAGTTGCTTGAGAAGCTTCCTAGTTGGTGAAAGTTGCTTGAGAAACTCTCTAGTTGGTGGAAGTTTCTTGAGAAGCTCCCTAGTTGGTAAAAGTTGCTTGAGAAGCTTCTTAGGTAGGAATATATATTAGAGTTGAGGCTGAAGAGTTCTTCAATCTCGACAACACATCTCTTGGAACTCTAGCTCACCTCTCTAGTATTGTTCTTATACTCATCTGATTAATCTAATTCTTGCCAGTTCTTCTTAAACTTCTTGTCTGTATTCTACGTTTGTGATAGAATAAAATCTCTATAGAACGTGCTTTGCTTTATAGCAAAGATTTTATTGTCTCTTCATCTTAATTTTGACGCATGTTATTGATGAAACACATTGACTTTTGTTGATACATTTGGTAGATTCTTGGATGACTCTCATGTATATTTATTAATATTGTATCCATGCCAATGTATAAGATATTTCAGCCGATTTTGGCACCACCTTGAATCTAAGACCTCTTCTATTTTAATTTTGTTTTTGTTATCCACTTCTATAGGCATTTGTTTTCTTCTTTGTATATCCACTATCTTGTATGACTCAAGTAGTAATACATGGAATATAGAATGGATCTTCATAATTTTTTGTAGGCATAATCAATAAGCAACTAGATTGATTTATTCACAAATAAAAAATGGTCCAAACTTACAATAATCTAATTTGTCATAAATACAAATAATCTTGATATTATGATGAAGTAATCATATCTTATTGTCTCATGGAATTAAAGTTGTCTCTTGTGATATATATATATATATATATATATATATATATGTTGATCTTTTATCATTCTTGAACTTTTTTTAATTATGCTTTTATTATTATATATAGCTTTGACAACCGATTCACCTAATCTTTTGCCACAAGTTTATCAGCTTTTGAAAAGTCAAAAATATCAAATCATGGATGATAATTATAATTGGCAAAGAATGTAGTTTGTTAAATAGAAGAATGTACCAAATTATTATAAGTAAACTCTGCTAATGGCAAAAAAGTTGTCCAATCATCTTGATAATAATTGATGGTACATCTCAAAAATTGCTTCAAAATTTGATTTACATGTTCCATTTGTCTATCAATTTGAAGGTGGAAAGTTGAGGATAGTTTATATTCACTTTTGATATTTTGAAAAAAATTCTTCAAAATCTTAATATAAATTGCATCCCTCTATCTAATATAATATTCCTTGATAATCCATAATAGCCATAGATATTATCAAGGAAGAGTTTAGTTGTTTCTTCACTTATGATAAATTTTTTACATAGTACAAAATAAGCCATCTTGATGAAACAATCTACAATCATGAATATAATATCATATAAACTTGAATTTGGAAGATCTGTGATAAAATCCATAGAAACAAAAGATCAAGGTTGTTTTGGTATAAGTAATGGTTGGAGAAGTTTGTAAGATCAATGATAAGGAGTTTTTGATCTTGAACAAATATTACATGACTATACAAATTCTTGAACATCTTTTTATATTTGAAGCCACCAAAAATCTCTTGATATTAGCTTCAAAGTCTTATTATATTTAAAATGTCCTTCTACAAGGAAGTTGTAACAAGCTTCAAGAGCATGTAGTTGTGTTTTATCTTTTGGAATATATAGACATCATTTGAAATAGAATAGATCATTTTTGAACTCAAACTTAGAAGTATCATGAGACTTAGATGAATTATTTTTAATTTCATGAACAAGAGGGTCTGAAGGCATACTTGACTGGACTTACTTGATAAAAGTTAAATCAACAATCAATGTTGATTTCATTGCTTGAAGATGAAATTGCTTTGATTTCAAGAAGATCATTCTTTGTTGATAAAAAATTTAGTTTATTTCTTTTGATATAAGATAAGAACGTCTACAAAGGCATTATACAAACCTTGTTGTTTTGCTAATCGATAAATAATAATAAACTTGAATCTTGACAAAAACATGTTCCAACAAGCTTGACAACAATTCAATATATGTGTTAACATAAAATACTCAAGATTCTTGTGATCTATATATATGATGATTGGGCTAGAAGCGCCTTTTAGATAATAATGCCATTTTTGAAAAGAATCTATAACTGCAAGAAGTTTTTTATTGTAGATTTTGTAATTGATCTATACTGTTGAAAATTTTGTAGAATAAAAAGCTACTGGATAGAGATTGTCATCTGCTCCCATTTGTAACAATACCACACCTAAAGTAAAGTCTGATGCATCTGTTTCTATAAAAAATATTTAAAAAAAGTCAATACAATATAAGATTGATACAGAAGTAAAAGTTGTCTTCAAAGCTTCAAACAATGCTTTTACTTCTTTACTCCACTTGAGTTTGTCCTTACAAGTTAAATGTGTAAGTAGAGCTGTAACTTGAGAAAAGTTCTTAATGAAGATTTGGTAGTAATTGACAAATTCTAAAAAGAATTGCATATCTCTTACTATTAGAATCTTCTAATCTATAATTCTTTAGACTTTTTTAGGATCCATCTTAAGACCGTTATTTGAAATGATATATTCTAAAAAATCAACTTAAATAATGTGAAATATATACTTTTTTATTTTAGCATATAATCTTGCATCTTTAAGTTTTTGTAACAGACAAATATGAAGTTCATATTCTTTTATATTCTTAGAATAGATCAAAATATCATCTAAATAGTAGATAACAAAATCATCAAGAAACTCACAAAAAATATTATTTATAAGATGTTGAAAGTAGCTAATACATTTATAAGTCCAAAAGGCATGACATTATATTTGAAATGTCTATATCTTGTTCAAAATGCAATCTTCTATTCATCTTTTTTTTTTTATGCATATCAAATTATATGCTCCTCATAGATCTTAGCTTGATTCAGTTGATCAAGAAGTTTAGATATTAAAGATAGAAGATATCTATTCTTGATTGTAATCCTATTGAGTCCTTGATAATCTACATACATTTGTGATCCATCTTTTTTTTTTATAAATAAGATTAGAACTTATGCTAGGGATTTTAAATGGCGTATGAAATTCTTGGCCAAGTTTTCATCAATGTATTTTTTAAGTTCAATCAATTCATTTTATGATAAATTATAAATTGATCCAAATAGAGGTTGAATTCTTTCTTTGAGATTGATTGAACAATCATATGAACAATTCTTTGGAAGAATATTTATATTTTTTTTCTCAAAAATATCTTGATAATCTTGATATTGGCTTGGAATGCTACTTGAAGTCTTTCCACTATTAGAAATGGATGTAGCATAAATAGCAAAAGGTGATCATTCTTTTGCTGCATTTATAAAAGCTTTTGTACCTACAAGTATAAAATTTAATATACTAGACTTATAGCTTTTCATTTGCTTAACATGATTCTTATTAATATTTTGAAAAAAAATCAAGTCCATGAGAAATCCAGTCTATTTGAAGATCATACTTTTTTAGCCATGATAAATTTAAAATAATTTGATTAGAAGGAGATTTAATTATATTAAAGATTATATAACTATTATGACTATTTATTATTACATTTATAAGAAGGATTTCATGAGTAACATCTCCAAAAGACAATGGATGGCCATCTATGACTTCTACATTTAATTTTTTGTACTGAAGATATTCTATGACTTTTAAAAAACTCATTTTCTAAAAAACATGTTGAGGGTCTTAAATCTAGCAAGATAAAAGCTTTGTAATTTTTAGGTTCCAAACATACACCTATTATAAAACAAGGAGAAGATTTTGAGAAGAGAATAGGATCATTATTAGGAATTGTACAAGATTTGAGTTGTACACTTCCTATTGTAGCTGGACAAACTTGTTTTCTAACATATTGTCTTCTTTGATAGCTATACTTCTCATTTTATAGTTGTATCATTTTTTTGGACAATATTGAGGAATATGCTTAGATTTTCCATAATATAAGCACAATCCTTCTTGATAACAATGAATTTTTTTTATTCAGTAAGAGGTTTAAAACATACCACATCAATTTGTATGTCTTCTATTTTTGAATGTATGTATTGAGAAGACATTGGTGTTGCCATTGTACTATAATAACATTGGAACTTCCTTGTGTGATTCTCAAATCAAAATTCAAAAAGTCAATTATCACACTTCACATCAAAATCAATTGCTTGACTCAATATCTGAGGATCAGATAAGTTGACCATCAATTCCTTTATTTCATATTATAATCCATAGAAAAGTTAATTAATGAGTGCAACATCATCCCACTTGGTATGAGTTGCTAGTTGTCAAAATTGTATAGTATATGATATCATTGATCGATTGTCTTGTTACAAGATACAGATCTTGTTGGTTGCAATACAAATTGCATTATGTTTTCCATACATAGATTGAAACTTTACTAAAAATGCCTCCAAATTATCTAATATTGGATCACATCATTTGAAGAGAGATAAAAACCATAATAAAGTAGAATTTGAAAATAGTATTTCAATAAACCTGACTTGTGATCCTTGAATTAGATAACTTTAAGATTGAAGTTCAATCACCAGTTGTACTTGATTGATGAATCCGTGAAATTTAGATCTTATGCCATTAAACTTCTCAAACAAATTAATTTTTGATTCTTTGATGCTTAAATAACATTCCATCATAGGTAAAGTGGTATGGCTTGAAGCAACTCCAATCATCTCTATATCTTCATTTCTTGCTAATCTTATTGCTCATTGTGGTGGTACATTGAATTGATATATTACAAGTATTAACTCTCTTATTTTTTCTTATATTTGTGCCATTGTATTTTTTATTTTAGCAAGTTTTACCATATCAATATGATAGAAAGAAAAGCATCTGCTTTCACTCAAGAAATATAAAATAAAAGAAAAAATTTCTAAAAACAATATCAATTTAGAAGTAGATAATTTGTAAGTTCTAATATGCTTATGTCTTATTAAGAAGAAGAGATAATCCACTCTTAATCAAGAGAAGACAAAGCTCTAATATTATATGTGCACTCTTATGAATTTGTCAAGAACACAAATTGTAAAAAGATGCATAAATTAATGAAATCTATATCAAAAGAAAATGAAAAAATAAAAATAAGAAAGTATATATATTCAAGAAGAAGCTAAAAAGACTATTACTAAGACTAGAAAATACAAAAGACTCTTGAATTAGATTAGAACCAAGAAAAGAATTGACAAGAGTGAAGAAGGCTTCACTCTTGTCTTTATATATACTATCTAAGAGTTATGTGGTGCCATTCTATAGGACCTTTAATACATGTCCAATTTATAAGACACATGTTAAACTTAGAAGACAAGTTTCCTAGATGTGCACCACATATTTAGCTTATTTCACAAGCTACCAATATGTACAATATGCGGCTAGCTTGTTGACCAAGTTTTTAATCTACCAATCACCTATAGACATGTATAAAGATAAATCCACATCTATAAAGCTTCTAAGAAGCTTTTCTGTAAGATATTATCAAATTAACCTACTTTTATTTATTTCTATCTATCCATACTAACTAGATAATTATTGGAATAAATCTTATGTCCATGTTAAATCCTAATACAACTAAAAGTTAAATTCTAATCAAATCCTAAATTAAATCTTAGTCAAATCTTAAATCAAATCTTAAGTCAAATCTTAATCAAAGTCCTAAGTCAAATCTTAATCAAAGTCCTAAATCAAACCTTAATCAAATCTTAAATCAAATCCTAAGTCAATCTTTATTCAAATCCTAAGTTAAATCCTAAATCAAACCTTAGTCAAATCCTAAATTAAATCCTAAATCAAATCCTAAGCCAAATCCTAGTCAAATTCTAATAAAATCCTTATAAAATTCTAATGAAAACATAATAAAATTCTAATATCATAATAAATCCTAATAAAGCCCTAATCAAATTTAATAGAAAATTTAAAACCTAAATAATTATCAAATTAACTATTGATCTTTATTCAAAATTTTCATACTTCTTAATCTTTTAATTAAAAACTAGCATGCAAAATTTGAAGAAAATCAAACAAACAAATTGAGAAAAAAAGCTCCTAATCCTCTTGGATATTGGCCACCTTCCTTCTTTAATCTTAATATTAATCTTCTAGTATCAATATCTCTTTTTTTCACTATTCATACCTTTTAAAATTTTATAAAAATACTAAAAATTAAGTTAACTACCAACTCAAAAAGAATCATTTTAATCTAATTAATAGATTGCTCAAAATAACAAAAACCCTCACTGATCCTAAAAATCTAATTTCTAAGATCTTAGCTAATTTAAGCTTTAATAACCTTTTATCTAATTGTTAAATTAAGTTCAAATTCACAAAAAACTTTAAGCACAATTATATATACAAACTTAAAAATTTTTACCTATTGATCTACTACAAAACTCTCAATATGCTTAAAAATGCAAATCCACTTTATTTCTCAATATCTAGACTCATCTAAATAGAATCCTAACTTTGCATAGCTTTCACAAAGTTATTACAAATCTAAAAACCTTGAAACTAATATTCAAAGAAATTCTATTGAGTGTGTTATTAAATCTTATTTTTTGATTGACAAAAAAAAATCCCATCTATCATAGGCACATGGTTTTGTTCCTTAGGATCTGGTTTTGACCCTAGTTCATAATTGGCCCTCTTTGAATATCAATCTATAGATTTCTTAGATAATTTTTGTTGAAAATTATCCTTTATTTTGATCTTAAAATACTTATAGTAGTATTTTTGCTAATCTACCTTGTCTTGTCTTGTCTTGTTTATAGCCCTACAAAATAAACAAAAGCCTTTTTATAAAAATACAATATTAATACTAAATATTTTTGCTAACTCTCTATTTTTTATTTATTTATTTATTTTTTAACCTATATTTTTTAAAATAATTTTGTAACTTAGTTTTTAATTAATTTTTTCTATAATATAAATCTTCTTTTGTTCTTTCATCCTATAGTTATATTACAACATAACAATATGTATAAATTTAATTTTTTTAATTAAAGATATTTCTTATTTTTTGACAAAATCTTTGTCTATGAAACAAGCTAAGGTTCCTAAATCTAATAAAGCAAAGACTTTGTGATTTTTAGGTCCTAAAGATACATCTATTATAAAATAAGATAAGGAATTTAAAGAAAAAATAAGACTTTTATTAGGTATTATACGTGATTCTAGTTGAACGATTCTTATTGTAATTGGAGAAATTTGTTTTTTGATATATTGTCTTCTTTAGCAACCATGCTCCTCATTTTGTGATTGTGTTGCTTCTTTGGACAATATTGAGTAGTCTACTTAGGTTCTTCATAATATAAATATAGATCCATTTGATGACATTATTAATTGACTTGTTTCTCTCTAATCAAATTTATGTTCTTAACACCTTTTAAATAATCAATTGTTGTATGTAATGGCTTAAGTAATAAATTATTCTAAAGAGTTTACTTTTGATATTATTAATAATAAATCTTTGATATTATCTTTCAATCCATAATAAAATTGATTAATAAGGATTTTTTCATTCTACTCTATATTACAAGTGAGGTTTTGAAATTCAACAACATGTATTGTGGCTGATTGTAAGCCTTAAATAAAGATAAGAGCTTGGTCTCTGCTATCTTTTTTTAATCATTTTTTCTAAATATAATTGAAAATACTTTAAAAAATGAATTCAAATCATAAAGAAGTCATGAATTCTTTTCCATCAAAGGTACAAACTAAAAAAGAACGCTTCCAAATAGAAAGTGTGCCTTTGAATCCAACTTGAATAAATCCATTAAGATATTGGAAAAGATGTAATCTTAAATAAAGCTTGAATTATTGCAAAAATCTTCAAAATATTGATCTTGTTCCATCAAACTTCTCAAGCATACTAATCTTTACGTCTTTTGTGCTTATAAAAGTAATATTTTTTAGATTTAGTTGTGAGGTTGATCTACTTGCTTCTTTCAATTATACAATTTTTTGGCACAAGCTGTGGACTTCTTCTATAGATATAGGAATAAAGCTTCTATAATTGACATTAATGATGCATGAAATTTCTGCCTTAAGAGTGTTGATAAGCTACTAAAAATCTGCAATAGTTGCAAATCTATTCTCACTTCTTTTAAGTGTAGTATCTACAATTTTTCTTTCTATCTTACACAACTTATTAAATCTACAATTCCAATTAGAGAAGGATAATCTACAACCTCCAATATCAAATAAAAATTTTCACAAAGAGAGGTGATTCACTTTCTTTAAGAAAAAAATCAAGGTTAGAAAGCAAAGAATGTTAGTTTAAAGGTAAATAGTTCACAACCTTTAAATATAAAAATAAAAGTGAGAAAATCCATTCACTTCTAAAATATAAAACAAGAATAATAAATTAATACTCTTGTTAAACTATCAATGATATGAAATATACATAATCAAAATATCAAAATATTCTTATGTCATTTAAAAAGAATAAAGAATCACTCAAAGATGGTATAATATTAAATTAGAATGGCTATTGCCAAAGACAAGAAGAGTAGAGATTCTTGAAACAATACTATAAATGAAAAAGGCATTGATAAGAGTGAAGAAGACTTCACTCTTACCTCTATATATACTATCTAGCTAAGATCTATATGGCGATGTTCTATGAGACTTCTAATATATGTCCAATTTGTAAGATACATGTCAAACTTACAAGACAAGTTTCCTATATGTGTACCATGTAATTAGTTTATTCTACAAGCTATCAATATGCGCGACTCATGGCTAATTTATTTGCCAAGTTTCAAACCTACCAATTACCTATAGACATGAATAAAGATGAAATCGCATCTACAAAGCTTCTAGGAAGCTTTTCTATAAGATATTATCAAATTAATTTATTTTTATCTATTTCTACCTATCCATGTTACCTAAATAATTATTAGAGTAATTTTTATGTCTATGATACTATGTTGTATAAAATAGATACTTCTTGCATTCACAACTTCTTATAATATAATGCATAACATGTTAATATTTGTAAAAGAATTTACCATTTTAATTAATTAGTTATTTTTAAATATAATTTTTTTATACAATCTTATATTACAACAAGCATGTTGTGAAGTTGGATGATTCAATAGGTTTTTTTTACCATATCTTATTTGTAAAATTGGTAAATAATTCAAAACTTATATTCCATCTTCTTATTTTTTTAAAATCTCTTTAAGAGATTCTTCAACTTATATCACATAACAAGTTATGAATATTTCTAATTTTGTACTCATCAATTTTAATAGATAATTTATCTTTCAAGCTTAAAAGAACATCTTTTTGATTTTTAATCTTATTTTTATAAAAGTGGATGATTTTTAATTTTTGAATATTTCTTGATCATATATCTTTATTAAAAAAATATGCCATATCTAAAAAAATTATCCTTTCATTATTATTAAGATTATCAAAAGAAGGTTTTAGTCTTATCTATATATTATTAGATTGGTGATATATCATAGCTCTTTTTAGTCTTTGCAAAGATTGCTCCCACTCACAAATTCTTATTTGTCCAATCAAAGATAAACTTATAATTTTTAAATTCAAAAGATATTTTGTATAAGATCTTTTGCTTCACTTTTTATATCCAAAGACTTCAAAATCTTATTTAACTCTACTAAATAGTTGTTTTTTAGATTCCATATGATTGTATGTTGTAAAAAAGAAATAATATCAAAAGATGTTTCTTCTATATTGCCATTTTCATATATTGAAGATTTATTTTTGTTGATCAAATTTTTACCAATATAAACTTAAAAAGCCCTTATTAATATAGTCTTACATATTTCAAGTATTCCAATCATACAAACTATGTGATTTTAGAATTTTTTTCTAACTCTATAATTTTTAATTATAAATTTAATTGAGAGTTTGCCATATTATTGGAAATTTGGAAAACAACTCAACATCACAAATGATAGAGACATAATTGTTAAAAATTATTATATTTTTAAATAAATTAAATTTTAGATTTATAATAATTTTTTAAATATATATATATATATATACATATATATATACATACATACATATATATATAAATATATATGATATTTTTTGATCTCATATAAATTTAATTAAACAAAACTTATATTAAAATAATTGTTACTTGATTTGTTATTATATCTATATAAATTCATATAATTTATCCAAATTTGATGCATGTTTAATGTTTATGGCATTTGAATATAATTCAATAAAATATTCTTCTATATCCATATCTTGGAATTATATATAACCAATGTATTTTCTATACAATCTTCCAATATTAATTTATTTACTTCCTTTAACTTCTTGTAAATTTCAAGAAATGAAGATTTTTTTAAAGGATTCTCAAGAATCAAATATCCTTCAATTAATATTGTAAGATTTTTATTACAATTTATGCTTTGTAAACTCATCATTTTATTTTTTATATAATTTAAAATATCCATGTCATTGAAATTAATTTTATCTTGTGTATAAATTATCACAACATATTATTCTAAAGCTAAAAATATCTACTTTAAATGGATAAATTTTTAAAAAAGATTTATTCTTATGCTTCTTTGTTTTTGGAGTTATATAACTAGTTGTTCTATATGGTTGCTCCCTTGTTGGTATTTCATATTCTTTCACTTTAACTTTAGATATACCAAACTTAATTAACTTTATAGGTATATAGCTACATTTTTTGATATAAACTTCAAGGTCCATAACTACAACATTCTCAAGCTTTAAGCCATGATGAACCATCTTTATGTCATGGAAATAGCACATTCCACTAGTAATTTGTACCATCATATTAATTTTGTTTAAAAGTATTAATTTGAATATATATCATCAAATAAAAACCTTGCAAGGTATTTGTCACCCTTTTCTATTTCAATAACAATCTTCCAACATTTGGTGATTCATAATCACAACTACAATAGAATACTTTGATGATGTTTGGATGATTTAAGCTTGATAAGATATGAGCTTCTTTTTTAACAATGCCACTTGCATAATGACCTTCAAATAATATGATTTTTGTGATATTTTTAAAACTAAACCATTTTATTATATATTATGAGTCATTAAATTGATTCATTAGTTATTTTAAAATAAAAGAATATATTTAGAGTATCAAAACTACAATTATGAAGTGAAGATGTGTTTAGAAGATGCTAAATAAAAGAAAATAGTATTAAAGGAGAATAAAATGGAGTATTAGTAAGTCTTGAAGGTAATTATCTTAATTGATTTAGTATTTTTTTTTAATTGTAAGAATTAGTATTTAGTTATTGAGACCAATTTCTAAATTTTCCATCTATCTCTATGAACCACTTATTAAAAATATATAAATGTTACTTAGTAGATAGAAGAAGCATGAGAAATAAATCTCATATCTTTTTAGTTATTTAAATAGAAGATAGGATTTTTAGTTGATTTAAATTGATTTTATTATTATAAAAATCACCAAGATAGAATAAAATAGTTATAAGTTGATATTTTTATTTTAAAAATATTTTAAGAATTTTTAGAATTTATTTAGAATTTATTTAGAATTTATTTAGAATTTTTAAAGAATTTTTAGAACAATTTTGAAGACTTTGGTAAAAATAAATTTTACCACCTTGGGAGCTATTATGAAGAAATAGAGCAAGATTTGAAGGCCATTTAAAGTTCTTAGGCTAATAGGATATTTTTGAATACCATGGTAAAGTCAAAAATATAAAAAAAATGAGTTTTATTAGTAGAAAATGGGAGGACCAGCAGCTAGTGTAGTCCTTATAAGAAAGGAGGTGCACAAGTCTCATATGGATTGTGGCACCTTGGATGTAGGTAGGAAGATAAGACTAAGGCCTCATGGCCTCTCTAGGACACCCTTATACACTACTTATGAGCCTTGGTGAAATTTGAATTCTTAATCTCTTAAGCAAGTTATCTTTGAGATAAAAATTACTCATTTAATTTTTCTATTATTTATCTTCTATTTTAAAACCATTTTAACTTATTCATAGTAATTTAGATTTATATATTTTTTATATCATTGAAAAGATAAAAAAATTATCTATCTAAAAATATAATTTTTATTTTTTATTTTTATTTTTTATTAGATAAAAATATAATAAAAAAATTATGATCTAGTTTTGAATTGTGTACTTGTTTGTTATCATTTATTTCACTTGTTTTGTGTTTATTCTTTTTTTTATTCTTACTATTTGCTTCTCTTATTTCACACCACTAATTATAAGTAACTTTTAAGTGAGACCATCTTATAATTTGGATTGAAGGGTGAAATTTATCCTCATACATATATTTCCATAAAATCATCTTTCTTCAAAATTATGGAATATTTTCCAAAATCTAAATGAAGAAAATTTGAATGAAATTTTACTATATCAACTACTCTACTTTTATATTGTTGAATGCAATTTTGGTATTGCAATATATATTTTAGCATTTTGAGTCTTAGAAAGCCACTCTGAAGAGGCTTAGCCTATACATCAACAACTAGACTAAAAATGACTTTTGGACATGATAATATCTGTAACTGTTCCATTTAAAGTAAAGTAATTGACTACCTCACACACTCCACTTTTGCTGCACTCTTTTAAAATGGTAGGCTTGTGCTTTTGTGTTATTGCATTATTCAGCTTTGAGACCTATTTCTTGCACAACTATTATCCTTGTATGTGACTTGCTGGTGGTGTGGCTTATAATAGCTATAGGATCCTTCATTGTTCCAAGGGTGTTGTTGCCTAGTTGAAGAAGATACTAATAAAAATAACTTGTAAATCTTTTACATACCAAGTATCTACAAAATCAATACATTCTTTATGTTATACCTCTATACTTTATAACTCATAAGTAATTCACATACTATATTCATCAAAAATAAAAGAATAATATTTATAATTTAACTTCACTTATTCTTTAGACTTATTAAATAACTCTCTTATCCTTTTTAGCTTTGTTTGCTTGAATTATGTAACCACCTTATTTTTATTTTTTTCATTATTCAACTAGTGTGTGAGTTGTTCAAACAAATTAAGACTTTTCAAATGTTGGTGTGAAGATATCATTTTACTTGATGTTATTTATTGTCTAATCAAGATTGCCAATCTACTTTGTTATATATATGACTACAAAGTTAGATTATGACTTTTATGAAAGTTCTTGTGATAAAATCTTCCTTTTTTGTGGACATTTCATAAAATTTAAAATTCACCCTGAATATTACAAAAGTTTAAAAAGTACATGGAAGAGACTATTTCTTTATAACAACATTTACAATGCTCAATGAGCATCTTTACTCTAATACAATAAAGACATTTTTAAAATTATTTTATTAAAAAATATGCTTATTTTATTTCAAAATAATTATTAGAAAAATCAAATAAAATAAAAAACTTGAATGATTTATGCAAATAATTTAGCTTCATGTGATCTTTAAAACTATTTTATCTATGCTTGATTTGTTTTTTTTAATTAATTTTTATAATTTTTTTTGTAGCAAAATAGAATCCCTTACTTGCTAAATTTTGGCATGTATGAAAATAATCAAGTTTATTAAAAACCATATAACTTTGTAAAGACTTTGAAGGTTGCTTCATTCTTAGAAACTACTACTTTTTATTGAATACACCAAATGAGAAAAAAACTATAGGCTTGTCATTTTTCACCTATATTTTAAATGCTACATACAACTTTTCTTTATAATTTTTTGATTTTGGCTTCTAACTTTATCCTAGAATTTTCACATTTTATTTGCAATTTCTATGCTGCTCCTAAAATTTAACAACCAATACAAGTACCAAGTTCAATCAATTTGTCAATATAACACTGAATTTTAGATGACATTTCAAAAATTTGGTCTATGTTAATATGATGTTGCAAACATTTTTATAGAATATGAATAGGAAAGGAATTGATATAATTGTGGATAGAATATCTATATTTATATATATTTCCTCTACATTCACCTCTTGTCCTTGTTTTGATATGCATATCCATCAATGTCTTCAAAATAAAATAAAAAAATCTTATACCTTATAGTAAATTAATTTTACCTTATACCTTAAAGCCTATTTAATGTATACTTGCAACACATGAATAGAAACAGCTTTTTTGGTTTTTTCTTTCTGAGCCTTATAGAAAACTAATATAGAACCATTCACCATACACAAAAAGAAAAAAGAAGCTAAAAATTTCAGGATTTTATTTGAATAATATAAATAAAAATTATTAAAAACATAAAAAATCTAAAAGTGTGTTTACAACAGGTCTTTTGCTGCAAATGGCAACCTCCCTGTGCTGTATGGGTGCAAGTCCATAAGAGAACCTCACTCACATCAGACTGATGTTGATTTTGAGCCATATCCAACATACATGCTTCATCCTTCTACATTGTCTGAGATCATTTGGTATCTTCACTGGCAACCCTTCTTGTCCAGCACATGTGACAACATCCTCTGTACTTTCTCTTTCCTCAGCCAAGCCCACTCTGTCAACATGTCTGCCTAGATACTACATTCTTCTAACACATTGTGGCTCTCTAATGCCCATCTTTCAAAGGTTAACCTGTTCACATTTTTCAATTGACTATCAAATCAAAAGGCAGATTCTAGGTTTTTGGAATAATAGTTTAATAAAAGTGCGTTTTTTTAATTTTTTAATTTTTTCAATCTACTGAATCTGTTTGCGAAGACATGAACTTACATTGAACTTACCAGATGCCATTATCTGCACCCTTCGGTTCGACTTTGACACTGTCATGACCTTCAGCCATAAAATACGACACAGGATAGCTTAACTTGAGCTGAAAAATTCTCACCCTCTTCGAAGATTCAACTTGTGATCGGGGAAGTACCAGAGCTGCGAGATCGCCCTCTTGAAAGTCTTATGACTAGCTAGGCACCTCGAGAAACGGCGATTGCTCACACGTGCTAGGTTCGTGTTCCACCGCACTTTCAATCTCGCGGACCTAGGAATGTGCAGATCGTTGGCTGCTCCATTGGCTGTAGATGATTGCTTCACCCGCGCTATCCAAGCAGGCTTTTTGGTCAAGAGGTCAGACTCAGCCGCCTTCGCAGCTGCTCTAGAGGCTGTGGAAGTACCTCTAGCACGTAACTTCCAACTGAGCCCCTTTCTAACAATCTCAGGCTCAATGTCAGCTTTCACATCATGTGCATTTTCACCGGTAATTTCCATCTCTTCCTTCATTTCAACGGCACACTCTTCAACTTTTCCAACCTTCCGGACATTTTTAGAATTAATTTTCTTCTCGACAGTATACAACATTGTTATATGATCTACTCGATTTCTGGCTTCCTCGAGAGCATCCTGGATCTCCGCATAAGTGTTCCACAGAGGAGCATTTTCTCTTTCCCCTCCTGGTGATATCTTGCTTTCGACTTCAGAGGTTCGAGGTGGGACATAAATATCATGGACATCACCTCCACCTTCGATCTTGACAGACGCTGGAAGAGAAATTACTTGAGTGGCACATTTAACGCCGTCTACAATTCTTGAGGTCAGCTGCAGATTTTCAGCATCCTAACAGTTTCGAAGTGCTGATCGATCGACAGATGGCAGAGTTGGTTTAGCGACCATACATCCCACGGTTTAGACATCATCACATAATTTTGTGTTCAGATCCCGTTTTACAAGTCCTTTAAGGTACAGAGACTTCATCATTAAGGACTCCAAATGATGGGTGTTAGGGAGAAGCCTCTGACATATGCCAATATTCTCCTTATCAAAGATTGAAGTTGTCTCAGGCTGCAGACGAGGACCTTCTACCCTGAAGCGATTCTTCTGTGGTTGCATGAGTAGCGCGTCAATCAGAGGGGACATATTGGTGTGAAAGAGTTGCTCGTGCTGCTCGAACTCTGCATCCCTTAGCATTGCCATTTGCTCCTGCTGAAGCAAAACAGCACGCAGTCTTGAGAATACCAAAAGAGCATGAGAATACCAAAAGTTGATTAGGTTCCGATGCAATGACATATCCTGCGCCTCAGCTAACATCAAGACCTCAACGTTACGTCTGAAATTGAATGAATCAACCTCAACGCCTTTCAAACCTAGAATGTTCATGGCTGTTCACAGTGTCGAAGACTGAAAGGACACGAAGAGACGAATAATGGTGACAAGCTACGCACAATTGGAATTACTCTGAAATCCAGAAACTACATATCGGTATGTTTCAAAATGTGCCAGTGCCAGTCAGCCAATAACTCCCCTATGCATAATCTACCCATCCATGTCCAGCCTTTCCGACCGCATATCAGTTATTTCATCAACATGGTAGCTCTCCTCGTATCATGACTTGCTAACTGTTTCCATCAATGCTTTTTGAACCCTCCACGCACCATGAATATGCCAAACAATAACCATTTCGAAGAAGGCTTAACAATCCATACTATCACACATTTCTCAGTCCTGTGCAGTCCGCATCTAATCCGACCCGATCCAACTCGGACCAGCCCCGCTCACAGTGCTCACATTGGTAGCCCATTCAAATTGGCTCTCCCGCTGTGAACAACTTTTGGTATTCTCATGCTCTTTGCTCTAACGAGTTCCTAGATATAAATGACAAAGCGTTCGAATGACCAAGAATTAAACATTGCACAGCTCCATTGTAAATAGTATTTGTCCTAGTTGGAATCAAGAAGTTGCAATCAATAGGGGATGTCAAACTTACACAACATGAAGGAGAAGTTGCCATTGATAAGAGTCAGCTCTCATGCTATTCCCTTTGTTGCTCGACTTCTTGCAACTTCTACTGTTGCTTGATTTCTATACTCATTGGTGATTATTTAAGAAAGAAAATGTTGAATAGGAACAATGTGCTTTCTTATTGTAACAATGAATTATATTTTTTGGTTATTGCATCACTTTATACTGCCAAGATAAGATGGAAAGTGGTGCAATTTATCTTAGCAATGTTCTATTATATGTTGTTTTGTTTGAGAATGCACCAGGCACTTAGCTATGGAAAGTAAATTTATGTTTTGCAATTAATTAAGAACTTGACAATCTTAATAAAATTCTAAATAAATCATAATTGAATCCTTAATAATCCTAATCAAATTTTAAAATAATCTTAAAAAAATATTAAAAAAATCATAAAGAATTTTAAAGAAATCACAAAGAAACTTGAAAGAATTTTTTTAAAATCTCTAAACAAATCATAAAAAAATCTCAAAGAAATTCTAAAGAAATCAAAAAGAAATTATAAAGAATCCTTAAAGAAACATTAATAAAATCTTAACCAATCCTAAAGAAATCCTAGAGAAATCCTAAATAAATCTTAATTATATTTTAATCAAATTTTAATTAAATTTTAATCAAATATTAATTGAATGTTAATCAAATTTTAAATAAATTCTAATAAAATTTTAATTAAATCCTAATAAAATCCTAATACAATCTTAATAAAATTCTAATATAATCCTAACAATCCTAATAAAATCTTATAAATATCTTAAATAAATCTTAATAATTTTTTAAAAAAATCTTGAGTAAATCCTAACAAAATCCTAATCAAATCTAATAGCAAATTTTAAATTTCAAAAAATATTAAATTAATCATTGATTTTTATTCATAATTTGTATATTTTTTGATCTATTAGTTAACAAGCATACAAAATTTGAAAGAATTTGAATTTACAGATTAGAAGAAAAAGCTTCTAATCTACTTGAATATAAGCCAATCTTCTTTTCCAACCTTGATGTCAATCTTCTAGCGTTAATAGCTCATTTTTGCTCCATTCACATGTTTTTATTTCTCAACAATTAGAGTCATCCAAATAAAATCCTAACTTTACAAAGCTTTCACAAAATCATTATAAATTCAAAAAATTTGAAACCAATGCTTAAAAAAATCCTATCAAGTTTGCTTTCAAATCTTATTCTCCAACCAACAAAAGAAACCTCTACCTATTGTAAGCACATGATTTTATACCTTGAGTTCTAATTTCAACCTTAATTCACAACCGGCCTTTTCCAAACATCAATTTGAGATTTTTTTAGGTAATTTTTGTTGGAAACTATCCTTTGCTTTAATCTAAAGATGCTAATAATATTATTTTTGCTAATCTACCTTATTTTCTCTTATGTATGGCCCTATAAAATAAGTAGAAGCCATTTTTATGAAAAACTAGCATTAATATTAAATATTTTTATCACCTCTCTATCTTTTACTTATATTTTTTAAAGTAGTTTTGTTACTAAATCTTCAATTAAGCTTCTCTATAATATGTGTTTTCTTTTGTTCTTTCACCCTATAACCATTGTTATGTTGTAACATGGCTATAGGATAAAAAACAAAAGAAAAAATATATCATAGAGAAGTTGAATTAAAGATCAAATAATGAAATTACTTTAGATAATATAGATTAAAAAAATAGAGAGATAATAAATAATTTTAGTGTTAATGTTATTTTTTTTATAAAATAGACTTCTACTTATTTTGTAGAACCATAAATAAGATAAAATAAAATAGATTAGCAAAAATAATACTATAGATATTTTAAAATCAAAATAGAGGATATTTTCCAATAAAAATTACCTAAAAAAACCTTAGATTGATACTCAAAGAGAGCCGGTTGTGAACCAAGGTTGAAACTAAATTCCAAGGTACAAAATCATGTGTCTATGGCAAAAAGAGAGTTTTTTGGTTGATCATAAAGCAAGGTTTGAGAGCAAACTTGATAGGATTTCTTTGAATGTTGATTTCAAGGTTTTTGAGTTTATAATGACTTTGTGAGAGCTATGCAAAGTCAAGGTTCTATTTGGGTGACTTTAGTTATTAAAAAATAAAGTGGATTTATATTTTAGAATATATTATGAATTTTGTAATATATCTCTAAATAAAAATTTGTGGATTTGTAAATATAGTTGTGTTGAATGTCTATTATAAATTTTAGCTTGATTCAATAGTTAGATCAAAAGTTATTAGAATATAAGTGAGCTAGAATCTCAAAAATTAGATTTTTAGGATCAATGAGGGTTTTTGTGATTTTAAGTAATTTGCTAGTAAGATTAAAATGATTCTTTTTTGAGCTAGTAGTTAATTTAGTTTTTAAAATTTTTATAAAATTTTAGAATATATAAATGGTACAAAAAGGAAATATTGATGTTGGAAGATCAACATTAAGATTAGAGAAAGAGAACAGGTGACATTTGAGAGCATTAGGAGCTTTTTTTCCCAATTTGTAAGTTCAAATTCCTTCAAATTTTACATGGTTATTTTTAACTAGTAGATTAAGAAGTATAAAAATTTTAAATAAAAATCAATAGATAATTTAATAATTATTGAGGTTTTAAATCAACTATTGAATTTAATTATGATTTATTTAGTATATTAGGATTTAATTAGGATTAGATTTAAAATTTGATTAGAATTTGACTTGAGATTTAATTTAGAATTTGATTAGAATTTGATATAGATTTTGATTAAAGTTTAATTAGGATTTATTTAGGATTTATTTAGAATTGACTAAGATTTGATTAAGATTTTTTGAAGATTTCTTTATGACTTCTTTAAAATTTCTTTTAGATTTTTTAAAGGTTTTTTTATGATTTTATTAGGATTTTTTAGGATTTGATTAGAACTATTAAGGATTCAATTGAGATTTATTTAGAGTTATACTAAGATTATTAGATTCTTGATTAATTATGATATATAAGTTTATCTTTTACAACTAAGTGTTTGATATATTTTCAAATAAGATGACATGTAATATGACAAAAAAAAGGATTATTGAAGATTGCTACTATAATTTGTGGTGCTATAAGTTGGAAAGATCTTGTAGAGGTTCTTTTAGTCTATGTATATATTACTAAAAGCCAACATGAAGCCTTGATGGAAGAAAAAAAGATGAGAAATTTTGATAATATAAGACAAGAAAATTCTTTTAAGAGGCAAATTCAAGGAGATGAAGCTTATAAGATGACTTCACAAGAATTATCTATAGAAGATGCTTCAACAAAATTGAAGAAAAAAAAAAAAAAAAAACAAAAGAGAAAAATAATATAGTAGCTTCCAAATTATTCTTTGATATTGAAGCAATAATAGATTTAAAAAGGATGCTTGAGGAATGTGTACTCAATACTAAGATTGAGTTCACACTAAAGGAGATTCTAAGGATTGCAAAGAAAGAATTTTATGATATTATTATTAATAATAATAAACAAAAGAAGTAATTAATTGATAAAGCTAGATTGAATCATGCTATTGATATATAAATATATAAGGATGAAGAAGAGTTTGATAATTATTGTAAATAATTAGCAAGTGAGGAGAGAGGTCATAATCAACAAGTATATTTTGAGGATTGGAGTGAAAAAGAGATAGAAGCTTGAAGTTATTATACTCAAAAATATTGAATTAAAGTAACTATAAAAGTTTTACTAAAGATTAGACATATAGAAGAATAAGTTATTAATTGACCATAGTCCAAAAATAATTCTTATGTCTAAAGATCTTTACAAGAAGCAAAGATAGTTAATTGATTTAGAATATAGATGAGTAATACGGGTGGCTAACAATATACAAAATGAGTTGTATAGTGCTTGTCCAAATATTAAGATTTGAATTGGTGATGTTATAATAAAGTAAAATTTCTTTATTCAAGATATAACATCTTATCTGCTTATTTTGAGACAAATATATATTACAACAATATAGATAGAGACAAAGATAGTTGATGATAGTTTAGCTTGGACATAGATATGTAGTGAGGATGAAAGAAAGGCAATACAACTTCTAATTGTATCTTCTAATAATAAGCAAAATTGAAATAGCTTGACAGATAATGTATTACCAAGAGTTGTTGAAGAATTTAAGGATTATAGAAGAATACCACTATAAAGCGGAATTATAGAGATATGAAAGAGAAAATATTCTCACAAGATACAAGTGCCTTTAATACAAGCTTTGTTGGTATTTTTAAAAATAAAAATATTATGTATAAAGATTTTTGATATTTATAAAGAAAATAGATTGAAAGATTTTTTAGATTTGATTGTATTAATTGGATTAAGAAATGATGATAAGGTTGTAAAGATTTATTTAAGGAAGATTTATTCTATATTTAAATCTTTTCAAGCACTAGAAATTATTGTAGAATCAAAATATAAGATAGTAGATAAGAAGGTAAAATTCATTGCAAAATCTTTACTAGGCAACTCTAAAGAATAGATAGAAGAAGCATTAAGAGAAAAGAATTTCAGAGATCCAAGAATTATTAGACACCAATTCATCAAAAAGACTTTTAAAGAATTGAAGATTGAATCTTATGGTTTTTTATTGTTAAAAAAAATTATATATTTCAAAGAGATGATTGCAAAATAAGATGAATTATTTTCTTTTGAATCTCATGAAAAAAGATGTGTGGATTTTAATATTGTAGCTCTTATGATTATCTTTATAATACCACATATGCTTTGGAGCTGAAAGCCAATTTCAATGTCAATGGCATACTTGCCTAAATTAATAGACTTATTGAAAGAAAAGATAGAAATGAAGATTTGAAGGCTTCTTTTGTTCTATATTCTAGTTGTTGATTTACAATACCTAAGAAAAATAGATCACTACAATTTATCTTAGATATGTAATTAATAAATATAATAACTATTAGAAATGCATGTATAGAATCTTTAGTAGATAAGTTTCTTCAAACATTTGTAAGAAAGATAATTTATTCAATGGATGATTTATATTTGGACTATGATTAATTTCAACTAATACATAGAAATAGAGATATGATAACAATAAAAACACTACTTGGATTGCTTAAAATATATATTCTCCTACAAGGTGCTATTAACTCAATTATATATATGATGAATGGAATGAATAAGATATTGAGAGATTTTATTCTTGAAAAAACTATACCTTTTTTAGATGATGTTTCTATCAAAGGGTGTAAAAAAATAAAAAAAAAAGATGAAACTTTAAATAAAAGAAGGTGTTATAAGTATATTATTGATTATATACAAGATTATGAAAAGATTTTAACTTGACTTGAAGAAGTTCATTTTATACTATTTAGAGTAAAATCTACATTTGGAATATAAGAAATTATGATTGTTGGATATTTATATGGATTTTATAGAAGAAAATTGGATTCAAGAAAAATTGATGCAATTAGAAGGATGAAAGAGATATGTGATTTTTAAACAAAAGTATATAGGTTTTTATATGCATGTATATTTTATTATATATAGATACATTAGTATGCCTATATAGCAGATCTATTATATGAATTATTACATAAATGTTATTGATTTAAATAAAAAGAAAATTATATTGAAGCAATGCAAAGGCTAGAGGCATTATTATTAACACCTTCAATTTTAAAAAGAATTGATTATGAGTATAAAAGACAAATAATTTTTATTATAGATATTAGTTTTATTGCAATTAGATGGACTATAGGTCAAAATAATTTATATGAGAATAGATTTGGAGTTCAATTTATAACTAAGATTTTAAATATTTACCAATGTATATATTTATAAGTCAAAAGAAAGTTATAGGGAGTTATTTTGGCTATGAAAGGTGAAAAAAACTATTTGATTAGTATAATAGTAGTAATTGAAATAGATTGCTTGCCATTGCTTAGAATGATTATTAATTGTACAATATTCATATTACAAAGTTAAAATGGATTGTTTATATCAAATCATTAAATTTAGAATTTAGACATATTATTGAAAAAAATAATTTAGTAGTAGTAGACATGCCATCTCAAGTAAGATGTGATAATAAAGATGAGATCATTGAAGACATTGATAATGATAGAACAAAATTTTATTTGGTTTCAAATCTTAATAAGAAAGACAGATTGTTTTTTGAAAAGCTTTATAAAAGAAAATTGTTGGATATTGATTATTATTTGAATACCTTGAATAAATAAGCAAATTGGTCTATAAAAAAATTTAAAAAATTAAAAAAATAGCATATGGATTTTTGCTTTAAGAAAGGTTTTTATAAAGAAGACTAAAAAAAAGAATCGGAATGCAACAACAAGTGATAGGCAATAAAAAAGACCAACAAAAATTGCTAAAAGAATTTTACAACAATCTATAGGTAGAACATAGGAAAATTTGGGCTACCTTTGCTAAACTTAAAGAAGGATATTGGTGGAAAAATATGTATCAAGATTTGCTTTTATTTATAGAATTGTGTATAATTTGTCAAACATATTTTAATATATGACATCGAGATGGTTTATATTCAATATATCTTTTAGCTATTCATTTTAAATAGGTTTTTGATTTAATTATTATACTAGTTAGATTATAATAAATGATATATTTGGCCTTGGCTTACAAAGATTTATCAAACCAAGTTGAAGGAAGAACAGTAAAAATAAAATCTATTAAAAGAATTTATAGAATTTTGTTTAGAGATATTATTTATTGCTATAGATGTATGGAAAAGGTCACTATAGATTATAGAGAATTAGATGTAAGAGAAGCTCATAATATCTTTGAAAGATATGAAATTAAATTATCATTGATTATTGCTTATAATCTAAAAGAAAATATAAAAAATAAACATGGTCATTTATTGGTTATAAAAACATTAGTTGAAGCTTGTAATAGGAAGGTGAAAGAATGGCCTTGACTTTTGCCATTTGTATTATGGGCTGATTGAACAACTTATAGTTCTATAATAGGATACATGCTTATTGAGCTCATAACAAATCAAAAATCTATTATGCCAATTGAAAAAAAGAAAGAAAGAAAAAAAAGACCAACTTGGAGTGTGCTATCATGAGAAGATGGATTGATAAGAGAGGAACTTTTAGCTATTAAGATTTGACAACTTGAGCAAAGACCAAAAGATGTACAAATAACATTAGAAAGGTCAAAAAAATAAAATAATGAAATAAGGCTCAATTTGATAAATAATATCAATTAAAGCCTAAGACAATTAAAGGAGGTGATTAGATTTTGGTCTATGGTAGTAGCTTGGATGATCAATATAATATTTTATAAAAGTTTCATAAATATTAGTTTAGACCATATATAATAACAACTATTCATGATAATGCAATCTATTTGCTACAAGAATTGGATGGAACAAAGTTGAAAATATCAATTATTGAAAAGTGAATAAAGATATTTAAAGAATAATATTTAAAATTCAATATAAAAGATCTTGCTAGAAACTTTAACCTTCTAAGATAAGAAGATGGTTTTGATTTGGATAACAAAAATAATAAAGAGGAATTTGATGAAGATATTGAAGGTATAGTATGAAGCTAATAATAACATATAATTTATTTGCCACATACTAGAAGATGTATAGGTTTAGAGGAAGTAGATGTCATATTGTAATATGGCTATATAATAAAAAAATAAAAAAAATAAATATTATAGAAGAACTTAATTAAATATTTAGTAATAAAATTACTTTAATAAATACAAATAAAAGATAGAAAAATAAAAAAATATTAAATATTAATGTCACCTTTTTAAAGACTTCTACTTATCTTATAGGATCATAAATAAGACAAAACAAGATAGTTTAGCAAAAATAGACATATTTATATTAAATCAAAAGATAATTTTTAATAAAAATTATATAAAAAATCTTAGATTGATACTTGGAGAAGGCTGGTTGTGAACCAAGATTGAAATCAAACTTTAAGGCACCAAACCATGTGTTGATGGCAAATAGAGGATTCTTTTATTGATTAGAGAACAAGGTTGGAAAGTTAACTTGATAGGATTTCTTTAAACATTAGTTTTAAGGCTTTTGAGTTTATAATGACTTTGTGAGAGCTTAGCAACATCAAAGTTTTATTTGAGTGATTTTTGTTATTGAAAAATAAAATAGGTTCTTATTTTAAATTTTTTTAAAATTTTGTAGCAAATCTACAAGTGAAAATTTGTGTATTTGTGAATATAGATGTATTGAATGTCTATTGTGAATTTAGCTCAATTGGATGGTTAGATCAAAGATCATTAGAATTTAAAAGAGCTAAGATCTTAGAAATTAGATTTTGAAGATTAATGAGGATTTTGGTGATCTTGAGTAATTTGTTAATTAGATTAGATTGATTCTTTTTGGAATTAATAGTTGACTTAGTTTTTAACATTATTGTAAAATTTTAGAACATGTGAATAAAGCAAAAAGAAACTATTGATGTTGGAAAATTGATACCAAGATTGGATAAAGAGAACGATCAACACTCAAGCAGATTAGGAGCTTTTTCTTCCAATTTGTAAGTTCAAATTCCTTCAAATTTTGTATACTTGTTGTTAACTAGTAGATCAAAAAGTATACAAATTTTGAATAAAGATCAATGGTTAATTTAATAATTATTGAGATTTTAAATCTATTATTGAATTTTTTAAAGATTTTATTAGAGTTAATTTGGATTTGAATAGGATTTTATTAAAATTTATTAGAATTTTAATATAATTTTTTTATAGATTTTATTAGAAATAATTAAGATTTGATTAAGATTTGATTAGGATTTTGTTAAGATTGGTTAGGATTTGATTAAAATTTTGTTAGGATTTTATTAGAATTTCATTAAGATTTGATTAAGATTTGATTAAGATTTGATTAGGATTTTATAAGAATTTCACTAAGATTTGATTAGGATTTGATTAAAATATTGTTAGAATTTACATAGGATTTGGTTAAGATTTTGGTGGATTTATTTAGATTTTTGTTAAAATTTAATTAAGATTTATTTAGGATTTCATTAGGATTGGCTAGGATTTTTTAAAGATTTTTTTATAATTTATTTATAATTACTTTAGAAATTCTTTAGAATTCTTTAAGATTTTTTTATAATTTTTTTAGGATTTTTTAAGAATTTCTTTTAGATTCTTTAAAAATTTCTTTATAATTTCTTTATAATTTTATTAGAATTTTTTTCACATTTATTTATGATTCTTTTAGAATTTCTTTAAAATGATTTTAGGATTTGATTAGAATGGTTAAGAATTCAATTGGAATTTATTTAAGATTTTATTAGAATTATTAGGTTTTTAGTTAGTTACAAAATACAAATTTACTTTCCATAGCCAAGTACCTAGTGCATTCTCAAACAAGACAACACATAATACGACAATGGAGTATTGGAGTTACGATTTTGAAGAATCCTTGGTGTTTGAAGGCATAGCCATCACCATACCATCTAATATATAATGAATAGTAGAATTGCATCACAATAAGAAGGATACTAAGGAATTACAATACAAGATATGGTTCTTTATTTATTTATTTATTTATTTATTTATATTTTGAATATAGCACTACACACAATGATCACTTATACAAATATGATGCAATTATTACTTATGAAAATGATAACAACAACAAAAAGAATTTTTTCCATTGGTGGACTAGTATATACAAAACAAACATTTATTTTTAAGCTTTTGTTAGCATATTTTAGAGAGGAGATACAAAGCGTTGTAGCAATTTTTTTTTCAAGTAGCATAATTTTATTTCTTCTAGGAACTGCTGAGGGCTTGCCCTGCTTGCCAAGATTCTCCGCATATGTTCGCACATATTGTCCCAAAAATCGAACGTAGGCTGTGGTGTGCAAGGGGTGCATCTGCTGAAGGATGGTCCCAATGCCCACGATAAGCGGGCAGCAATCAAGAGCAGCCTTCTTCATTCGACTAGTCAAAGTTCCCAGATGACTATCCAACACATATCTTGGTAGCTGGGAAATAGTGACGAGAAACAATAGGAGAGCGCAGCCATTAGCTGGCCTGGTAGTTGTGTAGATAGAATGGAGTGGTGTATAAAGACCACACAAATGCAATTGCTTTCGCAACTCTCCTAGCATGCGGGTCTTCACTTCCGAATTCTCCACACCGCTTGCTGTACCCTCTTTGGAATCCAAAATGTCAGCCAGCGCTGCCTTATTCATTGCGTCCACAGCATGTGATATAGTGCTCGATTCGAACTTAGCTGACGCTCGTAAATGAGACCCCAGAAGACAATGAAGCAGTTGTATTTGTCCGATTCGAGATACACTCTCCACCAAAGCGTTCCATCCTGCTGCATTTACTCCCACACGAGTGCAGTATTCGGCATATACGACAGTCCCAGGGTCGGGAATAGACGAGTTAGGAGTCAACACATTTTGGAGGGACTCTAAGCAGTTGCTCATTTCGCTGGATTCCGAATTGTATGAGAGATACATAACTGCCTGCCGAATGGCATGTGTAACTTGAAAGCTCAGCAGCCGATCCAATCCAGTCAATCCGGCTGTTCCAAAAGTGGCCTGTAACAACGCCATAGTGCTTTACCCCACAAGCTCTTGCCCTTGAGCATCGAACCAACCATTCATGGGTACTAGGTACATAGACTTCGAAGGGTCAGTCAATTGCAGGAGCTTATGCGCCAAACGCCCCATAAAATTGCTGGTCATAGAGGTATCTTTTGCAGGGACCGAAAATTGTGGAATGGGCTTGGCAGGATCCTGATACACGCTCTGCCAGTCCTGTACCTTCCTCTTCACCAAAGCATTGCACTCTTGCTCAGCATTGTAGTCAATACTGCGCGCAAATTCCTCATGCCATAGCTGAAGCCCATGCACATAATCCTGAAAATATTCTATAGATAGTCGTTGAGCTTGTAATGACAGTAGAAGCTCTTGTAATTGCTCCTCCTGTTCCACCACTCCGCCCGTTGGAAATACCAAGATGGTGTGTAACGATGTAGCAACCTGCTTCACCAGCTGCTTGCTTATCCCAATTTCCAGAAGCAGCCAAGGATCCACTTCTATAGCTCCCATGAACGTCTTCTTAGTAGCCACTCTCTTTATCAATTCAACCTTTTGAACAATTAATTGGCAGTTACTTATTTGCAAATTTGGATCACTTTTCCACACACATCCACTCTCTTGATCCAAATACCACACACATCCATGTCTATTAGGTCCATCCACTCTATTGATCCAAATAATATATATCCAAATAATGTATCTCATTAATAAGCATTGGAGCCTACACAAATAGTAAGGATTCTAAATCCTCTATATAAATGTGACAAATCTAGGAGTAGAAAGATAATTGAGGGATTTTATGAAGAATAATAGATTCAAGTACAAGTCAACCATGACCATTGTAGTAGAGACTCTTGATTGAGTCCAAATTCTAATCATGAAACAAGAACATTATATAATATTGTCTTGTGGCTTGACACAAGCATATAGGAGTAGTTAAAAGACTATCACTAGCTTAAATTTGCTTCTAGTACTTGTTCATTTTTCATCATCATGTTCTTGGTGCCTAAGAAAAAATCTATTACAATCCAAATTATGTAATTATTAGTACTATATGTCAAAGTTTAGAATTATTGCTCATTTTGAAGCACAATTTTTTTCATAAATCACATATAAATTTCAACTTTTAGATTTTAAAGATGGACTTTATTAACAATCTTGCTTAGTAAAAATATAAAATTACATGTTAACTCCTAAAAACTCTACCTATCTTAATATCCAAAATATAAAATGGATATACATATATATATATATATATATATATAGAATTCATATCATGAGTGGTTGCAGTGATATAAGTCTTGTTTCAAGAGTCTCTATACTTCTTATCTTTGGCAATAGCCATTCTAGTTTAATATTGTATCATCTTTGAATGATTCTTTACTCCTTTCAAATGACACAAGAGTATTTTGATACTTTAGTTATTTGTGTTTCATATCATTGACAATATATAAAAATAAAGAAAAGAGAGAGAAAAATATATATCTTTTTTTCAAAGCAAATACGCAAAGAAACAAGATTGCAAAGATTGGAAGTACATGCATGCTAACTTTTCCACCTCTCTTAGACTCTATTATCTACATCTAATATTTTATTTCTAAAATTAATAAAAATATCTAAAGATTAAACTATATATTTATCAAATATTGTAGCATTCAAAGACGCTAATAAAGAAAAGACAAGGTCCTAATAAAAGATCAATAAAATTATATTAACAGAGTTTATTTGTACATTTTAGAATAGTTTAAAGTATATATCCTACTTTAAGAATGTTATCATCTAGTCCATGAATTCTTCTACAATCTAAGATTTGATAATAAAACTTTGAATTATTAATTTGAAAAAAAAAGTATTGGATGTTATAATCACTACTCTAACTACTTTAATGTAATTTTTTTAAGCAACTTCAAAAAGATGAAAGATATGGCAAAGACAAGATTATAAGGATTTTTTTCAAATGTTATTAATTCTTCTTTGAGGAAGAAGAACTCATATTATTAGTACAAGCTTAAAATTCTCTTATTTATGATCTATACAAAGAATGTGCCTTACAATAAATATGAGATTGTACCAAGATAATGATGTTAAAAAGAATAAAAATATAGACTTTCATAATATTTTCTACATCCTAACAAGAGAACAACAGCTATTTATGTTGATAAAGATCAAAAATACAATTTACATTCTTAATAGAATTATAATGTATAGATTGGTATATCAATCAATTAAAAAGGCCAATAGAAATATTGGAGATTACGCAAATAATTGATAATATATTATAAACTATATAATTTTATTTACTTTTGATATATAACTTCATAAATTGAATCTTTATATTTTATAATTTTTTTTAATAAAGAAATAAAACTTCTTTTTTATTTAATTTCTAGTCATTTAGTTTCTATTGATGATAAAAAAAAAATTATGCTATTTATCCAATTAAATTTTTTAATATTCTTTCTACTAATATATTTCTATCTTATTATTTAAAATTAAAATTGGAGCTCTTATAATGATGTTATAGAATTTGGCTTATGGTTTATATAATAGAACAAATCTTATTATAAAAGCTTTTATACCATATGTAATTATTACAAAAATTATAATTAGAGTCCAAATTAAAAAAATAAGTCTTTATTCTATAAATCAACTTAGAATCCTTAGATATTTTATGGTAATTAAACAACGACATTGTTTGAGAGTAGTATCATATTAGAATACAACTATAGGGTAAAAAAATAAAAGAAAACATATGTTATAAAGGAGCTTAATTGAAGACTTAGTGACAAAATTATTTTAAAAAATATAAGTAAAATATATGGAGGTAATAAAAATGTTTAATATTAATACTATTTTTTTATAAAAAATAGCTTCTATTTATCTTATAGGATCATAAACAAGACAAAAGAAGATAGATTAACAAAAATAATATTATAGGCATCTTTAGATTAAAAAAAAATAGTTTTCAACAAAAATTATTTAAGAAAATCTTAAATTGATACTCAGGGAAGGCTGGTTGTGAACCAAGATCAAAACCAGATCTTGAGGCACAAATCTATGTATTGATAAGAAATAGAGGGTTTTTTTTTATTGGTTAGAGAGTGGAATTGGAAAGTTGACTTGATAGGATTTCTTTAAGCATTGGTTTCAAGGTTTTTAAATTTGTAATATCTTTGTGAGAGCTAAGCAAAATAAAGATTCTATTTGAGTGACATTGATTGTTGAGAAATAAAATGGATTCACATTTTAGAGAATTTTGTGAATTTTGTAATAAATCTATAAATAAAAATTTATATATTTATAAATATAGATGTGTTGAATATCTATTATAAATTTATCTTAATCAATTAGTTAATTCAAAGGTTATTGGAATTTAAATGAGCTAAAATCTTGAAAATTGGATTTTAGAAGTTAATAAGGATTTTGGTGATCTTGAGCAATTTGTTGATTAAATTGGATTAGTTCTTTTTAGAGTTGATAGTTGATTTAGTTTCTAATATTTTCATAAAATTTTAGAACATGTAAATAGTGCAAAAAGAAGCTATTGATGCTAGAAAATTGACTTTAAGATTAGAAAAGGAGAACAATCAACACTTGAGCAGATTGAGAGCTTTTTCTTCTAATCTATAAATCTAAATCTCTTCAAATTTTATATGCTTGTAATTAATTAATAGATCAAAAAATATAACTTTTTAAAATAAATATCAATAGTTAATTCAATAATTATTAATATTTTATATCTACCATTAGATTTTATTAGGGTATTATTAAAATTTATTTAAGATTTTTTTAGAATTAATTTAATATATTTTTAGGATTTTATTAGAAATATTAAGATTGTAGTAGGATTTTACAAGGATTTGATTAAGGTTATATTAAGATTTTATTAGAATTTGATTAAAATTTGATTAAAATATAATTAAAATTTTATTAAAATATATTTAGAATTTGATCAAAATTCAATTAGAATTTGATTAAAATTTGATTAAGATTTTTTTAGGATTTATTTAAGTTTTGATTAAAATTTAATTAAAATTTATTTAAGATTTCTTTAGAATTGGCTAGAATTTAGTTAAGATTTCTTTATGATTTCTTTATAATTTCTTTAAGAAGTCTTTAGAATTCCTTAAGATATCTTTATGATTTATTTAGTATATTTTTAAAAATTTTAAAAGATTCTTTATGAATTTTTAAAAATTTATTTAGGATTTTTTTAAGATTACTTTAGGATTTGATTAAGATTGTTAAGGATTCAATTGGAATTTATTTAGGATTTCATTGAAATTCTTAGATTCTTAGTTAGTTATAAAATACAAGTTTATCTTCCACAACTAAGTGCCTGGTGCATTCTCAAACAAGACAATATATAATACGACATAAGTGGTGAATATAATATGAAAGTTTGAGGTGGGAGGCATTGGATTTTATTCATTTCTGTTTGGATTTGATAGAAAAAAAAGGCAAGAAGATTAAAGTTGGAACTTCAAGAAGAGCTTCAAATGGTTATTTAAGTAGAACTTCTATTGAATTTTCTATTCAAAGACAAGGTATATATATAGATCTAAACATTGCAAGTATGTTTCAAGCATTTGCATAATCTATGCAACAACAATAATGCAATGATAGCAAGGAGGCTTTGGCAACCAAAGCATTTCAAGCAATGGTTAATAAAATTGACTAATTTATTAGAAAGAATATTTTAAAATATTTAAAATATTATATATAGAAAATAAAATTGAATTGTGTTTCCAAAAAAAAGATGATTAAATAATTTGAACTTGTTATAATACTGGAGATAAGAAAATATATAAGATCAATTCATGGAGCATTTTGAAAGTACATAGAAGATATTTTCACATGCATTAAAGGATGAATTTTTTTTGAAAGATATTGATCAAGTTACTAAGAAATTATTCTTAAAATGGATTGAGTGGCCTAAAAGAATTTATAAGCTATAGAACTATTAAAAAAATTTGAAAGATAATATTCTTGATTGTCAAAGATAGAAAAATTAATATTAGAATCAAATAAAATTGAATTATTTCTTTGTACTATTGATGGAGAATTATAAAAAAAATTATAAGTTATTTTTGAAGATAAAGAGAAAGATGAAGAATTGACAACAAAATAGAGAAATGTTGAAGATATTGTAAGATTGCCTATAAAATAAGAAAGGAGAAAGGATAGGATTAGTATTCAATAAGTAGCATAAGTATCTAGAACTCAAGTACCTACTATATGGTCAACCTACTACCATGTCTATTGTCCAAATTCCAATAGCTACATTAAAGAAAGAAGATATGGAAGTTGAAGAAATTATATATGAAATGCAAGATCTTCAAATTAAACTTGCAAGGCTTAAAGAAAAAATTTCTATAAATAATTCAAATGCTACTTTTAAACAAAGATATATACAAAGATACATTTGGTATGATGATATTTTTCATTCTTGAAAAGATTGTGACGAATTTAAAAAATATAATGCAATAAAGAGATATTTTTTGGAAGGATGGAAAAATAGCATTAAAGGATACTAGAGATCTTTTACAAACCAACTTTGGTAAAAGAGGTATAAAAGCATTGGTTTAAAATTATTTGATAATATATGGAGTTATAACATAAGAAGTTGTAAGTTATGGTACAAGGATAGATGATGACTTCAATAAAAATACGGAAACAAGTGGATTTTAGTCTTTTATAATTTCTACAATGTAAAAAGAAAAGATGCCATGAAAAAAATTATTAAAGATTGTTGCTATAATTTATAGTGCTATAGATTAAAAAGATCCTATAAAGACTCTTTCAATCCATGCATATAGTGCTAAGGGCTAGCATGAAGCTTTAATAGAAAAAAAAGAAAAAAAGAGATTCTGATAATATAAAATAAGAAAATTCTTCTAAAAAGAAAATTTGAGGAGACAAGACTCATAATATGACGTCACAAGAATTATTCATAGAAGATGCTTTAATAACTTTGAAGGAAAAAAAAAAAAAAAAAAAAAAAAAGACAAAAAAAAAGATAAATCAATAACTTATAAATTATTCTTTGATATTAAAGCACCAATAAATTTAAAAAGAATGCTTGAAGAATGTGTATTCAATATTAAGGTTGAATTTATATTGAAAGAAATTTTAAAGATTACAAAGAAGAAGTTTTATAATGTTATTGTTGACAATATTAAATAGAAGAAACAATTAAGAGATGAAGTAGGATTGAGTCATACTATTGATTCAAAGATATATAAGGATGAAGAAGAATTTGATAATTGTTGCAAGCAATCAATAAGTGAGGAGAGAGGTCATAATCAGCAAGTGCATTTTAAGGATTGGAATAAAAAAGAGATAGAGTCTTTAAGTCATTTTTGCTTGAAAACATTGAGCTAGAGTGACTACAGTGTCGTGTTGTAATACATTTATATAGTGAAAAGTATGAATAAGAATAAATTCTACTTAATACTTAGTTATCTTGGATTATTAAAAATTTTAGGTACTTAAGAAAAGATTTATAGAAGCCTCTTAGATTAATTCTTACTCTAATAGCTAAAAGATAAAAATTAGTTATTAAAATTTTCTTCTAGGTTGTAAAAACTAATTCACGACTTTTAAAAAAAACCATAAGTTAATGAAAATAGGATAAGAAAAGTAAAAAGTTAATATGGTAGATACCAAGGTTGAGTTGAGGATAGGATTAAGTTTAAAAGCCCTTAAAATAAGTTAGATCAATACCCGAGGGGTGACTAGATATGAGATAGGGTCGAAATCAGATCTTCAGCCTCGTAAACAACCACCGAAGGCAGGAATTCGAAACATTCAAAGATTGGCAATTAGGACTAGATAGCCAGCTTGAAGTGGATTCCAAGGGCATTTAGCTTGTTACCATAGGACTTTACAAGACTTAGCAATTGCTATTCAAAGTCAAGATTTGTATTGGTGTTTTGGATTTTATATAAGACAATGATGGCTTGCATTGTTGAGCGATTTGTATAATCTGTATAGCATCTATAGTTCAAAATTTGATATTGTTTGGATTATTAGGTGTACTAAGTGTATACAAATTTTTTTGTTGATCTAGCAATGCAATCAGGAGATATTTGAGCTTTGATACAAAGGATTGTCGGAAGTTGGGAGTTTAGGGTTGGATAGGGATTCTATGATAACTAAAGATCCACCATTTGGATCAATATAAATTTTGGTATGGTGATAGAAGACTTATAGTTTGAGCTACATATCAAATTTGAGCTAAAGTTAACAGTAGAAGAAGGAGAAATCACCATTGGAGTTTCTACATCAATCTTCAAGTTGGTGGCTGAGTGTCATCAGTGTGCTTTTTGGGCATTTTCTTGCAATTTGTAAATTGGATTGAGCTGAATTTTTTTGAGCATGTAAAAGGCTTATACCAACATTTGTGTGCAAAATTTCACACTAAGTGGACAGTCAGATTAAAAGTTATAGCTTATCAAATCTCACTAATTAGGATAAGGGCTTACAAATAAAAATAAAAAATTGCTTAATTATAAAAGAAACAAGGAAATTGGGGTGTATGTATGATTGATGTTACTAAGAGGAGTGTTTTTAAACACTTTTAAATTGAAGTTCAAATTATATTCCTCATACATGGATGAAACGCATTAGGGTTTCTTGATTATTTGCAAATACAACTTTATCTTCTATAGCCAAGGGCCTTGTACATTCCCGAATAAGACAACACCTAATACGACAACAAAAGTATTAATAAAGATTGGAGATATAGAAGAATTAATTATTGTTCTAATTAACTGTAT
The DNA here is from genome assembly GCA_036785485.1 of Physcomitrellopsis africana. Taxonomy (NCBI): domain Eukaryota; kingdom Viridiplantae; phylum Streptophyta; class Bryopsida; order Funariales; family Funariaceae; genus Physcomitrellopsis; species Physcomitrellopsis africana. The sequence goes on along the minus strand of JAWRVF010000475.1, from coordinate 16,240 downwards.
TTTAGAGATAAATCTTATGTCCAAAGATCTTTATAAAAAGTAAAGATGGCCAATTAATATAGAACATGGATGGGCAATATGGACAGTTAATAATATATGAGGTGAAATATATGGGACTTGTTCAAATGTCAAGATTTGAATTGGTGATATTGTAATAGAAAAAAAAAATTTGTTTAAGATATAACATCTTATCTGCTTATTTTGAAACAACCATATATTATGGTATCGTATTGTAATATGTTTATGTGGTAAAAAATATAAACAAGAATGATTTCTACTTAACATTTAATTATCATGGTTCAATAGGAATTCAAGATACTTAAGAAAAGATTTATGAAAGCCTCTTAGATTATTTATTTATTTATTAATTAATAGATATAAGTTAATTATTAAATTTTCCTTCTAGGTTATAGAAACTCTATCACTACTTTTAAAAAGCCATAAGTTAATAAAAACAAGATAGAGGAGGTAAATAATTAGTATTTTTGATACTAGGATCAAGCTTAAAAATCCTTAAAATAAGTTGGAATGATAACCAAGGGTCGACTATGTATGGAACAAGGTTGAAATCCAACCTCTAGCGACAAAAATGGCCACCAAGGGCAAGATATTAGGTCATTTGGAGATTGGCAATTAGAATTGGAGAATTAACTTCAAGTTGGTTTCAAAGGCATTAGATTTGTTTCTATAGGATTTGAAAGGACTTAGCAATTGCTATCTAAAGTCAAGATTTGTATTAGGAATTAAGTTTTATGCAATAAAATTAAGACCAGCACTCTTAGCTATTGTAAGCAATTGAAATGATATCTATAATTAATAATTTGATAGTATATGGGTGATTAAGTGTGCTAAGATTGAGTGAAAATTTATAACAATCTAATAATGCAATTGAGATTTATTTGATCTTTAGTACGAAGAGGTACCAGTAATTGGCAGTTTAGAATTATTTAGGATTTCTATGATATCTAAAGATCTATTAGTTGAATTAAGGTGAAATTTAGCGTAATATTACAAGTCTTAAAAAATAAGCTATTCATCAATTTTTAGCTAGAGTTAATAGTTGAAAAAGGAGAAATTGCTACTAAGATATCTGCATCAACTTTCAAGTTGGCGGCCGAGTGACATCAATGTAGTTTTTGGTTAATTTTCTACAATTTATAAGTTGGATTGGGCTGAAACTTATTAAGCATATAAGAGACTTATATTTGCATTTTTGTACAAAATTTTACACTAAATAAACGATCAAGCTAAGAGTTATAGCTTACTAAAGTTCATTGATTAAGGTTAGGATTTGCAAAGAGAAATCTAAGTTACTTAATTGTAACAAGTAACAAAGCAATTGGATTTTATATGTAGCTAAAGTTACTAAAAAGAGTGTTTTTAAGTACTTTATATTGACTTGAGCACTTTTAAATTGAAAATCAAATTATATTTTTCTTATATGGATGAAACCTATTAAAGGTTCTTGAAGATTTGTAAACTGCAACCTCATCCTCTACAACAAGATATCTGGTGTATTTTCAAATAGAACAATACGTAATACAACATAAGTGGTGAATCCAATATGAAAGTTTAGAGTGGAAGGTATTGGATTTTATTTGTGATTATTTAGAATTGATGGCGTAAGAAGACAAAAAGGTTGAATTTGGAGTTTTTGATGGAGCTTTGGGTGGCGTTTCAAGTAGAGCTTCAAGTGGATTTTCTTTTGGTGGACAAGGTATGTATCTGGATTCAAACACTACAAACATGTTCCAAGCATTTACATTGTTTATACAACAGCAATAGAGCAATGATCACAAGGAGAGTTTGGCAATCAAAGTATTGCAAGTAGTGGTTAATAAGGTTGACCAATTTGATAGAAGAAATATTTCTAAATATTTAATATATTATGTGTAAAAAATAGAATTGAATTGAGTTTTTAAAAATGATATGATTTTATTATTTGAACTTGCTATGATATTGAAGATAAGAGAACATGTAAAATCAATTATAGAACAATCTCGAAGTTCTTGGGAGACATTCTGTCACGCATTGAGAGATGAATATTTCTTAAAAGATTTTGATCGGGTCACTAAGAAATCATTTTTGGAATGGATTAAGTATCCTAATAAAAAATTATAAATTACCAAATTATTGAGAGAATTTAAGAAGGAGTATTCTTGGTTATTGAAAGTGGAAAAGATAATATTGGAACCAAACAAGGTTGAATTATTTCTTCAAGCAGTTGATAGAGAATTGTAAGAGAGGTTAGAAATTCTTCTTGAGGATAAAGAAGAGGATGAAGGATTGACAATAAAATAGAAAGAAGTTGAAGATGCAGTGGAATTGCTTACAAAAAGAGAAAGGAGAAAGGATAGAGTTGGTATTCAAAGAGTTGTGCAAGTATCTAAAATTTAAGTACCTACTTCTCAATCAATAGTTTCTATTATCCAACCTTCAATAACTATATCAAAGAAAGAAGATGTAAGAATCAAAAATATTATACATGGAATGCGAGGTATTCAAATCAAACTTACAAGGCTTGAGGAGAAGACTTCTACAATGAATTCAAAGGCTACTTTTAAGAAAGGATATGTCCAAAGATGTATTTGGTATAATGATGATTTTAATTCTTAAAAAGATTGTGGTGAATTCAATAAAATAGTGTAACAAGATATTATTTTTTGGAAAGATGAGAAATTGACATTAAAGAATACTGGTGAAATTTTCCAAATTAATTTTGATAAAAGACATATGAAAGCACTAGTCAAGGATTATTTGGTAGCAAATGAGATTACAGTAATAGAAGTTACAAGTTATGGTGCTAGAATAGATGACAACAATAGACAAGAAAAGGAAATTCTTTCAAGAGGCAAACTCAAGGAGATAAGATTTGTAAGATGACTTTACAAGAGTTACCAATGAAGGATACCTCAACATTATTAAAAAAAGTCAAAAGACTTAGGAGAAAAAAGTAAGTTGATAACCTTCAAATTACTCTCTGATATTGAAGCACCAATAGATTTAAAGGAGGTGCTTGAAGAACATGTTCTCAATGTTAAAGTTAAATTTACATGAAAAGAAATTTTGGAAATTACAAAGAAGGAATTTTATGATGTTATTATTGATAGTATTAAGCAGAAGAAGCAATTAATGGGTGAAGCTGGATTAAATCATGCTATTGATGCACATATATGTGAAGATGAAGAAAATGAAATTGATAATTGTTGCAAACAATCAAAAAATGGAGGAAGTAGTCATAATCAAAGAGTACGTTTTGATGATCAAAGTGATAAGGGAAAAGAAATTTTGAGTCATTATACTCAAAAGCATTGGGCTAGAATAACTACAAAGGCATTAATAAAGATTGGAAATATGAATGAGCCAATTGTTGCTTTGATTAACCATGATTTGGAAATAAATCTTATATCTAAAGATCTTTGTATGAAGCAAAAGTGGCTAATTAATATGGAGCATGGATGGATAATATGCGTAGCTAATAATATACAAGGTGAATTGTATGGCGCTTGTCTAGATGTGAAAATTTGGATTGGTGATGTTGTGATGGAGCAAAATTTTTTTATTCAAGATCCAACATCTTATCTTCTTATTTTAGAACCACCTATAGGACCTCCTACACGTGTCTAATTTGTAAGACACATATCAAACTTACACTACAAGTTTTTCATATGTGCGCCACGTACTTTGCTTGTTCCGCAAGCTATCAACAATATGTGACACATGGCTAGCTTGTTCCACAAGCTACCAATATGTGTGGCATGTGGCTAGCTTGTTGACCAAGTTTCTAACCTACCAATGACCTATAGACATGTATAAAGGTGATTTCGGGTCTATAAAGCTTCTAGGAAGCTACTCTATTAAATATTATTAAATCAATTTATTTTATCTACTTCTATTGGTTTATATTAATTAGATAATTATTAAAATAAATCTTATGTCTGTGATATTATCTCCCCTTTTAAAGACGAGTTCTACGAGGAGTGGTGATTACATGTTGAGGAAGTCCAAGATACGTTGAATTCTGCTTGCCACATACTCTGATCTTTGTTCCCTTCGAAGGTAGTTGATAGGTCCTTTCAGCCATTGATAATGTTCTATACTAGGGCAAGAGGACCACCCTGTTATTTGATCATTGTTGAGGCCTTCATAACTCTCTTCAAAGAAAATATTAAGAATACCATCAAGAGTAGTTCCTACCTCTAAAAGTATCACCAAACATTGAGAGTCTCTTTCAAGGTCGTGATACCAAACATGTTATATTTTGCCATCAATCCAAAAAAAGACATATCGTTCTTGAGGGTCTTTATCTCTATTCCGTTGTCTTAAAGGTTGTGATAGTTGTAATGTCTTGTCTCGTAAATAAGCAAATAATGGCTCTTCAGCTAAATTTGCTGGTTGTTGGTCCTCCATCTCTTTAATACAAACAAATCTAAGGAAATAAAAAACAATGATACAAGGTAGGATGAAATCTCTATAGAACCTGCTTTGCTTTATAGCAAAGATTTTCTTGATTTTTTTATCTTAGTTTTGATGGATGTCGTCAATGAAATGCATTGATTTTTATTAATGTATTTGCTAGATTCTTGGATGGCTTCCATGTGCGTTCACTAATATCGTATCCGCGCCAATGCACAAGATATTCTAGTCAATTTTGGTGGCGCCTTGAATCTAAAATCTCTTCAACCTCGAATTCTTCATTATTGTCTACTTCTATAGGAGGTGGTGGCATTTTTTCTCTTTCTTATATATCCATTGTTTTGTATGGCTTGAGTAGTGACACGTTGTTGGATAGAGAGAATTTGCCTTAGAAAAATACTAGGTTCCTAGTTGCTACTATAAGTAGTAGGGAATATGAGGGAAAGCCATACAAATATCTTCTATACTTGTACAATATTTATTCAACCTTCCATATTACACTTATATTATTTTTGTACAAAATTTATACAAATATAAAGTATAATCCTTTGAATAATACTTATATAAAAATAGAATATAATCTTTGTATAAAAATAGAATATAATTCTTATATAGAAATAGAATATAATTCTTATATAAAAATAGAATATAATTCTTATATAAAAATAGAATATAATCCTTATATAAAAATAGAATATAATCCTTGGTATAATACTTGTATAAAAATAAAGTATAATCCTTGATATAATACTTGTATAAATATTTGTATAAATATTATGTATAATACTTATAAAATACTTATATAAATACTTGATATAAATATAAGTATACATATTTATATAATAAGTATAAGAAAAGTATGTATATACTCAAGTATACCTCAAAATATAACCGCATCTGAAGAATACAAGTTATACAACAAGCTGAAACTAAATAAATCACTAAAAATTCATCCAAAGGTCAAATCAAGCATGCTTATAGCCTATGGAAAGCTAATAACTCATTGTAAAACATATAAAAATTTCACAAATAGATATCTTACCATTTAATAGTTATGGAAAAATGAAATAGGCACTAAAAATTCCCTGTAAATACAAAGCAGCAAAGCTCTTCTTCACTTCAGCCTTTGTTGTGGTTGCTTCCCTTCTCCAAATTAGACATGCAATAACTTTTTAGAAAGCTCACTCCATCATCTAACTTATCTTAAAATTTTGCATGTATACCTCTCAAACTTCAGATTTTATAGCTAGTCGAATCTACTCCTCAAACCCTAGTAATAATTTATCCTCTTGATACTTCACAGTTCATAAATCTTTCATAGAAGCTTCAAATGCATTGATTTTTATTTTTGTAAAAAGCTTACATAAGCTGATATAAGCATCTAAAATATCAAAAATATTGAAGAGATAGTCCGACTTGGATGGTTGAATAAAGTCTTTGCCTCTCTTCATTGGATGGCAATAGACTCTTTCCCACTCTCAAGCTTACAACTTTCTCTCTCCAATTCCAAATGCTACAAGAAATATCTTGATAGAAAGCTAGTACAATTTTCCACACTTTCTACAAATTGCACTAAGAAAGTATTGAAATCAAACTTGCAGTGATAGCTCAAAGTTTCTGCCATCACCTTTCAATAGTAGCAGACCTTACTCCACTAAAACAAGCATAACTTTTTGCTCACAACTCCAATACAAGCAAGTGAGTAGTTTCTAAAATTCCCACAACTTAAAGAATACACCTTCTAATTTTCATTATAAATGCTTCCATATCCTTGGAGCTATCTCTCTCCAAAGTTCATTGCTCAAAAACTGCCAAATCCTAGGTCCAACAAGAAGAATATTCTTCCCTTTTCCTCCACATCAGCCCATGTCTCGCCCACATAGACAGCCAAAATCCTATTGGATAGGCCCTATTCATTTCCATATTCTTCTTTCTTACTCCTTACAAGGTCCATGCTACCTCAAAGTCAACAAGAAAGATAAAACAACCTTCACCTTTCTTCTTAGTACAAAGAATCTATTCTAAGATATAAGTAAGGTAGGAACAAAACAAATAGCCATCTTAATTTACTAATTAAGTGGCTAAAATGAATCCTCTCCTTATAATATCTTTTAAAATAGCCTCTAACACTCACACATGTAATAATAATAAATATAAAATATATAATATTCTTACACACTACACGTAAATACAGCATGACAACGTAGAATACATGATGGATCTTCATGGACTCCGGTAGGTGTAATCGATATGCAACTAGATTGATTTATTTAGAAATAAAAAAAGATCCAAGCCTATGATAGTCCAACTTATCACAAGGACAAGTAGTCTTGATATTGCGATGAAGTAACCATACCTTGTCCCCCACGTTGAATTGTGGTTGTTCCTTGCAAAATGCATCTGCATTTATTTTTTGTCCTTCTTGAGCTTTTTTTAATTGCACCTTCATTATTGCATGTAGCTCTCACAAACAATTTGTCAAATCTTTTGCCGCTGGATTATCAATTTTTGAAAAGTCAAAAGCATCAAGTCGTGGGTAGTAACCATAATTGGCAAAGAAAGATATTTGTTATATAGAAGAATGTATTATATTATTATAAGCAAACTCTGCCAATGGTAGAAGAGTTGTTCATCTTATTGGTAGTTGATGGTATACCTTAAGTACTACTCCAAGACTTGGTTTACGTGCTCTATTTGTCCGTCAGTTTGAGGATGAAAAGCTAAAGATAACTTTATGTCTACTTTTAAGTTCTTAAAAAGGATTTTCTAAAATCTTGATACGAATTGAGTTTCCCTATCCGATATAATATCCTTAGATAATCCATGATAGCGATAGATATTATCAATGAAAAGCTTAGCTGTTTCTTCACCTGTGATAGATTTTGTACATGACACAAAATATGCCATCTTTGTGAACTGATCTACTATTACAAATATAGAGTCATAAGATCTTGAATTTGGAAGATCTGTGATGAAATCTATAGAAACACAAGACTATGGTTGTTTTGGAATAGGTAATGGCTGAAGAAGTTCAAAAGATTGATGATAAGGAGTCTTTGATCTTGAGCAGATATCACATGATTGTACAAAGTCTTTGACTACCTTCCACATTTGAGGCCACCAAAAATCTCTTGATATAAGTTCTAAAGCCTTGTTGTATCTAAAATGTCCTGCCATTGGAAAATCATGACGTGCTTGAAGAACATGTAAACGTGCTTCTCCTTTTGGAACATATAGGCGTCCTTTAAAATATAGTAGGTTATTTTTGAACTCGAATTTAGAAGAATTATGAGTCTTGAAAGAATTATTCTTGATATCATGAACAAAAAGATCTGAGGACATACTTGATTGAATTTGCTTGAAAAAAGTTGAATCAATAGTCAATGTTGATTTCATTGCTCGAAGATGAAATTGCTCTAGTTTCAAGAGGGCCGTTCTTTGTTGCTCAAAAGTTGCATCTCCTTCTTTTGGTGCAAAATAAGAACATCTAGAAAAAGCATCGAATAAACCTTGTTCTTTTCTTAGCTGATAAGTGATAATGAATTTGAATCTTAATAAAGATATATTCCAATGAGCTTGATGACGATTCAACACGTGTGCCGACATGAAATACTTGAGGTTCTTGTGATCCGTATACACAGTGATTGGATTGGAAGCATCTTCTAGATAATAACGCCATTCTTGAAAGAAATCCATGATTGCAAGAAGTTCTTTGTTGTGGATCTCATAATTGATCTCGATTGTTGAAAATTTTCTTGAATGAAAAGCTACTAAATGAAGTTTGTTATTTATTTCCATTTATGACAAAACCGCACCCAAGGCAAAGTCCGATGCGTCTGTTTCCATAAAAAATGCCTTAGAAAAGTCAACACGATACAAGATTGGTGCAAAATCAAAGGATGTCTTCAAAGCTTCAAATACTACTTCCGTTTCTTGATTCCATTGGGGTTTGTCTTTAAAGGTCAAACGTGTAAGTGGAGCTGCAACTTGAGAGAAGTCTTTGATGAAGATCCGATAATAATTGGCAAATCTTAAAAAGCATTAGACATCTCTTACCATCTTTAGATTCTTCCAATTCATGATTGTTTGGACTTTCTTAGAATCCATCATGAGACCATTATTTGAAATAATGTATCCTAAAAAATCAACTTGAGTAGTATGAAATACATACTTTTCTATCTTGGCGTTGTTGTGGCAAAAGTCCGCTTCAGATAGACGCAAGGTCCCTCTTTACAATCAAGTTGGATCCAATATGCACAAACTTATTTAAATTTTTCTTTTATAGTCACAAAACCATACGTATAATAAATCAACAATTTAGAAGCTTGAAAATTTATAAATCAAAATCTAGCCGTTTATATAAGTTTAAATTTTGGAAGCATAGAGTTCACTTCTTTAGTCATCTTCACAAAAATTTTCAACTGTGAATTCATTACCGATCACCAGATATCATCAAAATATTAGCAAGTAATTATATAAGTAAAACCAAACCAGAAACTTGAAAATTCATAATTTAAGATCCAACTATTCAAATAAGCTCAAAATTTGGGAAAACATATCTCATATCTTTGATCTTTGTCACATAAATTTTGAGCCATGAATTCATTGTTGATCATTACATATCACCAAATCCTTGGCAAATACTTTTAAAAGTCAAAACCCTAGATACCTGAGAACAAATTTGCCATTACTCCCTAATCAAAGTTTCAATTGATATGAGATTTTAGACATAGATTTTTTTATAGTATAAGTAATATGTATACAAAAAATGAGCTTCAAATTCTTCTTGAAATTCAAGTTCTAGCTTAAAGCAAATCCTTCTATTTATCTAACTTCTTCAAAACCCTAGTTTAGTTTGCTGGGTTTAACTAGCCATATCTCACTCAATCTAAACTCATTTCTATCAATTCTTGGATGTAAAATGTGTAGCTTGAAGTCTAGTTTCTAACCCAACTTTTTGATTTCTTGCTAGTATCTTAAAACTTCTAATATACCCTGAAAAGTGACAGTAGGTGTCATATTAGTAGTCTAAGTTCAAACAAGCATATCTCTATCATCTAAGCTCCGAATCTTGCGTTTCTACCACCTAAACTCATGCCAAGAAGAAGCTCTCTCTGAATACCTCTCTAAATTTGCCAAAAAATCCCGTCTTCTTCTCCTCCAAGCTCGTCAAAAAAGTCGTAGCCAAGGTCTTCAAAGTCCAAGTCAACAATTAATAGTTTAAAGTTATAAAAACCCCAAATCTAATCCTCCAAGTCAGCACTATTAATGGTAGCCGACTATTGACATCCAAATCTACTATTTATCCTTGGTAAATCCTAAATCCAATCTCAAAGTCAAAACTCCTTATATCTACAAATATAACCCTGAATCTACTAAAATCTAAGATTGGAAAAAAAATAAAAGAAATAAAAGAAAGTTTCAAGGCTAGATCAAAGTTAAAGTTAAGATTAAAGATAAGGTAAAAATTTAACCAAAGAAAAAGAAAGAAAGTGAAATTTTTCCTAAACTATATAAAAACTTAGATTGGTAAGAAGAAAGAAAGAACTTAATAAAATTTTAAAGAAAAGATAGTTAAGTTAGGTTTCTATATATGGATGTATTTACTTCACGACAGCGTATAATCCCATATCTCTAAGTTTTTGTAATACTTGACAAACATGTACTTCATATTCTTCTATGTTTTTAGAATAGATTAAAATATCCTCTAGGTACTAGATGACAAAATTGTGTAGGAACTCACAAAAAATATCATTCATGAAATGTTGAAAAGCAGTTGGTATATTTGTAAGTCCAAAAGACATGACATTATATTCAAAATATCTATACTTGGTTTGAAACGTAGTTTTCCATTCATCTCTTTCTTTGATACGTACTAGATTATATGCTCCTCTTAGATCTATTTTTGTGTACATCTTAGCTTGATTTAATTGGTCAAGGAGTTTTGATATCAAAGATAATGGATATCTGTTCTTGATTGTGATCTTGTTGAATCCTCGATAGTCAACACACATTTGCAATGATCCATCTTTTTTCTTCACAAATAGAATTGGAGCTTCTATTGGAAATTTAGAATGGCGTATGAAATTCTTGACCAAATTCTTGTCAATATACGCCTTGAGTTCAGCCAACTCATCTTGTAATAAACTGTAGATTGGTCCAAATGGTGGCTGAGTTTCTTCCTTGAGGTCGATTGAACAATCATATGGATGATGCTCCAGAAGAATATCTGTATTTATTTTCTCAAAAACATCATCATAATCCAGATATTGGCTTGGAATGCCACTTAAAGTCTTTCCACCATCAGAAACGGGTGTGGCATAAACAACAAAAGTTGATCCTTGTTTTGCTACATGTATAAAAGCTTTTGCATCTATAAGTACCGGTTTTATTATACTAGAATTATAGCTTTTCACTTTGTCAGTAGGACATTTAATAATGTTCTGAAAAAAATCAAGTCTATGAGAATTCCAATTTATTTTAGGGTTATATTTTTTTAGCCATGATAAATCTAAAATAATTAGATTAGATGGAGATTTAATTATGTTAAAGATTATGTAGCTATTATGACCATTTGTTATTACTTTTATAGGATGGATTTCATAAATGATATCTCTTAAAGACAATGGACGACCATCTATGACTTCTACATGCACAGATTTAATTTTTTATACTAAAGGTATTTTACGATTCTTAACAAATTGTTCATCTAGAAAGTATGCTAAGGCTCTTGAATTTAAAAAGGCAGAGGCTCTATAGTTTTTTGGTCCTAAATATACATCTATTATAAAACAAAGAGAAGGTTCTGAGAATAAAATAGGACCTTTACTAGGAATTGTATAAGATTCCAGCTGCACGGTCCCTATTGTAGCTAGATAAATTTGTTTTTTGATATGTTGTCTTCTTTGATAGCCATACTCTTCATTTTGTAGTTGTGTCATTTCTTTGGACAATGTTGAGCAGTATGCTTAGGTTCTCTATAATATAAACATAATCATCCTTGACGACACTAAATCTTTTCTTCTTTAGTAAGAGGTTTAAAACGTACCGCATCAATTTACATGTCTTTTACTTTTGAATATACGTTTTGTGAGGACATTGATATTGCCATTGAATAATAATATTGAGGCTTCCTTGTATGACTCTCGGATCAAAACTCAAAAAGTTAATTGTCACACTTCACAGCAAAATCAATTGCTTGACTCAATGTTTGAAGATCGGATAAATTGAGCATTAATTTTTTTACCTCATATTGTAATCCGTAGAGAAATTGGCTGATGAGTGCATCATCCCACTTGATATCAATTGCTAGTTATCAAAATTATGAAGCATATAACAACATTGATCGATTGCCTTATCATAAGATGCAAATCTTGTTGGTTATAATATGGATTGCATCATGTTCTCTATACATAGATCAAAATTTTGCTAAAAATGCCTCTAAATTATCCAATATTGGATCACATCGTTCAAAAAAAAGATAAAAACCACAATAAAGCTGAATCCAAAAGTAATGTTCCAATAAACCTAACTTGAGATCCTTTCGTAGGATAACTCTGAGATTGAAGTTCAATCACCAATTATATCTGATTGACAAATCCTAAAAATTTAGATCTTGTGCCATCAAACTTCTCAAGCAAACTAATTTTTGGTTCTTTAATGTTTAAATAGTGCTCTATCATATGTGAGGTAGTATGGTTTGGTGTAGATATTGACGTAGTTCCAACCATCTCTATATCTTCACTTCATGCTAATATTGTTGCTCTTTGTGGTAATAAATTGAGTTGATATATTACAAGCACTAGCTCTCTCATTTGTTCTTGCATTTGTGCCATTACACTCTTCAATTCTGCAAGATGTGCCATAATAATATAATAGGAAGAAAGGTGTCTACTCTCACTTCAAGAAATGTAGAATAACTCACTCAAAAGAAAAAATTCTAGAAACAATATCAATTTAGAAGTGGATACTCCACAACTTCTAATATGCTTATGTCTTATCAAGAGAAAGGGATAATCCACTCTTAATCAAGAAAAGACAAAGCTCTGATATTGTATGTATATTCTTGTCAATCTGTCAAGGACAAGAACTCGATAAAAGCAAATAAACATATGAAACTTCTATTAAGAAGAATAATAAAATAGAATTAAAGAAGTATGTATATTAAAAGAAACTAGAATGGCTATTGCCACAAGATAAGAAAATAATAGACTCTTGAATCTGAACTAGAAGCAAGAAAAGAGTTGACAAGAGTGAAGAAAGCTTCACTCTTGCCTCTATAAATACTATCTAATTAAGAGCTATGTGGTGGTATTCTATAGGATCTCCTACACGTATCTAATTTGTAAGACACATGTCAAACTTACACAACAAGTTTTCCACATGTACGCCACGTATTTGGCTTGTTCCGCAAGCTACCAACATATGTGACACATGGCTAGCTTGGTCCATAAGCTACCAATATGTGTGCCATGTGGTTAGCTTCTTGATTAAGTTCTTAACCTACCAATCACCTTTAGACATGTATAAAGGTGATTTTGGATCTATCAGATATTATCAAATCAACTTATTTTACTTACTTCTATTGGTTTATATTAATTAGGTAGTTATTGGAATAAATCTTATGTCTGTGACACGGGATATAGTGGAATTTAGGCTACTTTTGTTAAATTAAAGGAACAATATTGGTGGAAGAATATGTATTGAAATGTAACTTCATTTGTGGAATCTTATATAACTTGTTAAATGTATTCAAATATACATTATCAAGATGGTCTACATCCAACATTTCCTTTGGCTATTTATTTTAAATGAGTTGTGGATTTGATTACCATATTAATAAGATTATGGCAAATGAGGTATTTTAGTTTTGGCTTGTAAAATTTTATCAAACCAAGTGGAAGGCAAGGCATTAAGAACAAAGTGTATAGAAGGAATTTGCATGTTTTTACTTGAAGATGTTATTTGTTACTATGGATGTGTGAGAAAGATCACTGTAGATTGTAGAGAATTGGATGCATATAAAGCTCGTGAATTCTTTAAGAGATGTAGAATTAAATTATCATTGACTATTGCTTATAATCTAGAAGAAAATGCAAAGAATGAACATGGACACCTACCAATTGTAAAAGCCTTAGTTAAAGCTTGTAATTGAAGAGTTAAGGAATGGCCTTGACTTCTACCTTATGCATTCTAGGTTGATTGAATAATACATAATTTAGTGACAAGATATATTTTAGTAGAACTCATGACACGTCAAAAATCTATTATATCGATTGAAGAACATATGCCAACTTGAAATATGCTATCTTGGAAAGACAAATTAACAAAAAAAGAGTTATTAGCTATTAGAATTCGGCAACTTGAAAAAAGATCAAAAAATATGGAATTAGTATTAAAACAATTACAAGAAGCAAGGCTAAAGAATAAGGCTCAGTTTGATAAATAACATCTATTGAGGCCTAGAGCAATTAAAGAAGGTGATTGGATACTTATCTATAATAGCAGTTTGCATAACGAGCATACTATTTTACAAAAAATTTTAAAATATTAGTTTGGACTGTATGTAATAGTAACAGTCTATAACAATGCCATGTATTCATTGAAGGAATTGGTTGGTACAAGATTGAAAATACCTATTATTGAAAAACAATTGAAGATTTTTAAAAGACAAGACGGAGAAATAAATATAGAAGATAAATGATCTTCAATTATCATGATTCAATAGGAACTCAAGATACTTAAGAAAAGATTTATAAAAGCTTCTTAGATTATTTTCTTATTTATTAATTAACAGATATAAGTTAGTTATTAAATTTTCCTTCTAGATTGTAGAAACTCTATCACTATTTTTAAAAAGCCATAAGTTAATAAAAATAAGATAAAAGAGATAAATAATTAGTATAGTTGATACTAGAATTAAGTTGAGGATAGGATCAAGCTTAAAAATCCTTAAAATAAGTTGGAATAATATCCAAGGGTCGACCATGTATGGAACAAGGTTGAAATCCAACCTCTAGCCACAAAAATAACCACCAAGGGCAAGATATTAGATCATTTGGAGATCAACAACTAGAATTAAAGAGTTAGCTTCAAGTTGGTTCCATAAGCATTAGACTTATTTCTATAGGATTTGAAAAGACTTAGCAATCACTATCTAAAGTCAAAATTTGTATTAGGAATTAAGTTTTATGCAATAAAGTTAGGACCAATACTCTTGGCTATTGTGTGCAATTGAAGTGATATCTACAGTTAATAATTTGATGATATATGGGTGATTAAGTGTGCTAAGATTGAGTAAAAATTTATAACAATCTAATAATGTAATTGAGATTTATTTGATCTTTAGTATGAAGAGGTACCAGAAATTGGCAGTTTAGGATTGTTTAGGATTTCTATGATATCTAAAGATCTATTAGTTGAATTAAGGTGAAATTTAGCACAATATTAGAAATCTTAAAAAATAAGCTATACACTAACTTTTAGCTAGAGTTGATAGTTGAAAAAGGAGAAATTGCTACTAGGATATTTGTATTAACTTTCAAGTTGGTGGCTGAGTAACATCAATGCAATTTTTGGTTAATTTTCTACAATTTGTAAGTTGGATTGGGCTAAAACTTATTGAGCATATAGGAGACTTATATTTGAATTTTTGTATAGAATTTCACAGCAAGTAGACAATTAAATTAAGAGTTAGAGCTTATTGAAGTTTATTGACTAAGGTTAGGATTTACAAAGAGAAATCTAAGTTACTTAATTGTGACAAGCAACAAAGCAATTGGATTTTATATGTAGTTGAAATTATTAGAAAGAGTGTTTTTAAGCACTTTGTATTGACTTGAATACTTTTAAATTAAAAATCAAATCATATTCTTCTTTTATATTCTTATATAGATGAAATATATATTGAGTTAGGAAATGATAATAAGGTTGTATAAATTCATTCAAGGCAAATTTATTCTACACTTGAATCTTTTAAAGCACCATAAGTTATTATTGAAATAAAATATAAGACAATAGATAAGAAGATGAAACCCATTGCAAAACCTTTATTAGAAGATTCTAAAGAACAAATGGAAGAAACATCAAGAGAAAATAATTTTAGCTATTAAGACTTGGCAACTTGAAGAAAGATCAAAAGATCTGCAAATAGCATTAAAAAAGTTGAAAAGGGCAAGGTAACAAAATAAGGCTCAATTTGATAAACAACGCTGATTAAGGCCTAAAAGAATTGAATAAGGTAATTGGATTTTGATCTATGATAGTAGCTTGAATAATCAACATAATATTTTACAAAAGTTTTGAAAATGTTGGTTTGGTCTATATGTAGTAACACTTATTCATGATAATACAACCTATTTGTTAAGAGAGTTGGATAGAACAAAGTTGAAAATATCAATTGTAAGAAAGTAAGTGAAGATATTTAAACAACAATATTAGAGACTTTAAGTTTTTAAGACAAGAAGATGGTTTTAATTTGGATAATAAAAATAATGAAGAAGAATTTGATGAAGACATTTAAGGCATGGTATGAAGTGAATAATAATGTATGATTTATTTGGCATGTATTAAAAAATATGCACATTCAAACGGAGTAGATGTCATGTTGTAACACCACTAACAGATGAAAGAGCAAAAAAAGACATATATTATAAAAAAACTTATTTAAAGATTAAATAATAAAATTATTTTAAAAAACATAGATAAAAAATAGACAAGAAAATAAAAATCTTTAATGTTAATATTTTTTTTTTATAAAATGGACTTCTATTTACTTTGTAGAATTATAAACAAGACAAAATAAGATAGATTAAAAAAAATATTA
>JAWRVF010000474.1:0-268747 GCA_036785485.1 Physcomitrellopsis africana | reverse complement strand
CACCGAGCAATGCATCCATTCAATTGAGGTTTATTAATCATATTCTTAAGAGTATCATGATCGATATGAAATATAAATGGGTAACAAAGCAAATAATGCCAAAATTTTTGGACAGAATAGATCATGTCCAAGGCTTCCCTATCAATCGTAGTATAATTTCGTTCCGCAGCTACGAATTGTCGAATAGCATAATAGATGGGATAATTCAAACCCTTTTCATCATTCTGGCTCAACACGGATCCAATAGCAACATTCGAGGCATCAACATAAACATGAAAGGGTTTTGTCCAACAAGATGCAACAAGTACTGGTGCTGACACTAATTTTTCTTTTAACTCCTGAAGCGCAATTATACATTCTTCAATCCAAATTGGACTAAATCCATCTGGTGGTGGTTTTTTTAAGAGATTTGTTAACGGTTGACATATTTGTACAAATAAATGAATGAATCGCCTATAATAGTTGACATGGCCGACGAAACCCTAAACACCAGACACTGTTTTTGGCTTTGGTAAAGCCAATATACGAGTAACTTTATCTGGGTCAGTAGCGATATTGGCCACAAAAATGATATGTCCCAAAAGCTTTCCCGATGATACGCCAAATTGACACTTCTCAAAATTCAAAGATATTCCATATTTATCACATTGGTCCAAACAGCTACCAAGACATTCCAAATGATTCGCTATTGTGCTGAATGTATAAAAATCATCTAAAAATGTTTCCATCGACAATCGTAAATAATCCTAAAATGCTTACGTCATTACCCTTTGAAATGTGGCTGGGGCATTACATAATTCAAATGGCATTACTTTATAAGCAAATGTGCCCCAATTTGTAGTAAAAGTAGTCTTCAACTGGTCCTCTTCTGTAATTTTTATTTGATTATAATCCGAGAATCCGTCCAAAAAGGAATAACATTCATGCCCAGCTACTACGTCCAGTATACTATCTGTAAAAGGTAAAAGAAAGTAATCTTTCTTGATAGCCGCGTTTAATTTACGGAAGTCCTGACAGATACGGATTTTCCCATTTTTCTTCGGTACTATCACAATTGGTAAAATCCATTCACTATACGGGACTGGATATATGAAGCCCACGTCTAATAGTTTATCTACTTCCTCCTTGACCATGAGAGAATATTTTGGATTAAGACGGTGTTGTCTTTGACGAACTGGTATAGCATCTTCCTCTAAGGTAATTCGATGCTCACAAAATTTGGCAAGAATACCTTTTAAATCCGCATACGACTAAACAAAAGTAGATTTATGATTTAGAAAGAATTCTTTCCAATTTCTTAGCTCTAACCCGTAATACCGGTGTATACTTTGATAATCTGGGGTGTTTCATTGGAACCCAAGTTAATGGATTAGCACACAGGTTCCTCATTAATCCCTGGATTGATTTGCCCTTCTTGCTTTGAATCCTTCATATGGGCCGGCAAATTGAACTTACCCAATTCTGGTTCCAATGTACCAATTTCATTTATCACACAATTATTCATCTAGTCCGTGATGACATCGTCAAAATTTATTACATCCTCTTGATCTAAAAAATATTCCCCTGGACCTCCATACTGGTATAACATGCCTGGCTTCTACATGTGAGTTGGGTCCTTAACAACTTGCATCGCATTATTAACTTCATCATACTCTGCCTCAAATTGGCCCTCATCTTCAGGTGTTGCTTCTGTACCCCTAATTTGCGACTCCCCATGATATTGAGCTGGGTACATCTATAAAACAATCTTGTCATTACTCTCCCTAATAGTTAACGTTCCACGGCCCCAATCGTTCCTAGCTTTGGCCTGATATAGCCACGGCCGACCCAATAATATTGGATATGATAGAGTGGAACTCTGTGATTGAAAAATAATATAATTGATTTCATATGTAATTTCTGCGATTACAGTATTAATACTATGTAAGATACCCATTGGTTTTATCCTACTATGATCTGCCATTCTCAATACCAATGTCGTGGGTACTAATTGTTTTAAATCCAACTCCTCCATTGTATCGGCGTTCATTAAGTTCACATTAGAGCCACCATCCACTTGAACTCCAGGAATGAGAATACCATCAATTGATACATCGATAATTGGTGCTTCAAGATCGGGATTCATATTAACCTCATGAATTTCTTTATTACGAACTCTACGTCGTATTAACGAGGAATTCAATGTAGAACGGCATTCAGGTGCAACTGCTAACAATTGCTTCATGGTAATTGAAGGTTTAATTTCATCCAAATCTTTCATAATATCATATGGTTTCATATCGGCAATGATTCCTAGTGGCCTCTTCTTTTTCATGGATTTTAATTTGACTCCTTGAGATAATTTTCTTACAGAGTTTGGAACTAGAACTGTTGCATGGACTTTGTCATAATTCTTGTCCATAAGAAGATCTTTTAATGGATAAGATGGCTCCCAAATCTTCGCAGATATTGGTACTGGTTTTGGTTGAACCATTATCTCAAGGCTAAGATTATTCTTGAGTTGCACAGACAAATTGGATTCCCACGTTGGTAATTCCTTTGATATTGGTGTTAGATTTGAAGCATCATTCAATGATTGACATTGGTCCGCTGCAACTGGTACTTCCAATTGTTGAATTGGATCTTTCCCCTTTTGTTGGGCTCGAGTAAGTACTGCACAGATGCATTCCACCCGATTTACCGGAGAATCTTATGGTACTCGAATATTGTCTTCCATCTTACTTTGTAGCTGAATATGCTGATCTCGGTTATTAACATTAAACGGAGCATTGCACAGCTGGTAAGTATGTCCAGATTGCTTATAATTTCTACATACTGGAGCATAATCATCACTGGCTCTAGGATTGGGACATTCATTAGCATAATGTCCTAGCTGCCTGCAACAATAGTATCGAAGCAGTCTTCTTCCTCCTCCATCTGGTATATAGGGCGTCTCAACTGGTATATATCGGCTAGGCTTGTTCCAGATTTGATGGGTAAAGGATCCCGGTCGACCAGTTGATATTGTAGGATCTGAAATTGGGTTCTGAATAGGGGGATATTGGAGTTGTCCTTGCTGATTTTGTCCAAAACCTTGGGAATTGGGATCACCTTCTTGATTATACTCAAAATTTTGAAAATTATAGAAATTTCTATTTTGTTTAATAGGACGATTTCCGTTCCAGCCAAACCTATTTCCACTCTGAACTTGATTAACATCCCACGAAGTTGGTTGAATCATAGTTTGATTGCCTAACTGATGTTGCCTTCTTAAATTCCAGCAATTTGTGGTTACATGCTTACCTCCACAAAAGGTACATTGCACTATCATTTGGGGTGGCGAAGGGCACTCCATTACTAAATGGCCTTGCCTCTTATAATTATTGCACTAAATATTGGGGCGTATATTAGTCGGTTTATGCCTCTTTTCCTTATCCTTTGCCAAATTAATAGCCAACTCGTCCATCTTCTTTGTCAAAGTTAACAACAAAGTCTCATTTGGATCCTTTGATACTAGTTCATTAGAGAACTCTTTTATAGATATTGGTTTTTGATATGGGGAGTATGGGACTGCAGTTGTTGGTGGTACAGCTTGCAATGGAATAGCATTCACTATCCCTTACGAATTAACACTAAGATTTGCACCGTAGTCAATTGTCCTTGGGTAACTGTTTACTATTTCATTCCAGGTTGGTATTTGATACCCTCCTTGAGATGGAATCAGTGTCGCTCCTATGGTTAAAAATTGGTCATAATGATATTCCTCCCATACCTTAGCTCGGTCAAGTGAGGCAGCCACAATCCCGAGTTGGGCCTCCTTTACAAACAACTTCAATTCTGGTGGGTATAGTCCGTTAATCAATATGGACATAACAAATGAGTCCAGCATTTGATTATTTGGCCATTTTCAAAGGATATCTGCTACTCGGCCATAATATGATTGCACCGCTTCTCCCGGTACTATTTTGCTATTCATTAATCTTTTTCTAAGACGTTCTTCAAATCCTAATGGTTGAAAATGAGTCAAAAACGTATTTTTCAATGCCTCCCAATTAAAAAATTGTCCCACCGGTTGGCGATTATACCATTCAAATGTCGTATCTTTCAAGGTTGCTGGTAGCCATTTTAACCAAATATCTTCAGTTCTACCATTATTGGCTACACATGCGGTCAAGAATTGAGACAAGTGTTGTTCTGGGTCAGCTCCTGGCATACCCCTAAAGGTAGATAATGGGACTACGCTAGTTGTGCAATCACCCACCGCACCCATTTGTACTGCAATTAGTATTGCTGGACCCCCCGCCGCCATTGAAGGTGACAATGTTCTACTTGCTTCCTGATTAAAATAAATGCTGCCTCCCTCAATTGTCTTTTTCGGAGTTCTAAGCCTCCGCTCTTTAGTATTATTATCTGCGAATAATTTTATCGGTTGAAGTTAAGGTGAAAACGATGGATTTTGAAATACACTGAATTGGCCCTTACTTACAAGTGTTACATTCCCTACTGAAGAACTAGCCTTGCTAGAATCGGCTATATCCACTATTGAAAAAGTATCCAATGGAGTATCCAATTCTTCTGGGCTCCATTCTCTTTCCACTAATAGGTCCAAGAGATACACTGGGCTATTCGCGGAGTTATCCGCGAGTACTTCTGGCAACTTTTTTAATGGTATATATGTCTGAAATATTAAAGATCTTTCATGTTCTTGGTATGCTCGGATATGCCGACAGACATGCAACCACGGTTTAATCCAACTCTATCGACGCTTCCTTTTTAGCTTCCGTTCTTGCTCGTCCTGCAATAAATTTTTTACTTGTGCTCTCTCTTGTCTTCCTTTCGACTGACGTATTTTTTTCAGAGCAATGTTCTCATTTTTATTAACCATAATCTTTCATCATCTATTATTGACATTGCTTTCTATTACATATATATAAATTTCTATTTTATTACTGTACTTCATCGTTGACATGGTATAACTCTTTGGAATAGAATCCAGATCTTTCGCTACAATCTAACAAAAAAAAAGAGAGAGAGGTAGCACTAAGCTTACCCCGGCTCAAGACTATCACAGTCTAGCCCTTACTGCTAGTGTCCGAATCAATTTATACTTTTTTCCATCGATATTAATTGCTACACAACGGACGATAACCACTTTTTCTAACTCCCTTATCCATGCTACCTTCTAAACTGGCCATTTATCGGCTTCCTGCCTACTCTTAACCCTACAAACTATGTATTGTAAATCCTAAAATTCCTACCCATTCTACAAGTACTATGCTGGTTATCTAAATTATTGTCATAAACAAGTATCCAATCACCTTCTTTAATTGCTTTAGGCCTCAAGCAATGTTGTTTATCAAACCAAGCCTTGTTCCTTAGCCTTGCCCTTTGTAATCTTTTCAATGCCAATTCCATATCTTCTGGTCCTTATCAAGTTGTCAAATTTTAATAGCCAACAACTCTTCTTCTGATAATCCCTATTCCCAAAGTAACATACTCAAAGTTGACACATGTTCTTCAATTGACATAATAGATTTTTGACTTGTTATCAGTTTCATTGGCATATATCTTATTACCAAACTATGTGTTGTTCGATCAATCCATAATGCATAAGGTAGAAGTCGAGGCCATTCTCTCACTCTTCCATTACAAGCTTTAATCAAGGCTTTTACAATTGGTGGATGTCCACATTTACTCTTTGCATTCCCCTCTGGATTATAAGCTATAGTCAATGATAATTTGACTCTACATCTCTTAAAGAATTCACAAGCTTCATGTGCATTTAGTTCTCCACGATTTGTAGCGATCTTTTCCACACATCCAAAGAGACAAATAACATCTTCAAGCAAAAATCTACAAATCCCTTTTGTAGACTTCGTCTTAAAAGCCCTACCTTCCACTTGATTCGATAAATCTTCACGAGCCAAAACTAAATACTTCATTTGCCATAATCCCATTGGCATAATAACCAAATCCACAATCCATTTAAAACGAATGGCTAAAAGATATGTTAGATGTAAACCATCTCGATGTCGTATATTTGAGTACATTTGACAAGTTTTACAAGATTCTATAAATGAAGTTATATCTCAATACATATTCTTCCACCAATACCATTTCTTTAATTTAGCAAAAGTAGTCCAGATTCCTCTGTGTCCTGTCCATAAACTATCATGAAATTCCTTGAGTAGTTTTAGTTGATCTTTTTTGGTACCTACTACTCGTTGTGACATTCCAATGTTTGATTTTGGCCTCTTCCATAGAAATCCTCCTTGTAATATGAATTTGCATTTTTCTTGATTTGTCTAAATTTTTCAACCAACCAATTTGTATGCTTGGTTAATGTGTTCAAATAATGTCCAATATCCAATAAATCCCCTTCGTAATTCTCTTCTTGAAATGACTTATTTTCCTTGTTTAATTATAAAATTGAATAAAATTTTGTATCCACATCATCAATATCCTCTATCATCTCATCTTCTCCTTGATATCTTGCTCAAGATAATATATCTGCTATGGAATTGTCTTTTTTCACAACATGCTTAAATTTCGGATTTAATGACTTGATATAAGCAATCCACCTCAATATTGTAATATCTAGGATTGTACAATTAATAATCATTCCAAGCAAAGCCAAACAATCTGTTTCAACTACCACTGTTGCTCCAATTAAATAGTCCTTTTCAGCTTTCATAGTTAAAACAACTTCCTATAATTCTCTTTTCACCTAAGAATACGCACGTTGGCGTATACTCAAAACCTTAGCTCCAAATAAAATTGCAAATCTATGCTCATTTGAATCATCTTGATCCACAGTCCATCCAATGGCAATTGGACTAGTATCCACTGTAAGAATCACTAGTCTATTACACTTATAATCAATTTTTCTCAATACTGGAGGTGATATTAATAATTTCTTCAATATTTGCATTGCTTTGATATGCTTTTCTATCCATTTAAAATGATAATCTTTGCATAATAACTTATACAATAGATCTGCTATATAAACATAGTGAGGAATCCAAATACAATAGAACACATACGCACCCAAAAACCTACGCACCTCTGTTAAAGAGCTGCAATCTTCTTCTATTCTTTCAATTGCATCAACCTTGGCTAGATCTGATTTTCTTCCATAAAATCTACATAAATATTCAACAATTACAACTTCTCGTACTGCAAATGTAGATTTTATATCCAATAATGTAAGATGAACTCCCTCAAGCTAAGTCAATATCTTTTTACAATCTTGTATATGATCAATAACATACTTGCAACAACCCCTCTTATCTAAAGTTTCATCTTTATTATCTTCTTTACATCCTTTTATAGCAATATCATATAGAAAAGGCATAGTCTTCTCAGGAATAAAATCCCTTAACACCTTGTTCATTCCGTTCATCATATATGCAACTGAGTTAGTAGCACCTTGAGAAAGAGTACACATTCTAACCAATCTAAGTGGCGTTCTCATCATTGTCATGTCTCTACCTTCTTTTGCAAGTTGAAATTGGTCATAGCCTGAATACAAATCATCTATTGAATAGATTGCCCTCTCTGCGAATGCTTCAGCAAATTCATTTACTATCGGTCCAATTTCTGTATTCTTGATAGTCACTGCATTTATTGGCTCCATATCTTGAATAAATCATAATGATCCATTTTTTTTAGGCACTATAAACCATCAGCTAGAATATGCTGCAAAAAAAGGCTCTAAAATCTTCACCTTCATCTTTTCTTTTAATAATTCCACCAAAGTTGGCAAATATAACCTTGGCACTAGAATCGGCCTCAAATTCTAAGGTACATGTGATATAGTGAAAATAACCATTGGAGTTACAATATTTGGATCTACACACCCAATTTCATGAGACTCAAAGGCAAATGATTTACCTTATTTTGCTACCATTTCTTTGAAGTACGCAATTTCCTCTAGCAACAAAGAACCGTTAGAATCAATCTTCAATTCTTCAAAAGTCTCTTCAGTAAACTTATGCCCAATAATTCTTAGATCCCTTAAGCTCTTTTCTCTTGATGCTTCTTTTCTCTATTCTTTATAGTCTTTTGGCAAAGGTCCAACAACGGATTTCACCTTCTTATCTATTGTCTTGTATTTTGTTTCAACCATAACTTCTGGTATTTGAAAAGATTCAATCATATCATAAACTTCCTTTAAATGAATTTGTATAATTTTATTATCATCACCTGATCCAATAAATGCAATCAATTCTAAAGGATCTTCCAATCTATTTTCTTCATAGATACCAATAATCTTTTTATCATCTTTTAATATTTTTAACCCATATAATTCCTTTTTAATAGCACATAATCTTTTTCTTTCATTTCTTTTTAAATCCTCAATCCTCTTATACATAACACTCCCAATCTCAAGAATGCTAATAAATCCTATGTGAAAGATACATATATCTTACGAGAATACCACCCCTTTTGTATCTCCATAATCCCGCTTTATAGTGGTACTCCTCAAAAATTTGTAAATTCTTCAACAATTCTTGGCAATGGTTTCTCTCTCAATCTGTCTTTATTGCGTTCATGATTTGGGAGAACAGTCAAAAATTGTACTGTCCTTCTCCTATCTTCACTACAAATCCATGGATAAGATGATCCATCATCAAGTACTTTTGTTTCCATTCGAGTTGCAATAATATACGGTTGTCCCAATATAAGAGGATAAGTTGTTGCATCTTGAACAAAAAAGTTTTGCTCTATTGCAACATCACCAATCTTAATCTTCACATCTAGACAAGTACCATATAATTCACCTCGTGTATTATTAGCTATCCTTATTATCCATCCATGTTCCATATCAATTGGCCACTTTTGTTTCATATAAAGATCCTTAGACATAAGATTTATTTCTGAACCGTGGTCAATAAAGGCAAAAATTGACTCATCCATATCTAAAATCTTTACTAATGCTTCTGTGGTTGCTCTAGCCCAATGCTTTCGAGTATAATGATTCAAAATTTCTTTCTCTTTATCATTTGCATCATCAAAGCGTACTTTTTGATTGTAACTCTTTTCTCTACTTGTTGATTGTTTGCAACAATTACCAATTTGTCACAGACATAAGATTTACTCCAGTAAATTATCTAAATAATAATAGACCAATAGAAGTAGGTAAAATAAGTTGATTTGATAATATCTGATAGAGTAGCTTCCTAGAAGCTTCATAGATGCGAAATCACCTTTATACATGTCTATAGGTGATTGGTAGGTTAGAAACTTGGTCAACAAGATAGCCACATGGCGCACATGTTGGTAGCTTGTAGAACAAGCCAAGTACGTGGCGCACATGTGAGAAACTTGTCGTGCAAGTTTGACACGTGTCTTGCAAATTAGACATGTGTATGAGGTCCTATAGTATACCGCCACGTAGTTCTTAGTTAGATAGTATTTATAGAGGCAAGAGTGAAGCCCTCTTCACTCTTGTCAACTCCTTTCTTGATCCTAGTCTAATTTCAAGAATCCTCATGTTTCCAGTCTTTGGCAATAGCCATTCCAATTTTCTTTTGAATATACATACTTTCTTATTTTATTTTGTGACTTTACTTTGACACAGTTTTCATTAGATTATACATCTTTTTCTAGTTCATGTCCTTGACACAATTTCATCTTCTTCATCGATACATATATGTGCATCAATAGCATGATTTGATCCAACTTCATCCATTAATTGCCTTTTTCGCTTAATGCTGTGAATAATGACATCATAGAATTCTTACTTTGCAATATCCAATACTTCCTTCAAGGTAAATTCAACTTTAGCATTGAAGACACGTTCTTCAAGCACCCCCTTTAAATCTGTTGCTGCTTTAATATCAGAGAGAAGTTTGTAAGCTGTTAACTTATCTTTTTCTCCTAAGTCCTTTGATTTTTTCTTTGAAGATATTGAAGCATCCTTTGTAGGTAATTCTTGTGAGATTCTTTGCACATATCCTTGCTTAAAAGTGGATTTTGGATTCATTGCAGAAGTCTTCTCCTCAAACCTTGCAAGTTTAATTTGAAGATCATGCATCCCGTTGTCTTGTTGTCACACGTTTATATAATGAAAAGTATGAATAAGGATAAATTCCATTTTATACTTAATTATCTTAGGTTAATTGAAACTTAAGGTACTTAAGAAAAGATATATAGAAGCCTCTTAGATTAATTCTTGCTCTAATAACTAAAAGATAAAATATAGTTATTAAAACTTTCTTCTAGGTTGTAGAAACTAATTCACAGCTTTTAAAAAAGCCATAAGTTAATAAAAATAAAATAAGAGAAATAAAAAATTAATATGGTAGATACCAAGGTTGAGTTGAGGATAAGATTAAGTTAAAAAATTCTTAAAATAAATTGGATCAATACTCGGGAGGTGACTGCATATGAGACACGGTCAAAATCAGACCTTTAGCCACGTAAATGACCACTGAAGGTAAGTGTTCAGGACATTTGAAGATCGGCAACTGGAATTGAATAGCTAGCTTGAAGGGGGTTCCATGGGCATTTAGCTTGTTACCATAGGATTTTAAAAGAGTTAGCAATCACTATTCAAAATAAGGGTTTGTATTGGTGTTTTGGATTTTCTATAAGATAATGATGGCTTGCATTGTTGAGAGATTTGTGCAATCTGTGTAGCATCTAAAGTTTAAAATTTGATATTGTTTAAATTTTTAGGTGTACTAAGTGTGTACAAATATTTGTATTTACCTAGCAATGCAATTAAGAGATATTTGAGCTTTGATACAAAAGGTTGTTGGAAGTTGGCAGTTTAGGATTGCATAGGTTTTCTATGATAACTAAAGATCCACTAATTGGATCAATGTAAATTTTGGTATAATGATAGAAGACTTATAGTTTGAGCTACATACCAAGTTTGAACTGAAGTTAAGAGTGGAAGAAGGAGAAATCACCACTAAAGTTTATGCATCAATCTTCAAGTTGGCACCGTGTGTCATCAGTGCGTTGTTTGGGCATTTTCTTGCAATCTGTAAGTTGAGTTGAGCCAAATTTTTTTGAGCATGTAAAAGGCCTATACAAGTATTTGTGTGAAAAATTTCACACTAAGTGGATAATTGGATTAACGGTCATACCTTGTCAAAACTCACTAATTAAGATTAATACTTATAAATGAAAATAAAAAATTGCTTAATTATAAAAAAAACAAGGAAATTGGGATGTTGTCACAGATATAAGATTTATTCCAGTAAATTATCTAAGTAATATAGACCAATAGAAGTAGATAAAATAAATTGATTTGATAATATCTGATAGAGTAGATTCTTAAAAGCTTCATAGATGTGGAATCACCTTCATATATGTCTATAGGTGATTGGTAGGTTAAAAACTTGGTCAACAAGCTAACTACATGGAGCACATGTTGATAACTTGTGGAACAAGCTAGCCAAGTGTCACACATGTTGGTAGCTTGTGGAACAAGTCAAGTACGTGGCGCACATGTGAAAAACTTGTCGTGCAAGTTTGACACGTGTCTTGCAAATGAAACACGTGTATGAGATCCTATAAAATATCGCCACGTAGTTCTTAGTTAGATAATATTTATAGAAGGAAGAGTGAAGCCCTCTTCACTCTTGTCAATTCCTTTCCTGGTTCTAGTCTAGTTTCAAGAGTCTTCATGTTTCTAGTCTTTGGCAATAGCCATTCTAGTTTTTTTTGAATATACATACTTTCTTATTCCCATTTTTTGACTTTTCTTTGATACAATTTCCATTAGATTATGCATTTCTTTCTAGTTCATGTCCTTGACAAATTGACAAGAGTACACTTATAATATCATAGCTTTGTCTTATCTTAATTAAGAATGGATAATCCCTTTCTCTCAATAAGACACAAGCATATTAGAAGTTGCGGATTATCCTCTTCTAAACTGGTATTATTCCTAGTATTTTCTTTATTCTCCTTTTTATTTATCTCAAGTGGTGTTAAATATTTTTTAAAGTGTTATCATGGCCGAGCTTGCTGAAATGAAGAATGTAATGGCACAAATGTGAGAGCAAATGAGAGAATTAATGCTTGCAATGCATCAATGCACTGTACCTCCACAAGGAGCAACAAGGTTACCAAATAATGAAGATATAAATATGCTTGGAGCTGCTTCAATATCTACACCAAGCCATATAATTCTTCCTCCATTGGAACATCATCCAAACATCAAAGAACCAAAAATTGGTTTACTTGAGAAGTTTGATGGCACAAAATCCAAGTTTCAAGGATTCATCAACCAAGTCTAATTGGTGATTGAATTGCAACCTCAAAGTTTTCCAATTCCAAGATTGCAAGTTAGATTTATTGGTACACTACTTTCAGGTTCTCCCTTATCTTGGTTTTCATCTTTTCTGGAATGAGATGATCCAATATTGGATAATTTACAAACTTTCTTAGCAAAATTTTGATCTACGTATGGAGAACACAATGCAACTCGTGTTGCAACCAACAAGCTTCCTATCCTATGACAAGGCAATTGATCAATGACATTATATGCTTTACAATTTCGACAATTAGCAATCGATATCAAGTGGGACGATGCTGCACTCATCAGTCAGTTTCTCTACGGATTACAATATGAAGTGAAGAAATTGATGCTAAACTTACCTGATCTTCAAACATTGAGTTAAGCAATAGACTTTGCAGTGAAGTGTGATAATCGATTTTTTGAATTTTGATCTGAAAATCGTACAAGAGAACCTCTGCGATATAATAATTGAGTGGCAACACCAATGTCTTCTCAATATGTACCTTCAGAAGTTGAAGACATGCAAATTGATGCTATACGTTTCAAGCCGCTTACTGATTTAGAAAAGACTCGACGTCATCAAGAAGGATTATGCTTGTATTGTGGAGAACCTAAATACACTGCTCAAAATTATCCAAAAAAAAACGACGCAACCTCAAGATGAGAAGTACGACTGTCAAAGAAGACAATATGTTGGAAAACGAGTTTGTCCAACCACAATAAGGACCGTGCGGCTAGGATCTTGTACAATTTCTAATGAAGGTCCTATCCTCTCCTCACAACCATCTCCTTGTTTTATAATAGATGTGTATTTAGAACCTAATAATTACAAAACCTCTGCCTTAATAAATTCGAGAGCCTTGGCTTGCTTTTTAGATGAAAAATTTGCTAAAAGCTATAGAATACAGATAGTACAAAAATCTAAACCCGTACACGTAGAAGTCACAGATGGTCGTCCTTTATCTTCTGGAGATGTTACTCATGAAACACTCATCTGGATGTAGTAGTAAATAGCCATAATAATTGCATAATTTTCAACATAATTAGATCTCCCTCTATTCCAGTTATTCAAGGTCTATCATGGTTAGAAAAACACAACCCTTGAATAGATTGGATTTCTCGTACTCTGAACTTTTCTAAAAGTATACCTAACAATATAATTAATCAAATAAGAAATCATAAGTCTAATAGAATTAAACTAGCGTTTGTAGGTGCAAGAGCTTTCTTGCATGCTGCAAAAGAAGGATCACCTTTTGTCATTTATGCTATACCTATTTCCAACCATGGAAAGACTTCAAGTAGCATTCCAAGTCAGTATCAAGATTATCAAGATGTTTTTGAGAAAAACAATGCAGATATTCTTTTGGAGCATCGTCCAAATGATTGTTCAATCGACCTTAAAGAAGGAACTCAACCACCATTTGGACCAATCTACAATTTATCATAAGATGAGTTGGCTGAACTCAAGGCGTATATTGACAAGAATTTGGCCAAGAATTTCATACGCTATTCTAAATCTCCAACAAGAGCTACAATTCTATTTGTGAAGAAAAAAGATGGATCATTGCGGATGTGTGTTGACTATCGAGGACTCAACAAGATTACAATCAAGAATAAATATCCATTACCTTTGATATCAAGACTCCTTGACCAGTTGAATCAAGCTAGAATCTATACAAAAATAGACCTAAGAGGAGCATACAATGTAGTACGCATCAAAGAAGGAGATGAATGAAAAACTGCATTTCAAACTAGGTACAAATATTTTGAATGAAATGTCATACCTTTTGGACTTATAAATGCACCAATTGCTTTTCAACATCTCATGAATGATATTTTTTGTGAATTCTTAGATAATTTTTTTGTTTGCTACCTAGATGATATTTTCATCTATTCTAAGAACATAAAAGAACATGAAGTACATGTTTGTCAAGTATTACAAAAACTTAGAAATGCGGGATTGTACGCAGAGATGAAAAAGTGTATATTTTACACTACTTAAGTTGATCTCTTAGGATACATCATTTCAAATGATAAACTCATGATGGATTCTAAGAAAGTCCAGACAATCATGAATTGGAAGATTTCAAAGATAGTAAGAGATGTCTAATGCTTTTTGAGATATGCCAATTGTTATCGAATCTTCATCAAAGACTATTATTGCATTGTGGCTCCACTTACACGTTTGATGTGTAAAGACAAATTCCAATGGAATCAAGAAGCGGAAGCAGCATTTGAAGCTTTGAAGACATCGTTTGTTTCTGCACCAATCCTATATCATGTAGATTTTTTTAAGGCATTTTTTATTAAAAAAGACCCATCAGATTTTGCCTTGAGTGCGGTTTTGTCACAAATGGAACATATGACAAACTTCATCCAGTAGCTTTTCATTCAAAAAAATTCTCAACAATCAAGATCAATTATGAGATCGACGATAAAAAAACTTCTTGTAATCGTGGATTCTTTTCAAGAATGGCGTCATTATCTAGAAGGCGCGTCTAGTCCAGACACCATGTATACGGATCACAAGAACCTCAAATATTTCATGTCGGCACTCGTATTGAATCGTTGTCAAGCTCGTTGGAGTATGTGTTTGTCAAGATTCAAATTTATTATCACTTATCGGCCAGGAAAACAACAAGGTTTGTCTGATGCCCTTTCTAGACGTTCTTATTTTGTACCAAAAGAAGAAGATGCAGCTTATGAGCAACAAAGAACGGTTCTCTTGAAACAAGAGCAGTTTTATCTTCGAGCAATAAAATCAACATTGACTATTGATTCAACTTTTCTCAAGCAAATTTAGTCAAGTATGTCGTTAGACCCTCTTGTTCATGATATCAAGAATAATTCTTCCAAGTCTCATGATTCTTCTAAATTTGAGTTCAAGAACAATCTACTATATTTCGAAGGACGTCTATATGTTCCAGAAGGAGAAGCACGTTTACATGTTCTTCAAGCACGTCATGATTTTCTAGCAGTAAGATATTTTGGATACAACAAGACTTTGGAGCTTATATCAAGAGATTTTTGGTGGCCTCAAATGTAGAAGGTAGTCAAAGACTTTGTACAATCATGTGATATGTGTTCAAGATCAAAGATTCCTCGTCATCGATCTTTTGGGCTTCTTCAGCCATTACCTATTCCAAAACAATCATGGTCTTCTATTTCTATGGATTTCATTACACATCTTCTAAGCTCAAGATCTTATGACTCTATATTTGTGATAAAAGATCGGTTCACCAAGATGGCACATTTTGTGCCATGCACAAAATCTATCACAGGTGAAGAAACAGCTAAGCTTTTCATTGATAATATCTATCGCTATCATGGATTACCTAAGGATATTATATCGGATAGGAGAACTCAATTTGTATCAAGATTTTGGAGAACCCTTTTCAACATCTTAAAAGTGGACATAAAGTTATCTTCAGCTTTTCATCCTCAAATTGATGGACAAACAGAGTGCGTTGTCGCGTGGCATGAACTTCTTTCTAGGAATACACCAGGTACCTAGCTGTAGAGAATTTTACTTAATATTTATTGGCTAAACTCTAATGAGTTATTTGTCCTTAATAAGAAGGATAAATACACACGATAATATAAGAAAAAAGTTTTGTATGATTAAAACCTCTTATTTTTAAATAGGTTTGTACATAAGTTTTCTCTATGATATGTAGAAAATCCTTAAAAACCTTTTAAAGACTCATCTATATATCAAAATCATATCATGGCTCTATACATCTACCTTTTACACCTCCACAAAGTCTTGGCTCCCAAAAACACCTTTAGTATGCACAAAAGTCCAAATTTGCAACAAAAACCCTTAAAAATATATTTTCCCGCAAAGGATGTTTTTCTTCCCAAACTTTAGAAAATCATATCTTCTGAATTAGCCATTCAGTTTTCTTCAAACTTTCAGGCAAGGTAGAATTCACCTTTAAGCTTTACCACAAAATAATTCAATTGCAAATATACTTCCAATCGTTTGATATCTCAAAACCCCTAGCAGGTGCTTAAAACCCTAGCTCAGAGACACCTGAGCACTATTTTCTCTATATCTCACAAACCCAAAACCTTAATGCCACAAAAATTTTGCACATAGTCTTGTGACATAAACATATATACTCCTGAAAATTTTGAGCCAAAAATCTATCAAATTGACTAAGATATAGCTCAAAATGTAACCGCTAGTTAAGCAGAGTCACTTACTGCCTTTAGCATACAAGCACTGACTTCAACTCGCAATATCTCCTTGATCCAAGCTTGGATTTTATCGAGCTATACGTGAAAAGTATAGCCAAAGAAGTGCGCTTACCAACTCTAGTCGCTGATCTTTAAATGCTCTTTGTATGCGCGAGATATACCCAAAAGAGTGACAGTAGGTTCAAAATTAACACCTTAACTTTGGGCGCCTATAACTTCTTCATAAAAAGTGCAAATCATACAAAGTTTGCACCTAAGCCAGATCCTAAAACCTAAACCTTTATGATCCTAGCCTTTGATGTTCAACTCCCCTCAAAAAAAAAACCTTAACTCCTAATAAACCCTCGGGCAGTCTCCTTGAAGCCCATTGGACATGATTTTTGGCCAATTAGAATAGAGATTTCTATCATCCACCTCTATTCATCCACATGGATGGCCAAACTACCCTTTTTATACTAAAAACCCTTTTCTAACCCTTCTTCTTGTAAGATTTACATACTTGGTGCTTTAAGCACCAAATAAAAGAAGTAAATAAGATCTTAAGGATCACCAATGTCTAACAAAGGTGACTTAAGATATACACAAGTTACTATCAATATAAAATTAACTTCAAAAGTCACTACTAGAAAAAAAAATAAGGTTGTATAAACCTTAATAATAATCCTTTTAATAGATCCTTTCTAAACTAGCAACCTAATCACATCCTATAACCAATAAAATCCACTGATATGACTTTCATTTAGCTAAGTAGTAAATTGTACATTAAATATACATGTATAATTTTTTCACATAGTAGCCGAACCACAACACGACAACGTAAACCAAGTCTTGGAGCAATATTTAAGGTATACCATCAACTACCAACAAGATGATTTGATAGCTCTTCTGCCATTGGCAAAATTTGCTTATAATAATAGAATACATTCTTCTATGCAACAAATACCTTTCTTCGCCAATTATGATTATCATCCCGACTTGATGCTTTTGACTTTTCAAAAGTTGATAATCTAGCAGCAGAAGATTTGACAAATCGTTTGTCAGAGCTATATGCAATAATGAAGGTGCAATTAAAAGAAGCTCAAGAACGACAAAAAATAAATGCAGATGCGTATCGCAAGGAACAACCACAATTCAACATGGGGGACAAGGTATGGTTACTTTGTTGTAATATCAAGACTACTCGTCCTTGAGATAAGTTGGATTATTGTAGGCTTGGACCTTTTCCTATTTCTGAACAAATCAATCTAGTTGCATATTGATTACACCTACACGTGTCATATTGCATTTACGTGCAGTGTATAAAAATCTTGTATCTATTGTTAATATATGTGTGAGTGCTAGAGGTTATTTTAGAAGATATTATAAGCAGAGGATTTATTATAGCCACTTAGTTAGTAAATTAAGATGGCTATTTGTTTTTTTCCTACCTTATTTATATCCTTGAATAGACTCTTTTGTAATTAGAAGAAAAATAAAGATTATTTTACCTTTCTTGTTGACTTTTGAGGTAGAATGGACCTTGTGAGGGGTAAGAAAGAAGAGTATGGGGTGAATAAGGACCATTCAATAGGATTTGGCTGCCCGTGTGGGCGTCTAATAGTCTAATATGGAAAGAAAGGAAGATATACTCCTCTTGCTAGACCGAGGAAAGGGGAGAGTTTTGAGTGGTGAACTTTGGAGACAGATAGCTCCGAGGAGATAAAAGTAATTGTAATGAAAATTGGTGGGTGTGTTCTTTGAATTGTGAGGATTCTAGAACCTACTCACTTGCTTGTTTTGGAATTGTGAGCAAACAATTATGCTTGTTTTAGTAGAGTAGAGTTTGCTGCCATCCGATGAAGAGGGGCAGAAACTTCGAACTGCTACTGCAAGTTTGAATTCGACTCTTTCTTAGTGAAATTTATAGAAAGTGTGGAAAATTGTGCTAGCTTTTTATCAAGACATCTGTTGTAGCATTTGGATTTGGAAAGCAAAAGTTGTAAGCTTGAGAGTGGGAAAGGGTTTGCTGCCACCTGACGAAGAGGGGCAGAGACTTTGTTCAACCACCCAAGTCGGACAGTCTCTTCAATCTTTTTGATATTTTAGATGCTTATAGTAGCTTATGTAAGCTTTCCAAAAAAACAAAAATCAATACATTTGGAGCTTTGATGAAAGTTTTATGAGCCGTGAAGTGTCAAAGAGGGAAAATTGTTGCTA
This sequence comes from Physcomitrellopsis africana, assembly GCA_036785485.1. NCBI lineage: Eukaryota > Viridiplantae > Streptophyta > Bryopsida > Funariales > Funariaceae > Physcomitrellopsis > Physcomitrellopsis africana. The sequence continues at coordinate 250,110 of JAWRVF010000474.1, read as the reverse complement.
GGGTTTGAAGAGTAGAATCAACTAGCTACAAAATCTGGAGTTTGAGAGGCATGCATGCGAAATTTTAGAACAAGTTAGATGATGGAGTGAGCTTTCTAAAAAGCTATTGCATGTCCAATTTGGAGAAGGGAAGTGATTACAACAAAGGTTGAAGTGAAGAGGAGATTTGCTACCTTTGTATTTGCTTGGAAATTTTAGCGCCTACTTCTTTTAGCCATAACTTTTAAATGGTATACTTGAATACATACATACTTTGCTTATATCTTTTATACAAGTATATATACTTATATTTATATCAAGTATTTATATAAGTATTCTATAAGTATTCTACAAGTATTATACATAGTATTTATATAAGTATTATACCAAGGATTTATACAAGTATTATATAAATATTTATACAAGTATTATTCAAGTATATATACTTTATATTTATACAAGACTTATACAAGTATAATACAAGTATAATTTAAAAGCTTGAACAAATATTGTGCAAGTATAGAAGATACTTGCACGGCTTCCTCTCATGTTCCCTGCTAGTTCTAGTAGCAGTTGGAAACTCGGCGTTTTTTCAAGGCGAATTCTCTCTACCTGACATGATTAGTGCTTCCACTGAGAGCTGCTTTGGGGCTACTAGTTTTGGCTAAGGAAATATGGAGGATACTAGAGGGGCTTCTTTTGGAGCTCAATCAAACATGGACACCATTCTAGGAGCTTTGGCAATATTTATGGATCAATATAAAACTCAAGCTGGAGGTAATGGAGCTACCAAGGCTTTGAAGGGTGTTGTTGATAAGATTGGAAGATTTGATGGAAAGGACATCACTAGGTTTTTGAAGGTTTATGTTTGTGAGATGGAGGTGCAACACGTACCTGAGGCTCAAATGATACAAACTTTCACATTAGCTGTTGTACCTGAGATTCGTGAGAAAGTGGAAGAAATTCGAAGAGATGCAAATGTTACCTCTTGGATGACATTTGAAGAGAGATTGCGTGATGAGTATTTTGAAGAAGACTTAGAGAGAATGAGTAAGAGGTCTTTTATTGATTGGATTGAACAGCGGCCTGGAAATACTATGGATCCAAATGAATTGCTGCGAGATTTTGAGAAGAAATACAACCAATTGCCTTTAGCAGAAAGGCGTCTTTTTGATACTAGGAAGGCTGAGTTGTTCTTGCAAGCAGCAGATGATGCTTTGGAAGATAGACTCTTTTTGCTTTTAGGTGATCGAACCACCGAAGGAGGTTTTATAAATGATTGGAAGAGAGTGGAAGAAGCAGTCGCTCTTGTGGCAAAGCAACAGAGAATGAAATCCACAAATGTGACAACTCAGATGGATGTAACACCGAAGCCTGCTACAAAAGCTTCCAAGGTATTATTTGCTCCAACCTCTTCAACAATATCTCCTAAGATGGTCAAGACAATTGAAGAAAAAACTTTAGATGAGCTTATAAAGGGTATTAGGGATTTGAAGGTGGAAATGAGTGAATTGAAAAAATTCCGAGACCCTCAATCATCTGAAGGTGCAAGATCATTTGTGAGGAGATGCGTTTATTGTGATGGAGAAGACAATCACAATCTTCAAAGTTGCAAATCATGTAATGAAGCTATTAAAGCAGGCATTATTGTCTTCAAAGATGGTAAGATTCATGATGCATCTACTAACTTACCTTTGAGTACCAACTTTGGCAAGGAAGGAATGAAAAAGCTTATGGAAGAGAAGATGGGAAGGTCTAATTGTTTACATGGACAAGGTACTGAGACATTCCATATAGGAGTGGAGCAACAAAAAATTAAGACTTTAGAAGCTCCATCTGTTGAAATTTTGCGCAGAGGGGCTCAAGCCATTCGAAATGTCACTGATTGGGATGATCCTGTTGAAACAGCTAGCATCAAAGTTTTTTTAGGTCAAGTTCAAGACAAAACCAAAGACTATGATGTCTTTGTTGAAGAGAAGGCGAACCTCTGAGAATGATGATATAGAGGAGCCAATATATAAGAAAAAAATCCAAGAGCTCAAAAAAGATGAAAAAGTAGAAGGTCCTGCTGCTCATACACGGCAAAGACCTGGGAGGTCCTCTGTCTTTGATCATCCAGGAGAAGGGCCACTTCTAAAGGAAAAATGGGAGGAGAGGACAGACAATGCCAAAGGAAAAGAAAAGGAAGCTGATTCTAAAGGAAAATGTAAGGGACCTGCCTATAAGCTTCAATCTGACATTGAATCCTCCATTGACATGAAAGGGGTGTTGGAAGAAAGAATCTTGGATGCCAAGATTGAATTTACATTGAGAGAGGCTCTTAGCATTGCTAAAAAAGATTTTCATGAATTGATCATTGAATATTGTGCAAGTATAGAAGATACTTGCACGGCTTCCTCTCATGTTCTCTGCTAATTCTAGTAGCAGCTAGGAACCCGACATTTTTCCAAGGCGAATTCTCTCTATCCGACACCGGAGTCCATGAAAATCCATCTTGTATTCTAAGTGTCACTACTTAAGCCATACAAGATAGTGGATATCTAAGGAAGAAGACAAATGCCACCACTTCCTATAGAAGTGGACAACGATGAAGAATTTGAGGTTGAAGAGATTTTAGATTCAAGGCGGTACCGAAATTGATTGGAATATCTTGTGCATTAACGCGGATACGATATTAGTGAACGCACATGGGAGCCATCAAAGAATCTAATAAATACATTCAATAAAAGTCAATGCATTTCATCGACGACATTCATCAAAATCAAGATAAATACTTAAAAAAATCTTTGCTATAAAGCAAAGCAGGTTCTTTAGAGATTTCATCCTACCTTATATCATTGTTTGTCATTAGATTTGTTTGTGCTAAAGAGATGGAAGATCAACAACTAGAGAATTCAACTCAAGAGCCATCATTTGCTGATTTATCGGACGAGACATTACGACTATCACAACCTTGAAGACCATGGAATAGAGATGAAGACCTTCAAGAATGACATGTCCTTTCTCGGATTGATGGCAAAATATAACGTGTTTGATATCAGGACCTTGGAAGAGACTCCCGATGTTTGGTGATACTTTTAGAGGTAGGAACTACTCCTGATGGTGTTTCTAATATTTTCTTTGAACGAAGTTATGAAGGCCTCAACAATGATCAAATAATAGGGTGGTCCTTTCGCCCTGGTATGGGACATTATCAATGGCTAAAAGGACCTATCAACTACCTTCGAAGGGAACAAAGATCAGAGTATGTGGCAAGCACAATTTGACATATCCTGGACTTTTTCAACATATAATCACCGCTCCTCGTGGAACTCGTTTCTAGAAGGGGAAATAATGTCACGGACATAAAATTTATTGCACTAAATTATTTTAATAATATAGACCAATAGAAGTATGTAAAATAAATTGATTTGATAATATCAGATAGAAAAGCTTCCTAGAAGCTCCATAGATGTGAAATCACCTTTATACATGTCTATAGGTGATTGGTAGGTTTAAAATTTAGTCAATAAGCTAGCCACATGGCGCACATGTTGGTAGCTTGTGGAACAAGCTAGCCATGTGTCACACATGTTGATAGCTTGCGGAACAAGCCAAGTATGTGGTGCACATGTGGAAAACTTATCATGTAAGTTTGACACATGTCTTACAAATTAGACACGTTGTTGGATAGAAAGAATTCACCTTGGGAAAATGTCGGGTTCTTAGCTACTAATAGAACTAGTAGGGAACATGAGAGGAAGCCATGCAAGTATCTTCTATACTTATATAATATTTGTTCAAACTTTCAAATTATACTTATATTATACTTATACAAGTCTTGAATAAATATAAAGTATAATTATTTGAATAATATTTCTATAAATACTTATATAAAATAGTATATAATATTTGGTATAATACTTGTGGAAATACTTATATAAAATAGTATATAATCCTTAATATAATACTTATACAAATACTTATATAAATATTATATATAATACTTATAAAATACTTATATAAATACTTGATATAAATACAAGTATACATATTTATATAATAGGTATAAGCAAAGTATGTATATATTCAAATATACCTCAAAATACAACCGCTTATGAAGAATACAAGTTATACAATAAGCTGAAACTAAATAAATCACTAAAAATCCATCCAAAGTTCAAATTATGTGTGCTTATAATGTATAGAAAGCTAATAATTCATTGTAAAATATATCAAAATTTCACAAATAGATGTCTTAACATTTAAAAGTTATGGCTAAAAGAAATAGGCACTAAAATTTCCCAATAAATGCAAAGGCAACAAAGCTCCTCTTTACTTCAGCCTTTGTTGTAATTACTTCTCTTCTCCAAATTAGGCATGCAATAGCTTTTTAGAAAGCTCACTCTATCATCTAACATTTTCTAAAATTTTGCATGCATGCCTCTCAAATTCCAAATTTTATAGCTAGTTGATTCTACTCTTCAAACCCTAGCAATAATTTGCCCTTTTGATACTTCACGGCTCATAAAACTTTCATTAAAGCTCCAAATGTATTGATTTTTATTTTCATGGAAAGCTTATACAAGTTTCTATAAGTATCTAAAATATCAAAATGATTAAAGAGTCTGTCCGACTTGGGTAGTTGAACAAAGTCTCTACCCCTCTTCATTGGGTGGCAGCAAACCCTTTCCCATTCTCAAGCTTACAAATTTTCCTCTCCAACTCCAAATGCTACAAGAGATGTCTTGATAAAAAGCTAGCACAATTTCCTACACTCTCAATAGGTTTCACTTAGAAAGACTTGAATTCAAACTTGCAGTGGCAGATCAAATTTTCTGCCATTACTTTTCGGTAGCAGCAAATCTCACTCTACTTAAACAAGCATAACGTTTTGCTCACAATTCTAATATAAGCAATTGAATAGGTTCTAGAATCCTCACAACTTGAAGAACATATCCACTGATTTTCATTACAAACTCTTCTATCTTCTTGGAGCTATCTCTCACCAAAGTTTACCACTCAAAATTTGTTAATTCCTAAGTCTAGCAAGAGGAGTATATCCCCCTTTCGTTCCATATTAGACTATGACACGCCCACATGGGCAGCCAAATCCTATTGGACAGGTCCTATTTATCCCATGTTCTTCTTTTTTATCCCTCTCAAGGTCCATTCTACCTCAAAAGTCAACAAGGAAGGTAAAATAACCTTTATCTTTCTTCTAATTATAAAAGAGTCAATTCTAGGATATAAGTAAGGTAAGAACAAAATAAATAGCCATCTTAATTTATTAATTAAGTAGCTATAATAAATCTTCTCCTTATAATATCTTCTAAAATAATCTCTAGCACTCACACATGTATTAACAATAGATACAAGATATATAATATTTTTATACACTGCACGTAAATGCAATATGACATGCATCCCCTCTAAACCTGCACATCCTCCGGTATGTGCCAAGTTTAATCTTCTTCATCTTCCATTCTAATCCCTTTATCACCTTGTAATATTTTTTTATTCTTTTAATGGACTTAAGATTTCTTCAAGATCATTGGTGTGAAACTTTCCATCCCTTCTTCTATATGTTTTAATTCTTGTGCTTGCTTTTGGGATCTTCAATAAAGTTCCATCCAACTCTCGTAGCAAATAGGTGGCATTAGTATGCACTTTAATCACTACATACGGCCCAAACCATCTTTGTGCAAACTTCCTCATTGTGCTATGGTGATTTTCTAATGAACTATCAAACACCAACACCCAATCACCTTCAATTTTCTTAGACCTCATTCTATGGATTTTGTCAAATCTCTTTTTATTGCTCAATCTAGCAGCCTTAAGCCTTTCTAATGCTATTTGCATATCTTCAGGCAATCTTCAAAGCTATTGAAAGCAAAGTTCTACTAGCCTTTGTCTTGTAATATCATCTTTCCCAGACAAAACTATCCAAGTTGGAATTGATTCTTCTCTAGGGATAATAGGATTATATCCATGCATAAGTTTTACTAGCAAATATCTAGTGATAGTGCTATGGGTGGTTCTATTAGCCCACATTACAAATGGCAATAGCCTAGGTCAAAGATTAGGCTTTTTTTTACAAGCCTTAACCAAGGCATGAATGATAGGAAGGTGCCGCCTCTCTATTTTGCCATTAGCTTCAGGATTATAAGCAGTTGTTAACCTTAGCTGTACACCATATCTTTGGAAAAATGATCTTGCTTCAAATGCATCTAATTCACCCCTTATCAACTCTCATTCTTCCAATACTTTCATATCTGTTAAAAATATCTTCAAGAATGAATTTGCAAATTCCTTCTGTAGTCTTGGTTCAAAGAGCTCCCCCTTCAATAAAGTTTGAGAGCTCTTCCTTTGCCAAAACAAGATACTTCATTCTCCAAATTCCAAGTGGCATTGTAATTAAATCAATCATCCATTGAAAATGAATTGAAGGAGGATAAGTGGGATGTAATTCATCCTTGTATTGGATCTTAGATTGAAGCTGACATATGACACATGAAGTCACAAATTCTTCAACATCCTTATATAAACCCTTCCACTAATATCGTTCTTTAATCTTTGTATAAGTGGCCCAAACTCCTCTGTGACTAGCTCAAGGTGCATCATGAAATTTTTTAAGCACGTTGTCGTGGTGAGAATCTTAGCCCTAAGAAACACTGGGTCTTTTTTGCCTCTAGTTTCTCAAGTGCAAGATGAGATTCATAAAGTTCATAAAATTGAAGAATTTATATAAAAACATACTTTATTAATCCTAACATATTCTGCCTTTAGAAACCTGCCTTCAATTTTGCTCATAAATCCTAGGATATCATATCAATTGAAGCAAAATTTGGACACAAGGTACTTAAGAGAGTAAAGAAGCAAACCCCATAAACCTTTTGATTATAGCTCATGTGGTTAGAGAGAACCATGTTGTCAAAGTAATTCCTCCATGCTGCCTTTGATTCTGGACCCCCTTTGCTTCACACCTTCATTGCTCTTCATTAAAGAAGACCTAAGTGCTGAAATTTGGTAGGCTTATAGCTTATCTCATGTTGTAAACACCCTCCAAATATTGCTCCAAGAGCCTTCTCCAAACTTGAGTTATAGGTTCCATCCTTCTTCTTTAATTTTGCCTTCTAACGACTCTGGATCCGACCACAATTTTCCTCATAACTCCTCGAATATAACTCCAATAGAAATCATTTTTTTACACAACTTAATAGACTCATATATCTACAAACCCCAACAAATTTTACTCAAAATACTACTCTGATCACAAAGATATGCTCCCTCAAACTTCACTGATTTGGAGATAGACCCCTGTCACTTTGAAAGAGCATAACATTTTATTTATAAGACTAATGAGTATCAAACTTACACTCATCTCTTCCTTAACTTACATAGATCATGTCTATCAAATTTCACACTCAAATTCGTCTCCTAAATCTCTTTATACCCAAAAAAACCCACACACATGCACTGCCCATACAAACCCTCAACCTTGCCTTCACTCTATTTCTCTTTTCATTCAAACCGGTTACAATTTCACTCATAACTCTTTGCTTAGAGGTCATATTGACTTGAGATTTTGATACAAAGTAGTTAACTCTATAAGGAACAAAAACCCAACAAATTTCGCCACTAAAGTCTAAGTGGTTTCCAAGAACCAAGGCCCGAAATTTAGTAACCCTCTCTGCCCTAGTCTTAAACACCTACAACTTTTACGACTCATATCTCCCTTGTTACTTAATCAAAAGACATGAGAATTGTCTCTATGAGTTCCTTATCTTGTCTACTACAAACCTACAAAAACTCGCACCTAAAATCCTCTCTAAGCTTCTTCTACACACAAAAACGTATACTGCCTATCAAAAAGAAACCCTATCTCTCCAAAAAAACTCTCCTCCTTCTTCTTCACGACCCTTCCTTGTCATCTCCCTCCTGGTCTTCTTTATCCTCTTGGTCAAATAGACCTCTTAGCCCATGTCTTTTCCACTTCCTCAACCTTTTCTTTTTTACTAACTTGAAGAAATTTCACTTTTCAAGGTAAATTTCCATTGTATCTTCTTACTACAAATTTTCTATCAACCTTTCTTCTAATCTTAATCTTTTTATTTTAATGTATTCTTTTATGTTTTTCACACTATGTTTTGATTTACAACACGACATCCACCCCCTCCAAACCTGCACATCCTTCGGTATGTGCCAACTTAATCATCTCCGTTTGTTTTATTGCTGTCATTTCTTCTCCATCTTCTACATTATTTGAAACTCTTAGTATCGATTGAGCTTATTTCAATGAACCATTTTCTCCTATCAAAAAATCTCCTAGATATGATTTTTCTCTGAAAGCCATGAATAATCAAAGCTAAAATCATATCTTGAAGTTCTCTAAGCTTCACTTTTTTCCAAAATAAATGAAAATAATCCTCCTTCCTTTCTTCATCACATTCAAAGTTATAGTTGTCAGCATAAATAAGTATCTTTGTGTCTTTGTGAACCATCTTTTCATTTGTGATTTCTTCAACTATGTATTCTTGAATTTGGATGGTCTGGGCTTTTTTTATTAAGCCTTGCGCTCCTCCATATTTAAATTCACCTTGATTTTGGATATATGTGGTATCCATAATAACCCTTGTATTACTCATATTCATTCCAACAAACATTTGTAAAATCTCATTTTCCATTTTTCCATTAAAAAATTCTTCTATTTGTTCAATTTTCTCTTCTTGAGCCTCAGCAAAGCCAATTTTTTGCTCTTTTTGGTAACCATCATTAAAAGTGGTATAAGCATATGCCTTTGCTTCTTTTTCTTCCATGTTGTCGGTGGTATCCTCCTTCTTCCTTTGAAGTTGAAGAGAAAATATGTTTAAAACTTCTTCTTCCAAATCAGCAAGTATATCATTATTCACATCTTCTTCTACAACCTCATGACTCACCTTATCATCCTCCACAACCATAATTCCTTCTAAGCTTGATTTACATTCAATAAAAAATACTTGACCAATCTTTTCTTCTTCCTCTTTAGTCAAACAAGTGTCAATGGCACTTGTCATCACTGTCTCCACTTTCTCAATGTCCTTCTTCTTCTTTTCCGTACCCCTTTCTATGTTTTCTTCTATTCTTTGCTTTGGAATTGATGCCTTCTTTGGTTGTGAAGATGAAAGAATATTTTGTGGTGGTTGATTTATTATTGATCCTTCTTTTGTCCTTTTCCCTATACCATCACCCTTTTGTATTTGCTTCTTATTTATTGGTTCTTCATCTTCATCCTCTACATTCTTTCCTCTCTTTACTTCCACATAGACATCTTGAAAGTCTTCATTCCTCCTTTCCTTGTTTAAGGAAGCTTTGATGCTAACTGCATTAACTACGTCATCCCATCTTGTCTTCTCTCTAATGGCCTGAGCTCTTCTAATCATAGTCTCATGATTTTCAAGACATGGAGCTTCAACATTATTTTGCCAAGCCACAATTTGATAAGAATCTGCATTACCTGAATCTCTTGGCTTAGGCTTCATCATTCCATCTTCTATTAATTTTTTCATTCTTCCTTTAGTAAAGTTAGTATCCAAAAGAAATTTGTAGATGCATCTCTAATCCTTCCTTCTTTGAAGGTAATGATGCCTTTCTTCATGGCATCAGCAAATGATTTACAATCACTACGTTTGTGATTGGAATCATCACACCAAATGCACCTCATAACATATCCCTTCTGTCCTCCAGAAGTTTGAGAAATACTTGGCTTTATATTCTTTTTCAAAACACTCATCTCTACATTCAATTCCTTCAATCCTTTCACCAATTCTTCTAGAGTATCTTCATCTAGAGCCTAATCCTTTGAAGAGCTTGATGGTAACATTAAAGAAGTCCTTGTAGCTGGTGGTGCTGAAGCTTCCATTTTTACTCCATACCCCCTAGCCTTTATCCGCTGTTGCTTTGCAATAAGACTTATTGAATCCTCCAATTGTCTCCAATTGATACTAAAACCTCCTTTAGCTGCTCCATCTTGAAGAAGAAGTAATAGTCTATCCTCCAAAGCTTCATTTGCAGCTTGTAGAAATAACTCTGATTTTCTCACTTCAAGAATCCTCTTCTCTGTTAGTGAGAGTTGTCCAAATTTCTTTTCAAATTCTCTTAACAACTCACTTGGTCCCATGTTGTTACCTGGTTGTTGTTCCACCCAATCAAGGAAATTCCTTTTGGACATCCTTTCTTCATCTTCATCAAAAAACTCATCTCGAAGCCTCTCTTCAAATTTGGCCCAAGTAATCTCAAAATTATTTTGATGAAGATGTTTCACCTTGTCTCTGATCTCTGGTACAACTGCCAAGTCAAATGTCTCTATCATCTTCTCCTCTGAAATTTGATAGATTTCCATCTCACAAGTATAATTCTTTAAAAAATTTGAAATGTTCTTCCCACTGAATCTTTCATTCTTGGAAATAATAGCTTTCAAAGCTTTTGTAGCTCCTTGTCCAGCTGCAATGGCAACTTCTTGCTACATAAACATTTGCATGGCCCTAAAGAACTCCTTTGCAAAGTTTTGACTACCTCCTTGAGCTTGACTACCACTGGTTCTATTATCCCCCATCTTGCCTTAAAAATCTTGAAGCCTTAGAGCTCTCTCAGTGGAAGCACCAAATGTCGTGGTGAGAGTCTTAGCCCTAAGAAACACTGGGTCTTTTTTGCCTCTAGTTTCTCAAGTGCAAGATGAGATTCATAAAGTTCATAAAATTGAAGAATTTATATAAAAACATACTTTATTAATCCTAACATATTCTGCCTTTAGAAACCCGCCCTCAATTTTGCTCATAAATCCTAGGATATCATATCAATTGAAGCAAAATTTGGATACAAGGTACTTAAGAGAGTAAAGAAGCAAACCCCATAAACCTTTTGATTATAGCTCATGTGGTTAGAGAGAACCATGTTGTCAAAGTAATTCCTCCATGCTGCCTTTGATTCTGGACCCCCTTTGCTTCACACCTTCATTGCTCTTCATTAAAGAAGACCTAAGTGCTGAAATTTTGGTAGGCTTATAGCTTATCTCATGTTGTAAACGCCCTCCAAATATTGCTCCAAGAGCCTTCTCCAAACTTGAGTTATAGGTTCCATCCTTCTTCTTTAATTTTGCCTTCTAACGACTCTGGATCCGACCACAATTTTCCTCATAACTCCTCGAATATAACTCCAATAGAAATCATTTTTTTACACAACTTAATAGACTCATATATCTACAAACCCCAACAAATGTTACTCAAAATACTACTCTGATCACAAAGATATGCTCCCTCAAACTTCACTGATTTGGAGATAGACCCCTGTCACTTTGAAAGAGCATAACATTTTATTTATAAGACTAATGAGTATCAAACTTACACTCATCTCTTCCTTAACTTACATAGATCATGTCTATCAAATTTCACACTCAAATTCGTCTCCTAAATCTCTTTATACCCAAAAAAACCCACACACATGCACTGCCCATACAAACCCTCAACCTTGCCTTTACTCTATTTCTGTTTTCATTCAAACTAGTTACAATTTCACTCATAACTCTTTGCTTAGAGGTCATATTGACTTGAGATTTTGACACAAAGTAGTTAACTCTATAAGGAACAAAAACCCAACAAATTTCGCCACTAAAGTCTGAGTGGTTTCCAAGAACCAAGGCCCGAAATTTAATAACCCTCTCTGCCCTAGTCTTAAACACCTACAACTTTTACGACTCATATCTCCCTTGTTACTTAATCAAAAGACATGAGAATTGTCTCTATGAGTTCCTTATCTTGTCTACTACAAACCTACAAAAACTCGCACCTAAAATCCTCTCTAAGCTTCTTCTACACACAAAAACGTATACTGCCTATCAAAAAGAAACCCTATCTCTCCAAAAAAACTCTCCTCCTTCTTCTTCACGACCCTTCCTTGTCATCTTCCTCCTGGTCTTCTTTATCCTCTTGGTCAAAAAGACCTCTTAGCCCATGTCTTTTCCACTTCCTCAATCTTTTCTTTTTTACTAACTTGAAGAAATTTCACTTTTCAAGGTAAATTTCCATTGTATCTTCTTACTACAAATTTTCTATCAACCTTTCTTCTAATCTTAATCTTTTTATTTTAATGCATTCTTTTATGTTTTTCACACTATGTTTTGATTTACAACACGACAATGTGGATTTTGGTTTCAAGATCATCCACTACTCTCAAAGATAATTCATCAGCTCTTTTTGCCCTCTTCCAAAGAAGTCCATCTCTCAACAGATATCTGTATGATTGATGTCTAATATCTTTAAAATTCTTATCCATCCACCCCTCTTGCTTCTTCAAAGTGCTCAAATAGAGTCCAATATCTTGTAGTCTCTGCTTATATAACTCTACTTTGAATGGCAAGATGTCATTGGTTGAATTTTCTCTATCAACAGCCAATACATATCTTTCTTCTAAAAAGTCTTCACTCTTCTCATGAGCCATCATTTCTTCTTCAAGAAAATACTTGGCCCTTGATAACATATCCGCTACAGAAGTCATTTTTCCAGCAATGTACACCAAAATTGGATTTAATGATTTGATATATGCTATCCATCGAAGCATGGCAATGTCTGGTGATGAGCAATTGGCAATCATATCAAGAAGAGATAAACAATCAGTTTCCAATACAACATTTGCTCCAATCAAGTAATTTCTATCAGCTATTAAAGTAGTAAGTGCACCCCAAAGCTCTCTTTTTATTTGAAGATATGTTCTCTGACATTCTGTAAGAATCCTTGCTCTAAAATGAATAGCAAATTTATTTTTCTTCACATCATTCTGGCCAAAAGTCCATTCTATGGCTATTGGACTTGTTATAATCACCGGTCTTCTGCTCTCATATTCAACTTGTTTTAAAACTATAGGTGACTTTAAAATCCTTTTCAAGTCTTCCATAGCCAAATCTTACTCTTGTTTCCAAAAAAACTTGATTCTTTTTCTTAATAATTTGTAGAAGGATTCTGATACATGAGCAAAATGAGATATCTATATATGATAGAAGATACATGCTCCCAAAAACCTTCTCACTTCAGTGATGTTACTACAAGCCATCATTTTTGCAATGGCATCAACTTTCTCAAGATTAGGCCTTCTTCCATACCATCCACCAAGATGTCCAACTACCATAATTTTTCCAAAATCAAATTTAGACTTTTCAATCAAAAGGGTTAAATTTGCCTCTTCAATCTTGTCCAAAATCTTATTAACATCTTCAATGTGCGTCCTTACAAATGTTCTGCAACCATCATCATCTAAAGTAGAGTCTTTATATTCTTCTTTACATCCTTTGATAGGAATATCATCTACAAAATGAATAGTCTTCTCTGATACAAACTCTCTCAAGATTTGATTCATTGCATTTTGTGTATGTGCCATTGAATTTGTAGCACCTTAAGGTAATGTACACATTCAAACCAATTTTAACAGAATCTTCATGGTTCTCAAGTCTCTGCTTTCAATTACCAATTGAAATTGATCATAACTAGAATATAGATCTCCAATAGAATATATGGCATTTCCAGCAAACGTTTCTGCTACTTCATCTACAATTGGTCCCGATTCTTTGTTCCTGATAGTAACTTGGTTAGCTAGTTGCATATCTTGAATGAATCATAATGCTCCAGATTTCTTAGGAATAATAAACCAATGATTAGAATATAGAGCCATTGAAGGCTCGAGTATTCCCATATGTATTTTTTCCTTTAATAAGTCAATTAATTTGAGAAGTAATGCTTGTGGAATTGGTATTGGCTTCAAATCCCATGGCTTATGTGGTACTGTAAAAATAACCATGGGTGCTATTAAACCTAGTTGCACACATCCAATTTCATCTGGTGAAGAGGCAAAGGCCTTTCTATGTTTTGAGAGTATCTCTCGAAACATCTCTTCTTGATCTAACAAGAATTTTCTCCTTCCAATCTTCAAGTTTGCTAATGTTTTTTTAATAAACTTATGCCCAATCTTCCTAGCTTCTCTTAAACTTGGCTTCTTCTCTGCTTGTCTAACATGCTCATCAGTATCCAATGGAAGTTGAGTCACTATAGGCTTAATCTTTTTGGCCACTATTTTATATTTTGTATTTACCATGGCCTCAAGATTCAACTTACAACTTTGGCATAAATCCTTGTTCTCCATTGCGTCTATTATTTCTTGATACAATGCTCTTAAATGAATTTCAACCATAATATCTATATCATTATTTTCCTGTTCTTCAATCTACAAGTTGTATAAAACTTGTAATATATCATCTCCAATGCCTTTCTCCTCATATACTTTAGAAATATACTCACCATTCAAAAGAGCCTTTACTCTTTTTAAATTTTTTTCTATCTTTTTAATGATCTTCTTATTTACAAGGTCCAGATCTTTCACATCTGTAAAACTCACAAATCAATACTTAATCATTCCAATAAATCCACTTTCAATGCCATGTATATTGGGGAGCTCAAAAGTATTTGGTCCTTTTGTATCCGTGGATCTCCATTCTCCACGAGTGTAATTTAGAAATCCGAAAAGTGTAAAGAATTACGCAAAGGCCCATCCTTAAGACAAACTTGATGCCTTTCATGTTCAGACTTCACTATCAAGAATTATATAGATTTCTTGCCATCACAGCTTTAAATTTGTGCATAATGAGATCCATCATCTAGCACCTTGGTTTCCATTCTTGATGCAGTGATGTAAGATTGTCCTAATATCACAGGATAAGCACCATCATTTTTAACAAAATTTTTTTTTTCTACTTCCATATCTCTAATCTTTGTTGCAATTACCGGACAAGCTCCAAATAATTGTGTTCGCCTACAATTTGCAACCCTCATAATCCATCCATAATTAATATCAATTGGCCATTTACTTTTCTCATAAATATTTCAAAATATAATGTTTATCTCTGAGCCATGGTCCACAAGAGCCAAAACTGATTCATCTAATCCTCGAAGTTTGACCCTTGTCTCTGTGGTAGCTCTAGCCCAAAATGGTTGAATATAATCCATTCCTTCCTTATCTTCTCTATCAATTCCATGTATAATTGCACAATCAAAGGTCTTCACTTCTACCTTAATATTTCTTCCATGTACTGCCACAGATACTATTCTATCAATTGCTTTTTCTTTCTCTTCTTGAGTTTGTAAGGCTTGGACCTTTATGTCATAGCCTCTCACCCCTCTTTGTTATTTTCCACCATCTTCTCACATTCCACAAAACTTTTATCTTTGGTTATATTACTCTTGTTGCTGACCACATAAGTTTGTGCAAACATTTGTAAGATCATATCTTCCTCCTCATTAGTCAAATAGTCATTTTCTTCTTTAATCATTTGACCATTACTAGCCTTCTCTTCCATAGCTATTGGATCACACATTAAAGCAAATACTTGTCCAATTTCAAACTCATCTTTAGTCATATGCATGTCCAGAGCCTTCATCATGATTGTTTCAGCTGTCATTTGTCTCTTCCTCTTAACGACATTAATGATTAAATCATGAAAATATTTTTTAGCAATGCCAAAAGCCTCTCTCAATGTAAATTCAATCTTAGTATCCAAGATTCTTTCTTCCAATATTCCTTTTATGTCAACGGAAGATTCAATGTCAGATTGAAGCTTACAGGCAGATCCCTTACCTTTTTCTTTAAAATTAGCTTCTTTTTCTTTTTTCTTAGCATTGTCTGTCCTCTCCTTCTATTTTTTTTTTAAAAGTAGCCCTTCTCTTGGATGATCAAAGACAGAGGACCTCCCAGGTCTTTGCCATGTATGACCAGCAAGACCTTCTATCTTTTCATCTTTTTTGAGCTCCTAGGGTTTTCTCTTAGATATTGTCTCCTTTGCATTATCATTTTCAAAGGTTCGTCCCCTCTTCTCTTCAACAAAGACATTGTAATCTTTACTATTGTCTTAAACTTGACCTAAAAAAACTTTCATGCTAGCTATTTCAACAGGATCATTCAAACTAGTGACATTTCGAATGGCTTAAGCTCCTTTGTGCAAAGGTTCAATAGATAGAGCTTTTAAAGTCTTAATTGTCTATTGCTACACTGCCGTACTGAAATTGCTTATAGTATGTAAAATCCACTCAAAAATCATAATATGTTTATA
Organism: Physcomitrellopsis africana; assembly: GCA_036785485.1. NCBI lineage: Eukaryota > Viridiplantae > Streptophyta > Bryopsida > Funariales > Funariaceae > Physcomitrellopsis > Physcomitrellopsis africana. The sequence continues at coordinate 234,026 of JAWRVF010000474.1, read as the reverse complement.
AATTTAGATATGTGTTAGAATGGTTAGTAAAATAAATTAAAGGAATTGATAGAAGAAACTTTATTTTATTTTTATTTGTTTTGATTATAATATTTAAAAATTTTAAGATCTAAATGATTAGTATGAAGCCTTGAGAGAAGGTGGGAGCCTAAGGATGAAAATATAAGCTAGTAGGAGGCTAATTGGGAGGGATGAAGGTAAGGAATGGGAAACTTCATCCCTATTGGTTGAATACCATGCCCAATGGGCTTTGAGGAGGCCGCCTGCGACCTTAACAAGGGTTTCGGCAACTTCAAGGAGGCCATTAGAAAACAAAGATTAGGATTGTAAAGTTTAGGATTTTGGGTACAATTTGTGTACAAAAATTAGAGGATTTGGAGTTAGGATAAAGAAGTTATAGCCATTTGAAGATAAGGTGTCAATATGAGACGTACTATCACTCTTTTGAGGATTGAAGGAGTTGTATGAAAGCTTTTGGAGATTGAGAGGTGCGGCTAGAGAGGGGATTTCAAGCTCTACACCTAATATAGAAGAATTTCTACATTTGGAGTTTTGAAGAAGGAGTTATTGGGAGTCAAAGACAGCAGATTGAATTCCAAGGCAGTAAGTAGGCCGTTTTGTTGATAGTAATGGGGTTTCCCATATCTTGAGTTTCTTGACAAATTTTTGTCTCAAACTTTCTAACAAGGTGTATTATTATGCTAAAAAGCTACAAATCAAAGTTTCATAGCATTTGAACATTTAGATTGTGAGACATGAAGAATTTAGTACATGGGTGTTTGTAAACAAGGGTTTGAAGCTTCTACTAGAGTTTTGGCGATATCTAAAGATCAATAATGAATCAACCGTTGAAATTTATAGTAGTAGTTTTAAAGATTATATCAGTACTTCATGTAAATTTGGAGTAGATTTGGACGGTTGGATTAAAAGTTATAGATTATTGAAGTTTGGAAAAAATTCCCTTCCTAAGGGGGAATGAGGGTTTAGAGTATTTTGTTATGTTTTGAGTGGTTTGAAGAAAATAGGTTTATATATTGGGTGTAATAGCCCTATGAAGATCTCTTTTATATAAACTTGGGAGTTTTTATTATACTTGGAACTTGCTTAAGTAATTAATGGCAGCCAGAAGCCCAACGCTTTCTTGAGGCAAATTCTCTCTACCCTGACACTATTCCTATATGGAACACCTCAACACCTTGTCCATGTAAACAATTAGATCTTTCCATCTTCTCTTCTATAAGCTTTTTCATCCCTTTCTTACCAAAGTTGGTACTCAAAGGCAAGTTAGTAGATGCATCATGAATCTTACCATCTTTGAAGATAATAATACCTGCTTTAATAGCTTCATCACATGATTTGCAAAGTACTCATCACGCAATCTCTCTTCAAATGTCATCCAAGTAGTTACATTTGCATCCCTTTGAATTTCTTCCACTTTTTCACGAATCTCAGACACAACAGCTAGTATGAAAGTTTATATCATTCGAGCCTCAAGTGCCTATTGCACTTCTATCTCACAAACGTAAACCTTTAAAAATTTGGTGATGTCCTTCCCGTCAAATCTTCCAATCTTATCAACAACATCCTTCAAAGCCTTGGTAGCTCCATTACCTCCAGCTTGAGTTTTATATTGATCCATAAACATTGCCAAAGCTCCTAGGATGGTGTCCATGTTTGATTGGGGTCCAAAGAAAGCCCTTCCAGTATCCTCCATATTATCTTAGCCAAAACTAGTAGCTCCAAAGCAGCTCTTAGTGGAAATACCAAAAATATGTCGGATAGAGAGAATTTGCCTTGAAAAAACGTCAAGTTCCTAGCTGCTAATAGAACTAGCAGGGAACATGAGAGGAAGCTGTGCAAGTATCTTCTATATTTGCACAATATTTGTTCAAGCTTTCAAATTATACTTATATTATATTTGTATAAGTCTTGTATAAATATAAAGCACAAATCCTTGAATAATACTTATATAAAAAATTCTTAAAATAAGTTAGATCAATACCTAAGGGGTGACTAGATATGAGACAGGGTCAAAATTAGACCTTCAGCCACGTAAATGACCACCAAAGGCAAGGATTTAAGGCATTCAAAGATTGGCAATAAGAATTAGATAGGGTGCTTGAAGCTTGATCTAGGGGCATTTAGCTTATTATCAAAGGATTTTGGAAGAGTTAGCAATCGCTATTCAAAGTCAGGGTTTGTATTGATAATTTGGATTTAATACAAGATAATGATGGTTTGCATTCTTGACCAATTCGTGCAATCTATGTTTCATCTATAGTTCAAAATTTGATATTGTCTGAATTGTTGGGTGTGCTAAGTGTACACAAAAATTTATATTAATCCAGCAATATAATCAGGAGATATTTGAGCTTTGATACAAAGGATTGTCGGTATTTGGCAGTTTAGGGTTGGATAGGATTTCTATGATAACTAAAGATCCACCAATTAGATCAATGTAAATTTTGGCACAGTGATAGAAGACTTATAATTTGAGCTACATACCAAGTTTGAGCTGAACTTAATAATAAAAGGAGAAATCACCAATGGAGTTTCTGCATCAATCTTCAAGTTGGCGGCCGAGTATCATCTGTGCAGTGTCGTGAAGTAAATACATCCATATATAGAAACCTAACTTAACTATCTTTTCTTCAAAATTTTATTAAGTTCTTTCTTTCTTCTTACCAATCTAAGTTTTTATATAGTTTAGGAAAAATTTCTCACTTTCTTTTTTTTTCTTTGGTTAAAATTTTATCTTATCTTTAATTTTAACTTTAATTTTGATCTAGCCTTGAAACTTTCTTTTATTTCTTTTATCTTTTTTCCAATCTTAGATTTTAGTAGATTCAGGGTTATATTTGTAGATATAAGGAGTTTTGACTTTGAGGTTGAATTTAGGATTTTACCAAGGATAAATAGTAGATTTGGATGTCAATAGTTGGATATTGTTAATAGTACTGACTTGGAGGATTAGATTTGGGGTTTTTATAACTTTAAACTATTAATTGTTGACTTGGACTTTGAAGACCTTGGCTGCGACTTATTTGACGAGCTCGGAGGAGAAGAAGACGGGGTTTTTTGGAAAATGCAGAGAGGTATTCAAAGATAGAGCTTCTTCTTGGCATGAGTTTAGGTGGTAGAAACGTAGGATTTGGAGCTTAGATGAGAGAGATATGCTTGTTTGAACTTAGACTACTAATATGACACCTGCTGTCACTTTTCAGGGTATATTAGAAGTTTTAAGATGCTAACAAGAAATCAGAAAGTTGGATTAGAAACTAGACTTCAAGCTATATATTTTACATCTAAGAATTGATAGAATTGAGTTTAGAATGAGTAAGATATGGCTAGTTAAACCCAGCAAACTAAACTGGGATTTTGAAGAAGTTAGATAAATAGAAGGGTTTGCTTTAAGCTAAAACTTGAGTTTCAAGAAGAATTTGAAGCTCATTTTTTGTGTACATATTATTTATACTATGAAGAGTCTATGTCTAAAATCTCATATCAATTGAGACTTTGATTAGGGAGTAATGGCAAATTTTTTCTCAGGTGTCTAGGGTTTTGACTTTTAAAAGTACCTGCCAAGGATTTGGTGATATCTAACGATCAACAATGAATTCATAGCTCAAAATTTATGTGATGAAGATCAAAGGTATGAGTTATGTTTTCCCAAATTTTGAGCTTATTTGAATGGCTAGATCTTAAATTATGAATTTTCAAGTTTCAGGTTGAGATTTCACTTCTAAAAGTATCTGCTAAGGATTTGGTGATATCTAATGATCAGCAATGAATTCAGGGCTCAAAATTTATTTGACAAAGATCAAAGGTATGAATTATGTTTTTCCAAATTTTGAGCTTATTTGAATAGTTAAATCTTAAATTATGAATTTTTAAGTTTTTGGTTTAGTTTTTACTTATATAATTACTTGCTAATATTTTGATGATATCTGATGATCGGTAATGAATTCATAGTTGAGAATTTTTGTGAAGATGACTAAAGAAGTGAACTCTAAAATGCTTTTAAAATTTGAACTTATATAAATGGCTAGATTTTGATTTATAAATTTTTAAGCTTCTAGTTTGTTGATTTATTATACGCATGGTTTTGTGACTATAAAAGAAAAATTTAAGAAAGTTCATGCATATTGGATCCAACTTGATTGTAAAGAGGGACCTTGCATCTACCTGAAGCGGACTTTTGCCACGACAGCAGTTTTTGGACAATTTCTTCAAATTTGTAAGTTGAGATGAGCTCAAGTCTTTTGAACATGTAGAAGGCTTATATCAACATTTGTATGCAAAATTTCTCACTGGGTGGAAAGTTGGATTAAAAGTTATAGCTTATCAAAGCTCATTGATTAGGATTATGGCTTACAAATAAAAATAAAAAATTACTTAATTATAAAAAAAATAAAAAAATTGGAGTATATATATGGTTGATGTTACTAAGAGGAGTATTTTTAAACACTTTTGAATTGAAGTTGGAATTATATTCCTCATATAAAGGTGAAATCTATTAGGATTTTTTGATTATTTGCAAATATAACTTTACTTTCTACAGCCGAGTGCCCTGTGCATTCTCGAACAAGACAACACGTAAAACAACACCGTCTCTATACCAAACATTAGATTGCAGCTAACACTTTGTATATGAACTCATAAAATCTTCAACATCCTTGTACAAGTCCTTCCACTAATATCTCTCCTTGATCTTCGTATAAGTGGCCCAAACTCCTCTATATCTTGCCCAGAGTGTATCATGAAATTCTTTCAAAACTTTATTCTTGGTCTCAAGGTCTCTTACCACCTTCAATGGAATTTTATCATCCCTTTTAGGCCTCTTCTATAAAAATCCATCTTTAAGCAAATAAGTATAAGATTGGTACGTGATATCCTTGAAAGTCTTATCCATCTAGCCTTCTTACCTCCTCATTGTACTTAAATAAATTCCAATATCTCTCAGCCTATCTTCATATAAATCTTCATAGAAGAGTTGAACCTCATCTCCAAAGTCCATTCTATTAGTAGCAAATGAATACCCGTAGTTCCTCTCCTCTTGATGTTCACCATCATTATGTGCCATCATCTCCTCTTCAAAGGTATATCTAGCTCTAGACAGCATATCTGCCACCGAGTTCTTTTTACCAGTAATGTGTATCAAAATATGATTCAATATTTTTATATAGGCTATCCATCTCAACATAGCAATGTCTAGAGTAGTGCAGTTGATTACCATCTCAAGTAAAGGCAAATAATTTGTCTCCAAAACCACTCTAGCTCCGATCAAATAATTCTTCTCACTCTTTAGAGCAGTGAATGCTCTCCAAAGTTTTCTTTTAACTTGTGGATAAGCCCTTTGCCTTTCTGTAAGAATCCTAGCTCCAAATCTTATAGAAAACCTCCTTCTTTCTTCATCATCTTGTCCAATAGTCCATCCAATTGCTATTGGACTTGTATCCATTGTTACAACCATTGATCTCTCACACTAATAATCTACCTATCTAAAGACAGGCAGTGAACTCAAAATCTTCTTCAAATTTTTTATAGCTACTTTTTATTCATCCTTCCAACTAAACTTCTTATCCTTCTTCAATAATTTGTATAGTGGCTCTAAGATATATACAAAGTGAGGCATCCAAATATGATAGAATACACATGCACCCAAAAATCTTCTAATTTCTGTAACACTTTCACATGCCTTCATTCTAGATATAGCATCAACCTTTTCTGGATTTGGTTTTTTACCATATCTGCCACATATGTGTCCCACTACCAAAATTTCACCAACTCTAAAATTTGATTTCTCTATACATAATGTGAAATTAATTGATTTAAGTTTCTCCAATATTTGAGCCACATCTTCAATGTGTTGCTTGATAAATTGCCTACAACCTTTAGTATCCAAAGTTTCATCCTTATCTTCTTCCTTGCAACCCTTCATAGATAAATCATCCAAAAATGGGATAGTCTTCTCAGATACAAATTCGTTCAATATTTGGTTCATAGTATTTTGTATATGAGCCACTGAATTGGTTGTACTTTGAGATAAGGTACACATCCTCATTAAATCCAAAAGAATCTTCATAGTGGTCAAATTTCTACTTTCTTCAGCCAACTGAAACTGATCATATCCAGAATATAAATCTCTAATATAATAGATGGTATGACCGGCAAATTGTTCAGCTACTTCATCCACTACACGACCTGACCCCATATTTCAAATAGTCACCTTGTTTGCTGATTGCATATCTTGAATGAATCTCAATGCCCTTGATTTTTTAGGTACAGTGAACCATCTGTTTGAATAGGGAGCAATTGAAGGTTCAAGGATATCCATCTCCACTTTTTCTTTTAAAAATTCCATCAACTTAAGAAGCAAAGCTCTAGGTATAGGTGTAGGCTTTAAATCCCATGGAATATATGGTAGAGTGAAAATTACCATAGGTGCTATAACATTAGAATTCACACACCCAATTTTATCAGAAGTTAAGGCAAATGCCTTACCATGACTAATAAACATATCTTAAAATATCATTCTTTTTGGTGTTGTCAAGCAATCACCCCTTCCAATCTTCAGCTTAGTCAATGACTCTTGAATAAATTGATGTCCAATTTTGTGTTTTTCTCTCAATTCTAGTTCTTTGACTGCTTACTTGATGTGTTCCATAGTATTAGGTGGTAATTGAATGGCCATTGGTTTCACCCTTTTGGCCACAATCTTATATTTGGTTTGCACAATAGCCTCAGATTTTAATCCATAGCTTGTAGCAGATCCAATACATGTTACCATCTTCTTCAATTTTTCATAAGCCTCCCTTCATTGTATCTCCACAATAACATCTTCATCCATCCTTGTAACTAAGTTTTCTATAATTTGTATTAATCCATCTTCCAACCCAGCTTCTTCTAGTATTCCAACTATAGCTTCATTATTTGAAACTATTTCCACTCTTTTTAAGTTTTTTTCTTGCTTCTTTATTTTTCTCCTATTTACAGGATTTAAATCTTCAATCTTTTGAAAGCTCACAAATCCATCATCATTTAAATCCAAAATATCAAAATTCAAATTATCTACATTGGAGTTTGTAGATAATCTATTTGTACCCATGTTCTTCCATGCTACAAAGGTGCCTTTTAGAAATCCAAGAATCTATTTCTTGACTTTAAAGATATTTTTTTCAATTGTTCTCTGTGCTTTTCATGAATAGGTTTCACAATAAAGAATTATACAACCTTTTTTCTATCACAACTATAAATTTTGGCATAATGTGAACCATCATCCAAGATTTTAGTCTCCATCCTAGCAATTGTGATATAAGGTTGACCAAGTATTACCGGATATATAGCAGAGTTTTGTACAAAGAAGTTTTATTCCACCTCCACATCTCAAATCTTGGCCTTCACAGCTAGACAAGCTCCATATAAATTGCCTCCCTCATTGTTTGCAACTCTAATCACCCAGCCATGGTTGATATCAATTGGCCACTTGCTCTTCTCATACACCCGCTTAGACATGATGTTAATTTTTGATCCATGATCAATCAAGGCTAAAATTGAATCTTTAGAATCTTCCAACCTCACTTATGTTTCTATAGTAGCCCTAGTTCAATATGAAACTGAGTAGCTATCACTTTCCATCTCATCACCATCTCTTTTTGAAGAACAGATAACTCATACTTCTTGTGTAATTTTCCTTTCTTTACCAGATTCTACTAGTATACACTTTGTTTGATATCCTTCCATATCCTTGGTATGATTGATTTGAGCCGTGCCCTCCATATCAACCATATTTTCAAACTCTAACGATTTAGATTGTGTAAATACATGCCCTATTTCTTCTTCTTTATCCTTAGTCACATAAGTATCTAATGCTTCCACCATAATAGTTTCAACTGTCATTTGCCTCTTTTTCTTTATTAAATCAAATAATTAGCTTGTAAAAATCCCTCTTTGCAATACCAAGAGCCTCTTTTAGAGTAAACTTGATTTTGGCATCCAAAATCTTCTCTTCTAAGATATTCTTTATATCTGTTGATATTTTAATATTAAATTGAAGTTTATAGACAGGACCTTTATCTTTGACATGCCTGTATCATCTTTCTCCTTCTCATTGTCTTTCTTCTACTATTCTTTTGATAATGGTGCATCGCAAAGATGGATAGAAGAAGGCATCTTCTTCGGTTTCTATCCCTGAGAAGCTTCTTTGTTCTTTAGAGACCTCCTTTTGCTTAGAGATTCAACAACATCTTCTTCATGAGCAGTTCTACCTCTCTTCTCTTCAACCATAGCATCATTCAAATCATCACTTTGTTGATTCTCATTTAAAAATACTTATTGTCCATAGTTGGTAGAGAAACAATCTTAATTGCACTTTGTTCAGCTGTAATAGAATAAGATTGTGCTTCCTTTTTGTATATGGTACCACCTTTGCTTGTTTACTCATCTACCAACTTCTTCATACTTCCTTTTTCAAAGTTGGTCCACAAAGGCTCATTAAAACCTACTAGTCTTATCTTTCCTTCTTTGAAATATACAATATTCTCCCTGATTGCAGCTCTATAGCTTTCGCATTTGCCACACTTGTAGTCTGGATTGTCACACCACATACATCTTTCTACAAATCCCTTCAAACCTTCAATTGTCTTTAATGAGTTGGCCTTCTGAGATTTCTTAAGTTCACTCATTTCTACCCTAAGATCCCGTATATCCTTAATCAACTCTTCAATGGCATCATCTTAAGCAACTTTGTTTGTCTTTTGCAATGGTACTGAACTTGGGATTGCAGATATTGGCTCTAATAGTGATAATGACCTCCAAGTCTTAATCTTTTGTTGCTTGGCCACAAGCCCTATTGTCTCTTTCACCAACCTCCAATTATTTCTAAATCCACTCTCAGATGTCTTGTCTGCAAGATAAAAAAGTAACTTCTCCTCCAAATCTTTATCAGTTGCTTATAAAAATAACTCAGTCTTCCAAGTGTCCAATAGTTGCCTCTCTTGTCGTAGTAATTGGCCAAACTTCCTTTCAAATTCTCTGATCAATTCATTTGGAGCCATCTCATTCCCTGGCTTTTATTCAATCCACTCCAAAAATAATCTTTTGGTCATCTTCTCTGAGTCTTCTTCAAAAAATTCATCCTTCAAAAGTTCCTCAAATCTATTCCATGATGTAATTCCTTCACGCAATTCCTGCACCCTCTCCCTGATCTCAAGTATCACTACTAAATCAAAGGTGGTAATCATTCTCACCTCTGAAATTTGATGTACCTCTATTTCACATATATAAATCCTCAAGAACTTGGTAATGTTTCTCACTTCAAAGGTTTGTGTTTCTACCACTACCTTTAAAGCACTGGTAGTGCTCCTATCATCCTTTTGAGTCCGCTGCCTCTCATCCATAAATTGAGCAAATATCCTAAATAAATCTTGGGCACCTACTCCCCCTAGTAATCCAAACCCAAGATTTTGATCTCCCATTTTGGCTTGTTGAGTATTTAATACCTTAAGGCTCTCTCAATAGAAGCACCAATAATGTCGTGGTAGAGAGAATATGCCTCAAGAAAGGGCTAGATTTCTAGCTGTAACTAAATACTCGACCAAGATCCAAAATAATAAAATCCTCAAGTTTTTATAATAGTCTTTATTTTAGGACTATTACACCCAATATTTAAGTCTTTTTTTACAAAAATACTCAAACTATAACAAAATATTCTAAATCTTCATTCACCCGTAAGAGGGGAATTTTTTCCAAATTTCATCAACCTATAACTCTTAATCTAACCATCCAAATCCACTAAAATTTTACATAAAGTACTGATGTACTTTTAGCAACTAGCACAACAAGTTTCAACTATCAATTATTTATTGATCTTTAGATATCGCCAAAATCCTAGCAATAGTTTCAAACCCTAATTTACAAACACCTATGTATTAAATTCTTCATATCTCACAAATCTAATATTAAAATGCTATGAAAATTTAATATATAGCTTTTTAGTACAAAGATTTACCTTCTTGGAAAGTTTTAGACAAAAATTCGTCCAAAAATTTAAAATATGGTAAAATCCATCACTATGAACAAAACGGCCTACTTACTGCCTTGGAATTCAATTTGCTATCTTAGACTCCCAATATCTCCTTTTTTAGAACTCTAAATGTAGTAATTCTTTCTTATTAGATATAGATCTTGAAACCTCCTCTCCAGCCGCACCTCTTGATCTCCAAAAGCTTTTGTACAACTTCTCCAATCCTCAAAAGTGTGACAATAAGTACAAATTGCACACCTTAACTTCAAGCACCTACTTCTCCCTCATTAAAATTTCAAATCTCTTAGTTTTTATACCAAAATTGTAGCCTAAAAAACAAGCTTTCTAACCCTAGTCTTTGATTTTTGAATAGCCTCCTTAAAGTTGCCAAAACCCTTATTCTTGTTGCAAGCAGCCTCCTCAAAGCCTATTAGGCATGACCATTGACTAATAGGAATGAAGAACTTCACCCCTTGTCTTCATTCATCCTCACTTTGTTTTCATCCTTCCAAATAGACCTCTTAATAGTTTAATTCTTCTTCTTTGGATCCCAATTGCCTCTGAAGGCTTTATACTAAATATTTAGGTTCTATATAATTTAAAAGCCATAACCAAACTAAGTAAAATCTAAAATAAATTTTCTTACACGAATCTCCTTTAATTTACTTTATTAATTATTCTAACACATATTTAAATCTATAAACATAATATACATTTTGAGTGGATTTTACAAATTATAAGCAATTATAATATGATACCATTGTTAGATCTTTACAAAAATATTGTAAAGAACAAACAAAAGAAGCATCAAGAGAAAAGAGCTTAAAGGATCCAAGAATTATTGGGCATAAGTTTATTGAAGAGACTTTTGAAGAATTGAAGATTGATTCTGATGGTTCTTTGTTGTTAGAAGAAATTGCGTGCTTCTAAAAAATACTAGCAAAATGAGACAAATCATTTGCCTTTGAGTCTCATGAAATTGGATGTGTGGATACAAATATTATAACTCCAATGGTTATTTTCACTATACCACATGTATCTTGGAATTTGAAGCCAATTCTAGTGCCAAGGGCACATTTACCAAGTTTGATGGAATTATTGAAAGAAAAGATGAAGATGAAGATTTTGGAGCCTTTTTTTGCACCATATTTTAGCCGATAGTTTACACTGCCTAAGAAAAATTTATTGTTACAATTTATTCAAGATATGCAACTAGTGAATGCAATGACTATCAAGAATGTAGGAATTGGACCAATAATAGATAAAGCATTCGTAGGAAGGGCAATCTATTCAATGAATGACTTGTATTCAAGCTATGATCAATTTCAACTTGCAAAAAAGAGTAGAGACATGACAATGATGAGAATTCCACTTGGATTGATAGAATGTGTATTCTTCCTCAAGGTGCTATTAATTCAGTTGCGCATGTGATGAACAAGATGAATGGGATGAACAAGGTATTGAGAGATTTTATTCTTGAGAAGACTATGTCTTTTCTAGATGATGTTTCTATAAAAGTGTGCAAAGAAGATGATAAGGATAAAACTTTAGAGAAGAGGAGGTATTGCAAGTATGTTGTTGATCATATACAAGATTGTGAAAAGATATTGACTTAGCTTGAGGGAGTTCATTTTACATTATCGGATATAAAATCTATATTTGGGATACGAGAAGTTATAATTGTTGGACATTTATGTGGATTTTATGGAAGAAAATCAGATCCAGCTAAGGTTGATGCAATCGAAAGAATAAAAAAAAATTGCAATTCTTTAATAGAGGTGCATAGGTTTTTGGGTGCATGTGTGTTCTATTATATTTGGATTCTTCACTATGCTCATATAGCAGATCCATTGTATGAATTATTACGCAAAGATTATTATTTTAAATGAAAAGAAAAGCATATCAAAGTAATATATATATATTTAAGAAATTATTGATATCACCTCCAATATTGAGAAAAATTGATTATAAGTACAATAGACTAGTAATTCTTACAGTGGATACTAGTCTAATTGCCATTGGATGGATTGTGGATCAAGATGATTCAAATGGACATAGATTTGTAGTTCAATTTAGAGCTAAGGTTTTTAGTACATCCCAACGTGCACATTTTCAAGTGAAAAGGAAATTATAGAGAGTTGTTTCAACTATGAAAGCTAAAAAGGATTATTTAATTGGAACAACAATGGTGGTTGAGACAGCTTATTTGCCCTTGCTTGGAATGATTATTAATTGTACAACCCCGGATATTATAATATTGATATGGATTGCTTATATCAAATCATTAAATCTGGAGTTTAAGCATGTTGCGGGAAAAGACAATTCTGTAGCAAATATATTATCTTAAGCAAGATATGATTGAGAAGATCACATGATAGATGATATTGATGATATGGGTACAAAATTTTATTCAGTTTCACAATTGAACAAAGAAAATAAGTCATTTCATGAAGAAAATTATAAAAGGGATTTATTGGATATTAGACATTATTTGAATACATTAATCAAGCATGCTAATTGGTTGGTTGAAAAATTTAGACAGATCAGGAAAAATACATACAAATTCATATTACAAGGAGGATTTCTATAGAAAAGGCCAAAATCAAACATTAGAATGCCACAACAAGTAGTAGGTACCAAAGAAGATCAACTAAAACTACTCAAGGAATTTCATAGTAGTTTATGGGCAAGGCATAGAGGAATTTGGGCTACTTTTGTTAAATTGAAGGAACGATATTGGTGGAAGAATATGTATCAAGATATAACTTCATTTGTAGAATCTTATATAATTTATCAAATGTACTCAAATATACGATATCGAGATGGTTTATATCTAACATATCCTTCAACCATTCATTTTAAATGGGTTGTGGATTTGGTTATTATGCCGATGGGATTATAGCAAATGAGGTATTTAATTTTGGCTTGTGAAGATTTATCAAATCAAGTCGAAGGCAGGGCTTTAAGGACAAAGTCTATAGAAGAAATTTGCAGATTTTTGCTTGAGGATGTTATTTGTCACTATGTATGTGTGGGAAGGATCACTACACATCATGGAGAACTAAATGCACATGAAGCTCATGAATTCTTCAAGAGATGTGGAGTTAAATTATCATTGAGTACGGCTTATAATCCAAAGGGGAATACAAAGAGTGAACGTGGACACCCACCAATTGTAAAAGCCTTGGTTAAAGCTTGTAGTGGGAGAATGAGAGAATGGCCTCGACTTCTACCTTATACATTATAGGCTAATCGAACAATACATAGTTTGGTGACAGGATGTATGCTAGTGGAACTCATTACAAGTTAAAAACCTATTATGCCAATTGAAGAACATGTGCCAACTTAAAATATGCTACCTTGGGAAGATGGATTAACAAGAGAAGAATTGTTGGCTATTAGAATTCGGCAACTTGAACAAAGATTGGAAGATATGGAAGTAGCATTAAAAAGATTATAATAGATAAAGCTAGAGAACAAGGCTTGGTTTGATAAATGACATTGATTGAGGCCTAAAGCAATTGAAGAAGGTGATTGGCTACTTATTTATAACAATGGTTTAGATAACCAGCATAGCACCTTATGAAAGTTTTCAAAACGTTAGTTTGACCATATGTAGTAGTAACAATTCCTGATAATGCTACATATTCATTGAAAGAATTGGATGGTATAAGGTTGAAGATATCTATTGTTGAGAAGCAAGTAAAGATTTTCAAAAGACGAGATGGAAAAATAAATGTGGAGGATTATGTTGAAGATATCAATGACACTGAAGAAGATAATTATATTGAAATAGATGATGAACATGATGAAGAAGAACTTGGTGTAGGAAGTGAAGAAATGGTATGATATCAACTATGACATATGCTTCATTGGCGCATACCGGAGGATGCGCAGGTTTAGAGGGGGTAGATGTCATGTTGTAACATGTTTATATAATAAAAAGTATGAATAAGAATAAATTCTATTTAATACTTAGTTATCTTGATTCATTAGAAACTTAAGATATTTAAAAAAAGATTTATGAAAGTTTCTTAGTTTAATTCTTGTTTTAGTAGCTAATAGATAAAAGTTAGCTATTAAAATTTTCTTTTAGGTTGTAAAAACCAATTCATGGCTTTTAAAAAAGTCACAAATCAATAAAGATAGGATAAAGGAGATAAAAAGTTAATATGGTAGAGATCAAGGTTGAGTTGAGGATAGGAAGATTTTAAATATCCTTAAAATAAGTTGGATTAATACTCGAGGGATGACTGGGTATGAGATAGGATCTAAAATAGACCTCTAGCCACAAAAACGACTATCGAAGGCAGGGATTCAAAACATTCAAAGATTAACAAGTAGGATTTTGGAAGAGAGTTTTGAACTTCTTCCAAAGGCAAAAATTTTGCTTTCATAGGGTTTGTGAGGACGGAGCAATGGTTATTCAAAGTCAGGGTTTGTATTGATAATTTGGATTTTATGTAAGAAAGTTAGAGCTAGTACTTTTCATTGCTTTGTGCAATTAATATAACATCTATGGTTTCAAATTAGAGAGTGTTTGGTTGATTGGATGAGCTAAGAGTATAAGAAATCTTGTAATAATCTAACAATGCAATTGAGAGATATTTGCCCATTAGTGTGACAAGGTATCAGAAGTTGGCAGTTTGAAGTTGTTTAGGAATTTTACAATATCTAGTGATCTATCAGTCAAAATAAGGTGAAAATTGGCATAGTGTTAAAAGATGCAAAGACCAAGCTATATGCCAAGTTTGAATTAGAGTTAATAATTGAAGAAGGAGAAGTTATTGCTGGCATATCTGTATCAAACTTTGAATAAGAGGGCGAGAGACACTAGTGTAGAATTTTGAAATTATCTTATAATTTGTGAGTTGGATTGGGCTGAAATTTTTTGAACATATAAATAACTTATAGTGGTGTTTATATGAAAAAATTTGTATCAAGTGGATGGTCAAATTAGGAGTTATAGCTTTCTAAAGCTCATTGACAAAGATTAAGACTCGTGAAGAAAATCTAAGTTGTTTTATTGTGAACGTAACAAAAAAATTAGAATTATGTGTAGTTGAGATTACTAATAAGAATATTTTTTAGTACTTTATATCAAGTTTAAACACTTTTGCATTGAAATTTGGATTATATTCTCCTTATATAGAGTGAAACCTATTAGGATTTCTTGCATTTTTCTAAAAACAACCTTACATTCCACAGCCAAGTGTCCGATGCATTCCCAAACCAAACAACACGTTGTTGTACTGTAATTGCTTGCAGTATGTAAAATCCACTCAAAATACCTAATATGTTTATAGATTTAGATATGTATTAGAATGGTTAGTAAAATAAATTAAAGGAATTGATAGAAGAAACTTTATTTTATTTTTACTTGTTTTGATTATGGTATTTAAAAAATATAAGATCTAAATAATTAGTATGAAGCCTTGAGAGAAGGTGGGAGCCTAAGGATGAAAATATAAGCTAGTAGGAGGCTAATTGGGAGGGATAAAATCAAGGCATGGTCGGATGAAGGCAAGGAATAGGGAACTTCATCCCTATTGGTCGAATACCATACCCAATGGGCTTTGAGGAGGCTGCCTGCGACCTTAACAGGGGTTTTTGGCGACTTCAAAAGGGGGATTTGCAATTTCAGAGGTAGGGTTGTAAAGTTTAGGGTTTTGGGTATAGTTTGAGAGAAAATTTTAGGCGATTTGGAGCCAAGGTGAAGAAGTTATACTTGTTCAAAGTTAAAGAGTGGATTTCATACATACTGTCGCTCTTTTGGGATTTTGCGGAGTTTTACAAAGGCTTTTGGAGATTGGATGGTGCGGTTGGAAAGGTGATTTCAAGATCTACGTCTTTTATGAAGGAATTCTTAAGTTTTGAGTTTAGACAAAGGAGATATGAAGAGTTGAAGACAACATATCCAAATCCAAGGCAGTAAGCACACCGTGTTGTTAATAGTTATGCTTTGAGCCATAACTTGAGTTTTCAGACAAAATTTTGGCTCAAACTTCTTGGAGAATGTGACATTTTGTGTTTAAAAGCTATAAATACAAACTTCATAGAATTTGAGCTTATAGTTTGTGAGATATGAAGAAATTTGTATGCGGGTGTAAAAAGACAAGGGTTTGAAGTAACTGTTAGGGTTTTCAAGATATCTCAAGATCCGCAATGAATTTGCAGTTGAAAATTGTTGTAGAGGTTGATAAGAATACACTAGTACTTTATGTAAAATTTTACTGTGTTTGGACGGTCGGATCAGAAGATATGAGATGTTGAAGTTCGGGAAAATTTCCACATAAAGATATATAAGGTTTTAGAGGATTTTATCATACTTTGGATGTTGTTAGTTACTTGAGACTTATGTATTTGATGTAATTTCTCAAAAAATATATATATATATATATAAACTTTGAATTTTCCTCATTTTTGAAGCTTGATTGAGAAATTAGTGACAGCTAGAAGCCCAGCGCTTTCTTAAGACAAATTCTCTCTACCCCGACAACGTAATACGACAGCGCTAAGTATGTCCTTAATTGGAGCCATTAGGAGTAAGATCCAACCATACAAGTCTTGATTCCATTGCTCAAGCTTTAGTAATTTGCTGGAGCTTGGAAAGATGAATCTTTTTAGTCTTGAGATCTTATTTGGAGAATATTTTGAACGTTGCAATAAAGATCAAATCCTTAGGTGGAATGTTTCAACAATAGAGGCACTAGCTCAAGGCTATTGGCAGTTTTTTTGAGCACCAGTAGAATTCATTGCTCAAGAATAAAGAACAAAATATATACCTTTACTAATATAGAATATTCTTGATTTCTTATGTATGTAGCAAGTTCAAGCTCTTCTTAAGACGTGTCGCTAGAAAAACGGATAATATTAGGAACATATACTTTGGAAGTTCACAGAATCTTTTAGAACATTTTAAAAGCTTTCTAATTGATGAAAGTTAGTTGAAAAGTTTTCTAGTTAGTGGAAGGAGCTCAAGAAGCTATTGAGTTGGTAGAAGCTCCTCAAGAAGCTTCTTAATTTGATAGAAGCCACTCAGAAAGTGTTTTAGATATGAGTATATATAGGAGTCAAGGCTAAAGAGTTCTTCAGTCTGGACAATGCATCTCTTGGAGTTTTAACTCACCTTTCTTGGCGTTGTTCGTATACTCATTTGATTAATTTAAGCTCTTGTTGGTTTTCTGAAAACCTTGTCTTAATTCAAGTCTCTTATTTCTGTATTCATATATCCTTGACATCCAATTGCCATTGGATGGGCTATAGATTAAGATGATTTAAATAGATATAAATTTATAGTTTCAATTTGGACCTAAGGTTTTAAATACTTCCTAATATACATATTTATAAATGAAAAGGGAATTATGGAGAATTATTTCAGATATAAAAGCTAAAAAAGATTATTTAATTGAGACAATGGTGGTGATTGAAATGGTGGTGATTTTTTATTTTTACTTGGAATGATTAATAATTATATAATATCAAATATTGCAATGTTAAGATAGATTGCCTATATCAAGTCATTAAATCTAGAATTTAGGCATATTGTACGGAAAGACAATATGGTAGTAGATATATTATCTTGAACAAAATATGATGGAGAATATGAGAAGATTGAAGATATTGGTAATGTAGATACAAAGTTTTATTCAATTTTACAATTGAATAAAGAAAATAAGTCATTTCATGAAAAAAATTATGAATGAGAGTTATTGGATATTGAACATTATTTGTGCATATTAATTAAGCATGCTAATTAGTTGGTTGAAAAATTTAAACAAATCAAAAAAAAAAACATACAAGTTCATATTATAAGGAGGATTTCTATAAAAGTGGCAAAAATCAAACATTGGAATGCCACAAGTAGTAGATACCAAAGAAGATTAATGAAAACTACTCAAAGAGTTTTATGATAGTCTATGGGTGGGGTATATAGGAATTTGGGCTACTTTTGCTAGATTAAAGGAAAAATATTATTGAAAGAATATGTATCAAGATGTAGCTTTTTTCATAGAATCTTATGAAACCTGTCAAATGTATTCAAATATATGACATCAAGATGGTCTATATCTAATATATTCTTTGGCTATTCATTTTAAATAGATTGTATATTTGATTATTATGCCAGTGGGACTATAACAAATGAAGTATTTTATTTTGGCTTGTTGTTGTGTGGCGTGATCTTTTATTTGAAAATACACTGGATACTTGGCTATAAAGAATTTACTTTAAATTTATTGGCAAGATTCTAATAAGTGATTTTTTGTCAATAAAAAGGACAAATAATACAAAAATATTACAAAAGAGAAGTTATATGGATAAATCTTCTTGTATTTAAGTGGATTTGTATAAAAAAGCTCAAATTGCTACAAAATCCTTCAATATCTTATTCATCTATAAGGATTTATTTCTTTCTAAACTTTAAAATTTAATAACTCTTGATTTAGCTATTTAATTTCTATAAAATTTTCTCCAAAGTATTGATAATTTTTTTTAATTTCACCATAAAAATAATCAACTACAAATTCATTGCCAATCATCCAATATCTTTAAAATCCTAGCAAATGCTTAAAATCCTAATTTAGAGACACCTTAGAACTATTTTCTTCATATCTCACAAATCCAAAATTTTAATACCACAAAATTATTATATATTGTCTTGTGATGTAAACATATATACTCCTAAAACTTTTGAGCAAAAAATTTATCAAATTGCCTAAGATATAGCTCAAAATATAACCACTAGTTAAATAGGGACAGTTATTGCCCTTAGCTTACAAGCACTGACTTCAACTTGTAATATCTCCTTTATTATGGCTTGGATATCATTGAACTATATATAAAAAGTATAGTTAAAAAAGTGCTCTTTTTAACCTTCATTATTGCTCCTCTATTTCTTTTTGTATATGTAAGTTATATCCAAAAGAGTGATAGTAGATACAAATTCAACTCCTTAATTTTGAATGCCTATATCTTCTTAATAAAAAATTCAAATCACACAAAATTTGTACCAAAACCATATCCAAAAATCCAAAATTGCTGATCCTAGCCTTTGATGTTCAAATTCCATAAAAAAAACCCTAATTCCTAATAAGTCCTTGGATAGCCTCCTTAAAGCTTATTGGACATGATTTTTGGCCAATAGGAATAGAGACTTTTATCATCCATATCCATTCATCCACATAGATGATCTAATTACTCTTTTTTATATTAAAATCTCTTTCTAATATTTTTTCTTATAAGATTTATATAATATGTGTTCTAAATATCAAATAAAAGAAGTAAATAAGATCTCAAGGATCACCAATGTCTAATAAAGGTGATTCAAAATATATAAAGTTATTACTAATATAAAATCAACCTCAAAAGTTACTATCAAAAGAAAATAAGGTTATATAAATCTCAATAATAACCTTTGTAATAGATTCTTTCTAAACTAACAACCTAACTATATCTTGTAACTAATGAAAATCCACTGATATGGCTCTCACTTAGCTATGTAATAAATTATATATTAAATATATATATACAATATTTTCATATAGTAGCTGAACCGCAACACAACATTGTCAAGATTTATCAAATCAAGTAGAAGAGAAGGCATTAAGAACAAAATTTACAAAGGATATTTGTAAGTTTTTGCTTGAGAATGTTATTTGTTGCTATGGATATGTAAAAAAGATTACTTCAGATTATGAAGAAATGGATGTATATAAAGCTCATGAATTTTTTAAGACATGCGATGTCGTACTATAATTACTTACAATATGTAAAATCCACTCAAAATGCATAATATGTTTATAGGTTTAGATATGTACTAGAATGATTAATAAAGTAATTTAAAGGGGGTTGATATAAGAAACTTTATTTTAGATTTTACTTAGTTTGGTTATGGCTTTTAAATTATATAGAACCTAAATATTTAGTATAAAGCCTTGAGAGGCAATTGGGATCCAAAGAAGAAGAATTAAACTACTAAGAGGCCTATTTGGAAGGATGAAGACAAGGAGTGAAGTTCTTCATTCCTATTGGTCAATGGTTATGCCCAATTGGCTTTGAGGAGGCTGCCTACAACAAGAACAAGGATTTTGGCAACTTCAAGGAGGCCATTCAAAAATCAAAGACTAGAATTAGAAAGCTTGTTTTTTGGACTACTATTTTGGTATAAAAATTCAGGGATTTGAAGTTTTTATGAGGGAGGAGTAGGCGCTTGAAGTTAAGGTATACAAATTGTACCTATTGTCACTCTTTTGAAGATTGAAGGAGTTGTATCAGAGCTTTTGGAGATTGGAAGGTGCGGCTAGAGAGGTGATTTCAGGATCTACACTTAATATGGAAGAATTACTACATTTAGAGTTATAAAGAAAGAGATATTGGGAGTCAAAGATAGCACATCGAATTCCAAGGCAGTAAATAGGCTGTTTTGTTGATAGTGATGGAGTTTGCCATATTTTGAGTTTTTGGACGAAATTTTGTCTCAAACTTTCCAAAAAGATGTATTATTATGTTAAAAAGCTATATATCAAAGTTTCATAGCATTTGGACTTTTAGATTGTGAGATATAAAGAATTTAGTACTCAAGTGTTTGTAAAGAAGGATTTGAAGCTATTGCTTGGATTTTGGTGATATCTAAAGATTGGTTATGAATCGATGGTTGAAATTTGTGGTGGTAGTTGTGAAGAATACATCAGTATTTTATATAAATTTCTAGTAAATTTTGACAATTGGATTAAAAGTTATGGATTATTAAAATTCAAGAAAAATTCCCTTCCTATGGGAGAATGAGGGTTTTAGAGTATTTCTTATGTTGGTTTGATGAAATAAGACTTATGTATTAGATGTAATAGCCCTATAAAAAAAACTCTTATATAAACTTGGAATTTTTGTTATACTTGGATCTTAGTTGAGTAATTAGTGGCAGCTAGAAGTCCAATGCTTTCTTGAGGCAAATTCTCTCTACCACGATAGCGGAATTAAATTATCATTGATTACTACTTATAATCTAGAGGGGAATACAAAGAGTGAACGTGGACATCCACCAATTCTAAAAGCCTTGGTTAAAACTTGTAATAGAAGACTAAAATAATAGCCTTGACTTCTATTTTATATATTATGGGATAATCGAGCAACACATAATTCAGTGACAAGATATATACCAATGGAATTCATGACACGTCAAAAATCTATTATGCCAATTAAAGAACATGTGCCAACTTAGAATATATTATTTTGAGAAAATGGGCTAATAAAATAAGAATTGTAGATTGTTAGGATTTAATAATTTGAATAAAGATCAAAAGATGTGGAGCTATCATTAAAAAGATTACAAAAGGCAAGGCTAAAGAATAAGGCTCAGTTTTGTAAATAACGTCAATTGAGACCTAAAGTAATTGAAGAAGGTGTTTGGATACTTATTTGTAATAGCAGTTTGGATAATAAGCATAATATTTTGTAGATGTTTTCAAAATATTGGTTTAGACCATATGTGGAAGTAATAGTCTATGACAATGCCACATATTCATTGAAAGAGTTGGATAGTATAAGGTTAAAAATACCTATTGCTGGGAAGGAAGTGAAGATTTTCAAAGGATGAGATAAAAAAATCAATATGGAGGATTATATTGAAGACATCAATGATTTTGAAGAAGAAAAATATATTAAAATAGATGATGAAAGTGATGATAAAGAACTTGATACAAAAAATAAAGAGATAGTATAATGCCAACTATGATATATGGTTCATTTGACACATATTAAAGGATGCGCAGATTTAGAGGAAGTGGATGTTATATTGTAATACGTTTATGTGGTGAAAATATAAACAAGAATGATTTTTTATTTAATATTTAATTATCTTGGTTCAATAGGAAATTAAGATACTTAAAAAAGATTTTATAAAAGCCTCTTAGATTTTTTTTCTTGTCTTAATAGCTAGTAGATAAAAGTTAGTTATTAATTTTTCCTTCTAAATTATAAAAATTCTTTTACTGCTTTTAAAAAGCCATAAATTGATAAAAATAGGATAAAAAAAGTAAATAATTAATGTGGTTGATACTAAGATTAAGTTGAAGATAGAATCAAGTTTAAAATTCTTAGGATAAATTGGATTGATACTTGCAATTGACCATTTATGGGACAAGGTTGAAATCAGACTTCTAGCCACAAAAATGGCCACTAATGGCAAAGTATAGGATCATTTAAAGATCGGTGACTAAGGTTTGAAAGCTAGCTTCAAGCTTATTTTAAAAACATAAGAATTATTTTCATAGGATTTGGAAGGACTTTGCAATTATTATCTAAAATTAGGATTTGAATTGGTGATTTGGACTTTATGTAATAAAATTAGGGCTAATACTATCGACTAGTTTGTGCAATTGGTATAACATATATAGTTGAAAATTTGGTAGTATGTGGATGATTAAATATGATAAGTGAGCATAGAATTTTATAATAATCTAATAGTGCAATTGGGAGATATTTGATCTTTAGTATGAGGAGATACTAGAAGTTGGTAGTTTAGGATTGTTTGAGGTTTTTGTAATATCTAGAGATCTATTAGTCAAAATAAGGAGAAAATTGGCATAATATTAGAAGACTTGGAGATTAAATTATATATCAATTTTAAATTAAAATTAATAGTTGGAGAAGAAGAAATTGCTGCTGGAACATCTATATCAACTTTCAAGTTGGTGGTCAAGTAACATCAATGCGGATTATGAATGTTTTTTTACAATGTGGTTTCTTACATACTTGTAAACCACAACTCCACCTTCTACAGCCAAGTGCCTAGTGCATTTTCAAACAAGACAATACGTAATATAAAAACGTAAGAAGAAGAGTTGAGAAGGAAGTGTAAGGCTCATCATACTTATGAATTTGCTTATACATCATCAAGGGAACAAACAAAGTATTATACTTGGATATTTTGATTGATTGTCAATGTATCCATGAAAAATTTGTCATACCATATTTAGATACTTAGATTGCTTCTAAGCAGCACGGCCTAAGCCATGCCGAAAGCCATTACCAAGCCTTGCCATATCTAAATCCTAATCCTCTTATATTACTAATCAACTATCTTGACGCCCCTTAAGCAATGAGGTTTCAAGATTTAATACTCAAGACGCCAAGAAAGTCATTAGTTGGTTGGGATGTAAGGTTAAAACATGACTTTTGCATTTGGCATTGTTTGTAGGAGCTCTACTAAACCCTTCAACTAATGTAAGAGCTCTAGAAGCCCTTTGCTAGTAGCTTCATTACTAGCTAGTTTGTGAATTGTTAGTATATATTGACAATTCACAAAAAAAAAAAATTAAAAATATTATAATTTGATGAGTGACTAATATTTATTCAAATATATTTTCAAACTTACTTAACATTGTGAACATTAACTTGAATTAAAAACTAAACTTAATTTATCCAAACTGCCAACTGCAACAAGACCAAAACTACCAATCCACTCCTAACAACAAGATAGTTAAATTAAGGCCACCCATGGCGAAATTGCACCGAAACTGCGCGGAAACTGCCACCCATAACTGATCGGGGCCGGGGCGTGACCCTGAGGGGGGCCAGTATTCCAATGTCTGCTGCGTCCGCAAGCCGAATTCTCCTCCTAATTTGCTTCTCCACCAAGTTTGTAGCATCCTTCAACTTTTCGGACATGTTGGTTTGCAAGCGTCGATTTCTCCGTTGTCTTGCATGCTAGTCTTGTGCGCGTGGTTTCTACTGAGTGCCAGAGCTAGAAAGCGGAAGGGCGACGTGTTTGGGGTTGTGGGTTTTTCACAACAAGCGTTGCAAAGATGGTGCCTGCAACGGCGCGAGGTTTAGTTTCGAAGTTAGTTCGTCGAAGAGCGCAACCTTCAGATTCAAACAAGAAATCGAGAGACACTGTGGATGCCATCCCGAAGTTTAGGGGAGTTGCTGATCGTGGTCGTGATGGCCGGTTTACAGTCGACGTGAGGTGGGATGATGGGAAGTTTTGTAGGGAATGTAACTCGCGGGAAGTGGGAGCATTCATTTATGATCTTGCGAAGCTGCAAGAAAATCCAAGGGTGCCCCGTCAGAATCTGAACTCTAATAAGGTTTTCTTAGAAAAATTTATCAGTGACAATCCATTTCCTGAATTGCTCCCTAGGGAAGAATTAATGGCAGAAATAATGATTATGGCTCGGAAAGCGTTGGAAGAATGGGAGAAGATTCTGGGTGCCGAGGATTTTCAAGAGTGGGTGAGTTCTGATTTTTTCACTGGCAGTCAAGTCAACTATTTGCCTGTATATCTCTATGCAAACGTTGTATTTGGAGTGTTTTTATGTAGGCTTTTGCTAGAATGTTCTTCTGAGTTCAACACTTGGCGCTAATTTTCAGAGTGCCCGCGGCTATCCTCCCAAAGAACCTGCTTCAACCAACATAGGCACCATGACCTCGGATAGATTTCTTCAGTCCGGTAAGGGGCTTGTGAACTTTCGGTCTTCTGATCTTAGATCAAATGGGGAATCGAGAAGCGTGGCTTTCCTGGCGTCTGAGAGTGAAGGGGTTTACAGATATGTGCAATAGTTTCTTACAGCGTGTGGACAGTGCAATCTGGACACTAGCTTACCTCGGTAGTTGCTTGCTCAAAATTGTTCCGCTTATAATTGAAGACCATGGTCTTTATGAGGGAAGAGCACAAGTCTACAATCTCAAGTGCTGGAGTTTCTGTAATCGTCGGGTAGCTGATGTCTGTAGAGCCTGTGGTTATGCTATTACTATGTTGGTTATGGAAACTTATGCGGTTTTATATATGGTTGTGGTTTGTTAGAGCATGGGGCAGCAGATAGGAACGGTACGCGAATTGGTTTTACCAATGAAGGCCTCACTGCCATTAATAGCATACCTGCTATTGGAGAGAACGTCCCTGATGTAAGTACAAGTGCCTTGACATGCTGTGAAGCTTGAGCGTGTGTAGTTTTGTTGGTTTGAGAGTTGATTATTATCAGGAGGCAACATGATTCGAACAGAACTGAGGTGGACTTAGCTGAGTGTAAGATGAACGATTGGTGAAGCGGTCGTGATTGTTCCAATTGGGCTCAGGCTGGATAATGCTGTTGGATAGGAGCCAGTGCTGAATGGGACGAATATATGTATTAAAAAGATTTAACTTTGTGTTTTTGCAGGAAGGGAAAGATGCTTTTATCCAGAAACTCATAGCTGAATATTGTTATATCAGGGATGCTAATGACCGTCTGAAGGCCGATAATGACCGTCTGAAGGCCGACAATGACCTTCTTAAGGCAGAAAATGAACGTCTTAAGACTGAAAGCGTCTGTAGGAAAACAGGTTTGATGCCAAACTACTCTGACCTGGTTATCCTGCGTTAAATCACAAGTCATATGATTTTCTCTTTTGGTAGCATACAATTTTCCTAATTGGCCTTTTCCACGTTGACCTGCTTTGGGCAAATTAGCACATGCGTTAACCTTATGTTTGGGGTGTGATTGGTACTTGACATGAATGTTAAGTGGCATATACTTTTGGGAAGTAGTATGACTAGAGTAGTAGCGGAATCCAGAGCATTTGGAGTCATTTTGAAGAAATATTGTCTGGTTGATGCGTTTGGAGTGCGCATGCGGTTTAATTTTTGTCCGTGAATAGTTTGCAATTTTAATGTATGATATTTGAGTTCCAGATAAACGGGATGAGACGGATGTCTTGCTTTATGTTCCTCCTCCACACGACGAGGTGGTGGTCTTCGTAGGCCGCAACCGTGAAAATTGTGAGTTGTCTCTTGTATGATTTGATCACTGCACTTGTCGTGATTGTATTAAAACCTGTTCGTATCATGAAGCATCCTAAGGTCTCTGAAATGGCTATGGGGCATTATGACAAAACCAAATCTATCTGAAGAAATGGGTCGTGGTAGGGAAACCTAATGCAGGTCAAAACTAGGTAGGATTCTACTTGTACATGTTTCCCATCAAGCCGTATTTCCGTCTATGCATTTGTTAGCATTTTCCAATCTGCAGAATGGAGAGACCTTGGGTTTCAAGTCTTGTTCTTGTGTACTGTTTGTTATCTACCAGGAATACGTTGTGAATCTGAAGCGGAAAGTGTAGCTGGTGGTATGGAACTTGAAATGTGGGAACCAAGTTAAAGCGAGAACGAAGGGAAGTTGGAAGTTACTTACGATATACTTGGAAGGCACTGGAATGTGTATTCATGTGTGTGCTAGCACTAGCAGTTGCTTTTCCGATAAATTGCGGTGAAAATAGTATTTCTCGGTAGATAGGTCATCATTGCTATGATGGTGAGATGTTGTAGAGTGAGATTTTATAGAGGGAGGTTGAAGAGCTGAAATTACTGTGTGTGTTTGTGGCGACAATATTTGACGGTATCACATATTCTTGGAGGTCATAAATGAGATTAGTTTGTGTGCGAATCTGCGGGAGCTCATTATAAGAGAAATTAGGATTTCTCCAGGTATGAAGCGAAGAGATTTCATCTTTGCACATGCCTTCAACTTTGAGTAGGACAAGAATGGTCTAAAGTTGCGAATTTGTGCCATATTTGTAAAAACATAAATGATAACATACTTTTTCCGCTTTTTCTATCCTGCCTCTTTGATGTATCGACCTCTTCTCTTCACTCTTCTTGTGTCTGGCTTTCGTATCTGCATGTTCCATGCTGTCACTCTGATGTGATTCAAATCACCATCTGTTTGTGGGTACAGGTGAGATATGGAACCATATCCGATAACGGAACAGTTATTACAATGAACCTTGCCAAGCACATAAACCGCGCTCACAAGACGCCTTTTAAACCTCTCGCTTTTTTTTACCGCTCTGGAGGAGATGGCGTGCTTCAACATGTAGATTTGGTGTTCATCCTCCTTTTTGTGCAAAGAACGTAGTGAATGTGGAGAATGCGTGCACTTGACTACGAAAAAGATTGTGCATGTTTTAAGCACGTGTGTGCATGTGGTGGCACCTTCTAAGCGGGGAGTCGTGAGGCCAAATTGGAAGTTTTGTGTTACAACCTTGAACTAGGTTCGAGCAACTTTGGGCAAGGACGGCAATTCTTTGAGGTTGAAAAGATGTGGCGATGCTGCATTGAATCAAGCAGGGTAGCAGCAAGGTTTTAGTGGTTGGATAGCGGTGACTGCGAAGGGTTTTGGCGAAGCAGAGAGGATTGGAGGGATGGTGGTAGTTTGGGCGGAGTCGATTGCAAGGGTAGCGATTTGCGGGGCGTGCGGTGCTCTTAAGGAATGGTACTGGGATATCTGGCGAAAGGCGTATTGATGAGGCTCGCAAACATGGTGCGTTCATGAAGCCAAACAAGTGGTTGATGGGTCTTGGAGGTAGTGCTTTGGAATTACTGATATTTGCGGGATGTATGTGGTAAGGTTGTCCATTGTAGAAGAGCGGAGTGTTTGGGAAGTTTGAGTACATGATCATTTATTATAATCTGTGGAAGTTGATCGAGCTGCGGAGAGGAAATCAGGAATAATAGAAATGAGATTGTTGCGGTGGGAAGCTAATGAGGGAAATTGATGCGCAGTTTTCCAGTTGGTAATTGGCAATGAAAGTATTTGTAGGAGTCAGAAACTCGCACCCTGTACAGAACCTTGTAATCAAAATAGGCGCAATCTGGTGTGGAACTTAGCTTCCGTCGGTCCCTCGATAATTTGATTTTCTAGTCATTGTCTTACTGGATTCATTGAAGATGATGTGCTTATTACTGATACTTTTTTATGAGTTGCCAGGACATACGTACCATGAATGAAGTCTGGTTGTGTTGACTCTCGCGCTTGGTTGCGCAGGGTGTCAAGGAAGTTGGATTGTGAAGTGCTCGAAATCTGTTCTGAATGTAACAGATTTTTCGAATGGAGTTTTTGCGCAGGCGATATCACCAAGAAAGCTCGGTAAGGCGTTACGGAGGTCTGAAAGTCGCAAACAACGTTCTTGCTGCAAAGGAAGGGATAAGTGGCACGAAAGAACTTGAACCTCAAGAGCTGAGGAGAATATTTGGGATCTAGTACGCTGGTTCGAAACAGGAGCAAGAGCTTCAAGGCTGCCCCGTTCCAGCTCAAGCACCAACATGAAGCCCCGGAGCCTGAGGTTGGCTCCCGCTCTCTTCCACTTCCTCCAGTCAAGAGGCTGCTGCTGTTGTCAAACCAGATCCAGCTCCAGCTCCAGTTGCAGCTGCAACACCTCTCGGAGGTAACCTTGAACCTTGATGTTGAATCTCGTTCGTAATCTGTCGCACTTCTGTGGTTTTGCTTAGTGGGTGGTGCTCTGGTGCTTCACCAAGAGGCTCTTTCGCATTTGCATTCCACAATGCTTTGTAAAGCAGGGTGGGAGCTGGGCTGTGCAGCGTGTGTAAGCATCACCTGTAACCTCCTTTTCAACTGTTCCATGCCTGATGGCCTCGATTCTTCACTCTTGCACATTCTTTCGTACTCTTGCATACCCTTTGATACTCTTTCATATTCTTTCATATTCTTTCAGCATGTTCAGTCATGGAGAGCTTCTTTCAAAGGCAATATTTTATAATTGTTTACCGAACAGGTTAGCAGAATGAAGTGATGATAGTTTGCAATTGAGGGTTTTGTATTGAAGCCATTTGAAATTGATGGCTGTCTAGAGGATGATATTTGGTTCCGTTCGCATTCAGGAGGGGAAGAGCAATCCAAGGAACGTAAGTTGTTGAAGATGTTATCATTGAAATCATTTCAACAATACCTGATGTGGTGATCCTCTTGGAATCTTACAGATGTTTTGTATTTACTTGCTGCAACATTTCATTTCTTAACATATTTCAAAACGTTGATGACTGAAAGTAATGGAAGCTATGCCTTCAAACGTTCTTAATTTTTTATATTAGACGGTTTGAAGTGCTTATTTGTAATTTATAATTACTATTTTATAGAATAGTTAAATCACTTGTTGAGGTGCTCAGTTGTGTTTTATTGACAAATATGATATGAACTAAATGGTTCAATTTTGGTTAATTATGCATCTCTTATTTGTAATTAAATAATGTTATATTGCTAAAATGCATTGTTATATCTAAGTGTTTTGTATATTTCTTAATGTAATTGTCTTGTTACATTTATTTTGAGAATATGAAATTAGAATATTGATTTCTTATTTTTTTTATTTAAGATATAATGTATAAACCTACAAATTACAAGTTTATCTAGGAGTAAAAATTGATTTTATGTTGGAAATTATTTATTTGTTCTATTTGTTGGATAAAAGCACTCAAGCTTAAATTTATTGCATTTTTAATCCTTTTTTTTAAAGAATAATGCTTATAGTAATGAATGCATTACTAAGGTAACAAATACATCATATTCCTTACTTCAATGTATATGTATATATATATATATATATATATACACAACGATAGTTGAAGCACAAACCAAACCCCATATATATGATTTGGTTGCTAATTTAATCACATCATCCAACCTTTTAATTAAAGAAATTGAATAATTAAACATGTTTCTAAATGTCTTTTTACTTTTTATTTATTTGTAGATGCTTAGTGTTTACATGACCCATCTTATATTGGATTGGAACTGTAAAGTGTGACCAGATATCAAATGTTTTGAAAATGAGGGAGCAGGGAAGTAATAGGATTTGATACTCGAGCTGGTTGGCTGAATGGAAATCGCGATGTGAACGCGGCTCTTTACATTTGTTCAGGAGCTTTTCAAGGAGAGACCTCCACCTGGAATTCATGGAACCCGGACGTGGGCCCAACTTTGCATTTGTCCGCCATTGTCCGCGAGAGATTGCTCTACTTCTCAGCTGTTTCTGTTGCATACTGAAGCTTTTCTGCATGTTTGCAATGCTGCTTAGTAGCGCTGGATTATTGTGTTTGTTCGCTGTGCCCGCGAGGTTAGTCTACTTCTCAGTTGTTTTCGATGTTAATTGTTGCAATGTGAAGCTTTTCTTCATTTTTGCTATGCTGCTTAGTAGCGCTCGATTTTTGCTTTTGTCTGCTGTGTCCGTGAGGTTAGTCTGCTTATTAGTTGTTTCCGATGTTAATTGTTGCATTCTGAAGCTTTTCTGCAATTTTTCCATGCTGCGTAGTAAGCCTCGATTTCTTTATTGTCTTGCATGATCGTGTAATGCGGGTGATTTCTACTGAGTGCCAGAGCTAGAAAGCGAGAGGACGAGGGGTTTGAGGTTGTGGGGTTTACAAAACAAGCTTAGCGAAGATGGCTCTTGAAAGGGCACAAGGTTCAAATGCAAAGGTTGCTCTTGCAAAGGGACGACGTTCAAGCTCAAACAAGAACTCGGGAGACACCGTGCGTGTCATCCGGAAGAAGTTTTGGGGAGTTGGTGATCGTGGTCGCCATGGCCGGTATACTGTCGATGTGAGGTGGCATGGTAAATAGCTTTGTAGGGAATGTAACTCGCGGGAAGAGGGAGCATTAATCTATGACCTTGCGAAGCTGGAGGATAATCCACGCGACGAGCCTCAGAAACTGAACTCTGATTG
This sequence comes from Physcomitrellopsis africana, assembly GCA_036785485.1. Lineage (NCBI taxonomy): Eukaryota > Viridiplantae > Streptophyta > Bryopsida > Funariales > Funariaceae > Physcomitrellopsis > Physcomitrellopsis africana. The sequence continues at coordinate 203,512 of JAWRVF010000474.1, read as the reverse complement.
GGGTTTTTTAAAAGGATTTATCCATGACAATCCATTTCCTGTATCCCTGCCTTCGGAGAAATAAAGAATATGGCTGTGAGAGCGGTCGAAGCATGGAAGACGTTTCTGGGCGACGAGAATTTTCAGAAGTGGGTGAGTATCGGTTTTACACTGGTAGTCAAGTCGACTGTTTGCGTATATATCTCTAGCAAACGTTGTATTTGGAGTGTTTTTTTGCAGCCTTTTGCTAGAATGTTCTTATGAGTTCAACACTTGTCTCTAATTTGCAGAGAGCCTGTGGCTATGCTCCCGAAGAACCTGCTCAGACGAACGAAGTCAACGTTGATATGGATAGATGTCTTCAGTCCGGTAAGGGGCTTGTGAGCATTGGGTGTTCTGGTCTTAAGTCAAATGGGGAGTCTAGAAGCATAGCTATCGAGGCGTCTGAAAGTGAAGGAGTTTACAGATATGTGCAATAGTTTCTTCCAGCCTCTGGACAGTGCTATCTGTACACCATCTGAACTCGATAGTTAGTTGCTCAAAATCGTTACGCTCAAAATGGAAGACCATGGTTTTTATGAGTAAGAGCACAAATCTGCAATCTCAAGTTCTGGAGTTTCTGTAAACGTGAATTAGCTGATGTCTGTTGAGCGTGTTGTTGTATTTTTACTATGTTGGTTTTAGAATCTGATGCGGTTTTATATATGGTGGTGGCTTGCTAGAAAATGCGGCAGCAGATAGGAGTGATTCGCGAATTGTTTTTACCAATGAAGGCCCCACTCCCATGAACAGTGTAGCTCCTCTGGCGGAGAACAACTCCACTGATGTAAGCATACGAGCCTTTGCATGCTATGGAGGTTGGAAATGTGTAGTTTGGTTGCTTTGAGAGTTTATTAATTTCAGGTGCCAACATGATTGTTGCAATTGTGCCCAGGCGAGATTATGCTGTTTGGTAGGAGTCAGTCCTGAATGGGATAAGATTTTTACTTTTTTGCAGGAAATGGGGGATGCTGAAATGGAGGGGATGGTGCTTCGATTAAGGCGTGTCACCAATGAATATTTTGTTGTGAAATCTGAATTCGAACGTTACAAGGCTGGAGTTGAACATGAAAAGGCTGAAACTGAACGTCGTACAGCTGAATCGAATGCCTTCATTGACACAATTCTTCAAAACGAGTGCAAGATGACCTTATTTGATGGTAATTGTGAAAAATTGGAGTCGTCACTTGTATGAATCGATCATTGCAGTTGTCGTGATTTTCTTGTAACCTGTCCTGATCATGAAGCATCCTAAGCTCTCTGACATGGCTCTGTGGTAATATAACAAAACCAATGCTATGCGAAGAAATGCCTTGTGGTAGAGAAATGTAGTAGTTTCTTCCAGCTTGTGGCCAGCGCAATCTGGGCATAACCTAAATTTGTTAGTTGCTTGGTCGAAATTTTTCCTTTCAAAACTGAAGGCCATGGTTTCAATGACGGAAGAGCACCAATCTGCAATCTCAAGTGCTGGAGTTTCTGTAGAGGTCGACTAGCTGATGTCTATTGAGCCTGTTGTTGTGTTTTTACTATGTTGGTTTTAGAATCTGATGCGGTTTTATATATGGTGGTGGTTTGCTAGAAAATGCGGCAGCAGACGGGAGTGATTCGCAAATTGTTTTTACCAATGAATGCCCCACTCTCATCCACAGTGTAGCTCCTCTGGCGGAGAATAACTCCACTGATGTAAGCACACGAGCCTGTACATGCTATGGAGGTTGGAAATGTGTAGTATCGTTGCTTTGAGAGTTTATTAATTTCAGGTGCCAACATAAGTGGCACAGAACTGCTGTGTAGTTAGGTGCGTGCAAGGTTAACAATTCATTGAAGGGGGCGTGATTGTTGCAATTGCGCTCAGGCGAGATTATGCTGTTTGGTAGGAGTCAGTCCTGAATGAGATAAAATTTTTACTTTTTTGCAGGAAATGGGGGATGACGAAATGGAGGGGCTTGTGCGTGGATTAAGGCGTGTCATGAATGAAAATTCTGTTATGAAGACTGAACTAGAACGTTACGAGGGTAAAATTGAACATGAAAAGCCTGATTTCGAATATTCCAAGGCTGAAATTGAACATGAAAAGGCTGAAACTGAACGTAGTTTAGCTGAATTGAATGCCTTCATTGAGACAATCCTTCAAAACGAGTGCGAGATGACGACCTTACTTGACGGTAATTGTGAAATTTTTTGATTCATCACCTGTGTAAATTGATCATTGCAATTGTCTTTATTGTCTAAAAACCTGTCCTGATCATGAAGGATCCTACGATCTTTGAAATGTCTTTAAAATTGTAAGATCCTAAGCATCCTTTGGTATTATGGCAAAACCAATGCTATCTGAAGAAATGTCTCGTAGTAGTGAAACCTAGTCCTGGTCGAATTTATCTTGGATTTTACTTGTGCAAGATTCCCAGTAATTCGTGTTTTTTTCCTTTGGATTTGTCAGTATTTTCCAATCTGCAGAATGGAGAGACTGGAGGTTTTAAGTCATGTTCTTGTGTATTGTTTGTTACCTACCAGGAATGCCTTTCGAATCAGAAGCAGAGAATGTAGCTGGTGGTGTGGAATTTTAAGTGTCGGGACCAAGTAGAAGCGAGAGCCGAAGGGAATGTGGAAGTTACTGACGATTTGCTTGGAAGGCACTGTAATGTATCTTCCTGTACATGTTATCGTGTTACCACTAGCAGTTTCTTCTCCGATAGATTGGGATGAAAATGGTAGTTCTTGATACACAACTCATCCTTGCTATACTGGTAAGATGTTGTAAGTAGTTAATATCTGGTTTGTGTGCGAATCTGCGGGAGCAAAAGCTCCAAGGCTGCCTTGTCGCAGCTCAAGCACCAACCTGAAGACCCTAAGGTTGGCTCCACTTTCCCTCTACGTCCTCTGTTGCAAGAGGCCGATGTTGTCAAACCAAAACCAGCTCCTGTTGGTGAGAACCTTGAACCTTGACGTTGAAGCTCCTTCGTAATTTGTCACACTTCTATGCTTTTGGTTTGATAGGAGTGCCCTGGTGCTTCACACCGTTTGGCTTTTGTATTCCACAATGCTTTGTTAAGCAAGCTGGGAAATGGGCTTTGCAGCGTGTGTAAGCAACATCTGCAAGCCCCTTTCCAATCGTTCCATGCCCGATGGCCTCGATCCTTCACTCTTTCATATGCTTTCAGCATGTTCAGTCATAGTGTCGTGAAGGAGAATATCTTGGAGTAATGGATGCAACTTATATGTTTTTGAAAGCATGTGGAATTAACAAATTGGATCTAAAAATTCACTTCTGATAATATATGGTTTACAAGGAGGATGAAAACTATACCAAAAAAAAATTCTGTAACACAAGCTTGTCAATTCACATCTCTTCGTGAAATCTTTTATATCCGTACTACACGTACATTCGATCGTTTCCTTCACATATGTATCAATCGTCCTCTACATACTCGTTCACTACTTTTTTTGATTTCCTACTTAACTTCTCCCCTTTCTGTGATGTGATTCTTCTGTTGACCTGTATTGGTTCAATTTCCCTTCAAAAATCTATGTTTACAAAAAAGAAAAAAGAAAATCCAAAATTTACTTTGTTATTTATTTTTTTATTTTTTGAAATAGTGATTTCACCTCATTCACAGCTTGATGCCTATTGTTCTTTTCTTTTCTAAGATGTTGCTTTGATGCTACTCAAATTAATCCATCATCTGTGTTTTAATTTTTAATTTTTTGATTTTTTCACTACAAAAACAAAATTGCTCCTCACTGTTTCAACCTGCTGTGTCTTTACATCCAACCATCTAGTTTCCAATTTTGATTGGTATTGAACTAGCTATCCAATTTTGTTTTATTTTTTATTGTGTTAATTTTTGGGAATTGTTAGTTAGACACCCCCCTTTTAATGCATGGATACACTCCACTTGTGCTACTCCTCCATACACACAATAAAACTCTTATTTATACTAAAAAGTTTTAGGATAAATTTATAGTAAAAGATTCTTTAAATGAAATTAAGAAGCTTTTTAAAGTGAATGAAAGAAATACATGAAATATATTATGAACTTTTGTTAAATTTAATATTAAAAAAAAAGAAAAAAAAAAGAAAAAAAAGTGTCATAAGCCATTGAACAAATCTTATATTGTAAATTTATCTTAAAACTTTTCAATGTAAATAAGAGTTTTATTGTATATATGCAAGGGTGAGTGGCACATAAAGAGTGTCCATACAATAAGAGAGGGGTGTCTATCTAGCAGTTCCCTAATTTTATAATCCCACAAAGATTTCTTTACTTAGAATTGTAGATTGACTTCTGCAATAAGAAAACCTTATTTGTCATCAATGCAAGTAATGAATACAAGTCTTATTTGAAAATAATTACTTTGCACATAGTACTTAGATTACAAGGTATTATCTATCAAGTGACTAATCTACCAAATAATCAATGATCACATTATATATTGAAAACTTGACTATTTTATTAATCTTTTATAAGAAAAGAATTAAGAATATCAACAATATCTATTTATAAAAAAAACTTTGTCATTAGCTCTAAAATCTTAAGAATTTATAGAATATTAGTAAAAAATAAGAAACTCAAATAAGAAAATATTTTGAATCAATAATAATAATGATAATAATAATAAAGTGTTCTATACTAATCCATACAATATGCATTCTTAATTTTGTGTTGGAAAATTAGCCGCATAATATATATTTTTACAAACTCTATTAAGTATAAACTTTAAATCTAAAATCTTAAGAATAAAATATATTACAAATTCCAATACAATATTATAATTAATATAATTATAATTAATCAATAGTCTTAATTCAAAAATAATAATAGATATATATATTACTTAAATAAATAGATATAAATAGAAGTAGATAAAAATATATTAGATAAATAATATCTTTTTTTAGAAGTTTTAAGAAATCTTTTTAGATATAGATCAGATATTTAAATTTTTACAAATATGCCATGTAGCTATTAAAAATTTATTTTATAAGTTTTTTACTTTTAAACAATTGCATTAGAAAAAACCTATCACTTGATTCTTAGGTCACAATCCTTATGGTCCTTAGAAAGCTTCTATAAGACCCTCTTGGTAGTTAATATATATAGAGGCAAGATTAAGGTCATCTTTAATCTTATTAATATTTTTTTGTATTCTAATCTTGATTTAAGACTCTTTAGTTTCTTTGTAATTGGCAATTGTCATTCTAACTTTTTTTTTATCTCACAATCATCTCTTCTGAGACGGATCATCTCTTCTGAGACGGATCGCTCCGTTTGATGGCTTGCGCAGCTTTGTTGTGCTGTGTTGAGAATATAATGGAAAGCGAGGCAACGCTAAAGGGAAGCGACACTTTATCATTAGAGTGGGGTTGTATTAAGGGAGCGGAGTAGTATCAAGGGGGCGGAGCAGTATCAAAGGGATTTGGGAGTTGGGACATCGGATTGCGGCGAGGGTGGCGGATGTCAAGGAACAGCAAGCGTAAGAGACGAGGGTGGCGCATCAGCATCAGGTGGCAGGCATGGCGCGGGGTCGGGAGGTGTAGGACAAGCAGAGGGGGGTGCGGTGGAGAGTGCATCCACAGGCGATGAGGATGTGAAGCGACTGCAGTCGAGCGAGGTATGGAAGTAGAGGTTGTCAACGAGCTTGATAAGAATGGAGGGGCACGAGGCGTCGAGTCTACGGCCGGGAAAATGCAGGACAACAGTTCGGGATTACGGGGTCCCCGCTAGACCTACCGTAGGCGACATGCAATGAGATAATATCGAAGGAGCGGGCAGTGACAGCAAAACAAAGCGGTATCATAAAAGCAAGTTTGTTGCGTTAGAAACAATGTTGTGTTAATAAGTAGTAAGACAACATTAAGAAGAAGTAAAGCAAGAGAAGAAGCTTGAGTTTAGGATTTTCTTCTGACATAGATACTCCTAAGCTTGAAATCGATTAGTTTTCTCCCTCATAAGTTTTTTTGAGACACTGAGCTGTCACATCTTCTTTGTTTATTTTCTTCCTTTTAATAATACAAGAATGTATTATCTTTTCAAGATTCTTTTTAGATCCATGTCTTTGATAATTTGATAAGACTTCTATTTTGTCATAATTGTTTTGTTTAAATAGTGAGTGAATTATCTCACTTCTTAATAAATATTGTTATATTTTAAAAGTTGTGAATTGTCCATTTTTAAACTAAATTTTTTTTACTAACATTGATTTTTTTTATTAACATTGATTTTTTTTTTTGGATAAGAAGAGTGGATTATTCTTCTTTTTAGAAATTTTTATTTGATATTAAAGGTTGTAGATTATCCTCCTCTAAGTTTACTTGTGTACTTATTAGCATTGTCTATTTAAAATAGATTATTGATCAGAATGATTAGGCATAAAGCGCACATAGGCGGTGAATCTGGTTGAAAGTGAAAGTCGCTAATTCAATTGGCAGAATGCTTTCAAAACCAATTCACTTGAGTAAGACAGAGGATAGTGGAATTTTGTGTGTAGAGATAAAATTCACAGATATATAAAGGAACACCAAAAGAGAAGGCCATATAAGGTTCTTAGGCTAATTGGATATTTTTGAACACCATGATAAAATTAAAAATAAAAAAATATTAATTTTAATAATAGAAAATAAAAAGACTAGCAACTAATCTACTCCTTGTAGGAAGGAAGGTTTACAAGTTCCATATAGATTGTGGCACCTTGAATGTAGGTAGGAATATTAGACTAAGGCCTCAAGGCCTTTTTAAGATACCATATATACTATACCTGAGCCTTGGTAAGGCTCAAATCTTTGATCTATAAGCAAGTTATTCTTGAGGTGAAATATTTTTATTTAACTTTTCAATTATTCACTTCTTATCTTTAAACTTTCATAACTTACTCATAGTAATTTAGATCTACATGTTTTTTATGTCATTAGAAAGATAATATGATTATCTATTTAAAAATATATTTTTGATTTTTGATTTTGATTTTTTATTGGATAAAAATAGAGTAAATAAACTATGACCTAGTTTTGGATTGTATAATTACTTGATTTCATTTATTTTACTTGTTTTGTATTTGTTCTTCTTTTATTCTTACCATTTGCTTTTTTTTATTTCACACCACCAATTATAAGTAATTCTTAATTGAGGCCATCTTGTGATTTGGATTGAAGAGTAAATTTCAAAAATTTCAACTACTAAACTATGTTAAAAGAAGTCACTTTATTTTATTTTATTTTATTTTTTAGCATATTATCCTAAAAAGTAATTAATAGACAATTGAAACATTATGAAGAATAATCTAAGAGGTAATACTTTGCAAAATTTTAACACCACCAAAAACAAATTGAACTCTAATAGATTACCTGATTTACTAGTTTTAAAATAACAAAGAAGCTATAGAATTTTTTTTAAATTGATAATTATTTTAATTTACAAAAGCTTAAAAATAAACAAATAATACTTAGAATTTGAAGTTTCAATATTGTAACACCTTGGCATGTACCATCAAAAGGTAGTGGATCATGGAATCAAATTCAATTCCAATGTACAGTGGTAACTTCAGGCAAGAATGAGTACTGTAAATTTAAAGGAAGGAAAGAAAAAATGAAAAAAAGAAAAAAACTTCAAAGATTGAATTAATTTTTAAAAAAATCAAGACTGCTACAAAGCTTTACTTATGACAAGTTTGAACATTTTATTGTGAAACGTTCCAAATGCAATGTAAAGAACCAAATATTTTCACTCTCATTTGTTAAATAAATGTTAAACAAAACTGTTTGTTGCCAAAGTTAACAACCTAGACCTAGGATCCAAACTTTACTTCTCACAGCTAAAAATAGAAAAAAAAAAGAAAAAAGTTTGACAGATAACAGGGCTATGTGTCCTTCATATGTCCCAAGTTTACCCAAAAATTGGATTTGCAGTCTCACAACCAAGACAGCTCAGGAGTTACACATTTGGTACATTTTATTTGTCTGTAGATGTTCAGTATGCTAATAAAGAATGAGCAAACCACCAGCATGTTTGAAACAAACAAGAAAGAATGTTTCACTGAAGACTACGCATATACCTAATGTCAGTGCCATCTCTCAGTATGTCGAGTTGAACGCTACAATCTGCAACACTGTATTGGTACAAAAGCACAATGAAGGTCAAAATGATAGTTCACACAGAGGCAGGGGCTTCATGAAATCCATGCACTCTTACCTTACAGGCTCTACACTATGACGATGGGAGCTACCCTATACAGCACAAAAACAGCATTGTGCTCATTCACAACTCATGAAAATGTCCTCAAAGTTTTGAATCGGAAGAAATGCTATTTTCTGCAGAGGCATATTAACTACCACATGGGACTTCAAATTCAGTGTGCAGGCAAAGAGTTGATCCTTGAACACTCACATTAGGTCAGAAAACAACAACCCAACTGAAATCCACCTGCCAATGTGGTTATCACTAACCTAGAGAATCTAATTCCTCTCACACAAACAGAGACAAAGACACCTGAATTGGTTCTGTTGAGGGTCGTAAATAGCGAAACTCTACACAGGTTAATCAGCATTTCCATGTCATACTGCCGACACCAGGATTCAAAGGAGTCAAACGACACCGAGTATCATATGAGCAGACGAAAACCACTATATAAAAAATGAAATAGACATGACTAATTCCTCTATGTGACGTGATCAGCCAACGTCAAAATTTTCATAAAATTTTTCACTCGCAGTTCATGAGGAACGGGCCCAAAGATACGAGTCCCTATAGGCTCCCCTTGCTTGTTCACTACAACAACTGCATTTTTATCAAACCTAATTTCGCTTCCATCGCTGCGTTGTCTCTGCGTTGCGGCACGAACAATCACACAGTTCACAACCTCTCCCTTCTTCACCTTCCCCCGCGGAACGGCGTCCTTCACAGAAGCGATGATGAGATCGCCGATCTTCCCGTGCTTGCCCCCGCCCAGGACCTTGATGCACGAGACGTGCTTCGCCCCGGAGTTGTCAGCGACTTCCAGACGCGTCCGCATCTGCACGAAGGATCGGCATTGCTGAAAGGACGTGCCAGAAAAAGCAGTATTGTAGGCTTGGTTCGCCGAAGCATGGGAAGCGATGCAGTCGAGAGGTGCAGAAGGTATCACGGCATGAGAAGCATTGCGCAGCAGGCGCAACAGGGGAGACCGGGCAGCCATCGCTGCATTAGAATTCACAAGACCCTAATCGCAATGCCAAGGCGAAACACGAAAACCTGCGACAAACAGCGATTTAGGGCTTTGCGCGATGAAACGTGAGTAGACACCATTTTTATCCACATTCGTTCACTTCTCTATATCGGTGGCATGCCACTTACCGAGTGGGTGAATGGTTCGTCCAATGTCCCAATATCATTCATCCATATGCCATCAAAACCTTCGATAATTATTGGGGTGAAATGAAAAATATATGCAATTTTCCTATGATTTTGACGCTGTTATAAATACTATTCACTATGTTGTTAATAGCTTAAAAACAAGATATTAAAAAATTATGTTTCTTAAAATTACAAAATTATATATATATATATATATATATATATATATAGTAATTACTTACTTTCTTATTGTTTGTACTTGCTAAATGAAGTATTGATGGAAAAGAGATTTGAAAACCAAATTAGATCAATTTTTTGTAATTTATTAATTATTAAAATATACTATGCATACATATGCATAATAAAAAAATTTAGAGTAATTTTGTAAAAAAATTATAAATTTAAAAATATAATTATATTTATATTCAATTTAAATTTTCTAAAATTGAATCTAAAAAATTATCAGAAGAAAACATTTGACAATAAAATTTGGTAATTAAAATTTTGAAGATACATACTATTAGGAAAGAATTCTTTATAAAAATATCTTAAATAAATTATAAATCATACTAAAATAAAATTTTATGTGTAAAATTAAAAATAAATAAAAATAAAAATAAAATTTATATTATTAAAAGTGAAGTATATGAATAGATTAAAAATAATATTTAAATAAAGAAAAATAAATATAACAATAACATGTAAGAATATTAAGCTCATTACAATAATAAATCTTATATTTGTTGAAAATAATATATTTCAAAAAATAAATTAATATGATAGCTATGATGTGGCTTTTTTTTAATTTATATTATTAATTATAATATTAGCTCCTTGCTTTGCTTTGGAAATAATATGCCAAAACAATGGGACTCTGAATGCTTATAGAAAAGATAGAAATCAATTGCTATAGAGACTTTTTTTTTGAAATAGATTTACAATAATAAAATTAAAATTAAAAAAATGCCATGTGTCTCTCATAAAGTGGACAATATACAATATAATTAAAGATTATAGGATTTGAGTCTTGGTACCAATCTTATATATTGAATCTCTTTATATTTTTATTTATTTATTAAGATAATTAAATGAGGCATAAATGTCATGGACATCTATAATTACTACTAGATTTACTATCTAACTAAAGAATTTAGCCAACAAGGTAGCTACATGTTGCACATGTTGGCTACTTGTAATATAAGTTGCCCACATGGTGCACATGTAGAAAAATACAAGCTAGATACATATTTTGCAAGTTGGACATGTAACATGTAGCTTATAGGGCCTTGTTGTGTAGTTCTTTAGTTAAATAGTATATATAGAGATAAAAATGAGGCCTTCCTCACTCTTGTCATTGCCTTTCTTGTTTCTAGTCTAGTTTCAAGAATCTTTAGTATTTTTATCTTTGACAATAGCCATTCTAGTTTCTTCTTAAATATACATATTTCTTCTTTTATTTTTGCCATCTCTCTTTGATGTATGTCTTGCTTATTTATTTACATCATTTAAATTTTTATCTTTGAAAAATTGAAAAGAGTATACTTATAATATTAAAATTTTATCTTTCTTGACTAAAATTAGATTATTATTATTATTTTTTATATATCTAATCCTGAGATTAGAAGTTAAGTTTATTAGAACATTACTTTTAGATTCTACCTTATTATAATTTTTATCCTTTCATCAATAACATGATCTAATATTAAATAATTTGGATGATTTTTTAGTAAAATTTCAATCCATGTATAGAGAGCATGATATGGTTTGCATTATAACCAATAAGATTTAGATCTTACACTGTCCTATTATATGTCATCTAATTTGAGAATGCACCGGTATTGTATTACGTGTTGTCTTGTTTGACAATGCATCAGACACTTGGCTGTAGAAGATAAACTTATATATTGCAACTAATCAAGAACCTAATAATCTTAATAAAGTCTTAAATAAATTCTATCTAAACCCTTAATAATCCTAATGAAAATTATAAAAAATAATAAAAAAATTCTAAAAAAATTCTAATGAAATTATAAAGAAATCTTTAAAAAATTATAATTTTTTTTGAAAAAGAAGTCATAAAAAAATCTTAAAGAAATCCTAACCAATCTTAAAGAAATCTTAAATAAATTATAATTGAATTTTAACCAAATCCAAAATAAATCCTAATAAAATTTTAATCAAATTTTAATCAATTTTAATCAAATTCTAATAAAATCTTAATAAAATCCTAGTCAAATTTTAATAAAATCCTAATATCTCAAATAAATCCTAATTGAATTTTAAATCAAATTCTAAGTCAAATCCTAATTAAATCCTAATCAAATTTTAAATCAAATCTCAATAAAAATATAACATCTTAAATAAATTTTAATCAAATTCTTATCAAATTCTAAGTCAAATCCTAATGAAATTTTAAATATATTTTAGATAAATCTTAATCAAATTCAATAACAGAGTTAAAATCTCAATAATTATTAAATTAACTATTAATCTTGATTTAAAATTTGAACATTTTTTGACCTAATAGTTGAAAATAAGCATATAAAATTTCAAAAATTTGAACTTATTGATTAGAAGAAAAAGCTCTTAATCCTCTTAAGTGTTAGATGTTCTCCCTCTCCAATCTTGATTTTGATCTTTTAGTATTAATATCTTTTTTTTTTACTATTCATATATTCTAAAGATCTATAAAAATATTAAAAACTAAGTCTATTAATAGCTCAAAAAAGAACCATTCTAATCTCATTAGCAGATTGCTTAAAATCACAAAATTCCTCACTAATCTTTAAAATCTAACTTTCAAGATCCTATCTTATTTAAATTTCAATAATCTTTGATCTAACTATTGGATTAAGTTCAAATTTACAATAGACATTCATTACAATTACATTTACAAATCTAAATTTTTGTATCTATAGATCTACTATAAAACTCTCAATATACTCTAAAATGAGAATCTACTTTACTTTTCAATAATCACCAAGATGTCATGCTGCACAGCATCACATGCAGAACACCAACTCTAGTGGTGCTTACGCAACCTGATCTTCTTTCAAATGTTGCTCCTTGAACTTCCTCTTCTTTACAAACCCCAATTCTCTGCTCCTCGCCGTATCGCATTACTTCTTGCGTACGTCGCTTATTCAACACCTTAGTGAATTACTCAAGCTTCTCCATCATTATTCCTCTCTATCAAGCTCCTGATCTCATCATCCCCTTCTCGATATGGAAACACTTCACAGATCTGCCACAGGAGGCTGAATTCAAAAAATCCTTGTCAGCCTTATTAACAATGCCTTGTCTTCAATACAACACTCGGACACCAACCTCACAGCAGATGATGGAGTGCACAGTCTTAAGGACTTCCTTCAATTGTCATTGATCTCTTAACTCATGATTTCTCATCACTTTGATAAAGTTATATTCTTCACGGCTTCTGAACTATCCTTTTCACCGATATTTCTCGCTTATGACAATCTATCCAACTTATGCTGCGAGCTATCTAAGTCACATGTCGCACTTTAGGTTCACCTTGATCTAGTATTTATCTCTTAATTTACTAATTCTTACTCACAGATTTGCTGTTCTCCTATACTTCCTAATTCCTTCCTTTTTCTCTCATACAATCCCGCTAACTCTCTTCCTGTCTCTTACACATACACACACAAACACACACTCCCTCTCCATGCTCTGTCTTTCATTGCACTAACTTCCACTCTAATCTCCTTCTTGTCACACTGTCTTCAGCCACATTCCAATTCTTACCAGCCAAAGATTTTGCACTGCATGCAATCCCTATTAATGTCGTGGTCAATGGTCGTTGAGACCTATTTCCAAACACTTGTAGAATTTTATTTATTTATTTTTATTTATTTTTTTAATAAGTTCTAAACTCATATCTATGGGAGATTGCAAGGGCTTAATATAGGGCCCTTTTCTATACCATTTCTATACAAAAATATTAATTTCAAAATAATTATTATTTTAAGTAAATTTCTTCTATTTTTAATTATTTTTAGATTCCTATTTTTCTTTCCTATTACTATCTTTACTAACTAGTCCTATTAATTTCTAATTTATCTGTATAATTCTAATTTTTTTTTAAACTAACTAATGTGAGGCAATGAATTTTTAACTTATATAATTGGAAACCATCAATAGAATGAATTCCAAAAATCTTCTACTTATTCTATAACTCCATTGAGTATACACAGTCCATAGAAGTTAAGTGGTGATTTTTTTCCTTTGCTTAAGGGAATTTGAAAGCTTTAAATCTAACATTCCTTATATCGACTCTTTGCAATACGGGTGGAAAATGTATTGCCATTTAATGTTTCCAATTGCACAAAATAAGGACCCAACCAAATTGCATCAAACTTGCTTCAAAAATTTAATTGTCTTACATCTTATAACAACAACAATATTCCTAGCTGTAATTCACGTTTCTTATACTTTTTGTCAAATCAAATCTTCTATCATTGTTGAATAGCTTCCACATGCTGTGCACTCCTTCTCCGGCTCTCATCTAAAGCTTCTAAAGCCAACATTCTATCCTTCAAAGATTATTTTTCAATCAACCTTGTTTCTATTGCCACTCTAAGTGAAAAAACCTCCAACTCAATGGATAAGATTGCTTCCATATCATAAATTAATAAAAATACATTGCTTGTATTGTTATCTTAAAGATTGTATAATACACCCAGAATATCGCAAATAACTTTGTGTCCCAATCCCTCTTTGAATCTTGCACATTTTTTGTAATATAATTGCTAAGATTTGATTAATCGTCTCGATCTGTCCATTAGTTTGAGGGTGATAGGATGTAATTTTTTGATGATCAATCTAAAATCTTTATATTAAGTCTTGAATCACCTCATTGAAAAAATGTGTTCTTCGATTGCTAATTAGGATCTTAGGACAATTGAAGCACGTAATAATATTTTCAAATAAAAAAATAGAAATATTCTTTACGTCATTTATCTTGATTGCCTTGGCCTTGGCCTATTTTATAAGGTATTCGATAGCCACAATGATATAAGCCATGCCTTGGTGTCGTGTTGTAGTTCAGCTACTATGTGAAAAAATTGTACATGCATATTTAATGTACAATTTATTATACAGTTACATAAAAGCCAAAACAGTGGAATTTTTTTGGTTATAGGATGGGATTAGGTTGCTAGGTTTGAAGGGATCTATTAAAAGAATTATTATTGAGGTTTATATAATCTTATTTCTTCTTTTGATAGTAATTTTGAGGTTGATTTTATATTGATAGTAACTTTTGTATATCTCAAGTCACCTTTGTTAGACATTGGTGATCCTTAAAATCTTAGTTTACTTCTTTTATTTGATGCTTAAAGCACCAAGTATGTAAATCTTATAAGAAGAAGGGTTAGAAAAGGGTTTTTAGTGTAAAAAGGATAGTATGGCCATCCATATGGATGAATAGAGGTGGATGATAGAAATCTCTATTCTAATTGGCCAAAATTCATGCCCAATGGGCTTCAAGGAGGCTGCCCGAGGGTTTATTAGGAGTTAGGGTTTTTTTTTGAAGGGAGTCAAACATCAGAGGCTAGGATCATAAGGTTTAGGTTTTTGGATCTGGTTTAGGTGCAAATTTTGTGTGATTTTCACTTATTATGAAGAAGTTATAGGCGCTCAAAGTTAAGGTGTCAATTTTAGATCTACTGTCACTCTTTTGGATATAACTTGCGCATATAGAGAGCAATCAAGGATCGGCAACTGGAATTGGAGAGAACACTTTCACGGCTATACTTTTTATGAATGGCTTGATAAAATCCAAGTTAGGATGAAGGAGATATTGGGAGTTGAAGTCAGTGCTTACAAACTTAAGGGCAGTAAGTAACCTACTTACATAGTGATTACATTTTGAGCTACATCTTATGTAATTTGATAGATTTTTGGCTCAAAATTTTCAAGAGTGTATATGTTTATGTCACAAGACTATGTGCAAAAATTTTGTAGCATTAAGATTTTGGATTTGTGAGATATAAGGAAAATAGTGCTCGGATATATCTGAGCTAGGGTTTTAAGCACCTGCTAAGGATTTTAAGATATCAGACGATCGGAAATGAATTTATGGTTGATTCTTCCTTGTGGTGAAACTTAAAAGAATTTTCTACACTTTGGAGTAAATTTTATAGAAATTGAATAGTTGGATCAAGAGTTATTAGACTCTAAATTTCAGTAAGAAATAAGTCCTTGCAAGTGAATAAAGTTTTGAAGGATTTTTGTGGAAATTTGAACCCTTTTTGTACAAATTAACTTGAATATAAGAGGGTTTATATACATAACTTTTCTTTTGTGAGATTATTATATTATTTGTCCTTTTTATTAAGGACAAATCACCTGTTGGATTTTTGCCATCAAGTTTCAAATAAACTCTCTACAACCAGGTATCTAGTGTATTCCCAGATAGAAGGCCACATTATACAACATCAAGAAGAATGAGGATGGATTTCACCCATATAGTCAATGTCCCATTTTTCAAATGGTACTAATGGTAAAGAAATGTATAGATGCAACTCCATTTGTAAATCATTTCTAACAAAGCATTGGCACGCATCACACCTCCAAATATATGTATGTGCATCTTGAAATAAAATTGGCCAATAGTAC
The DNA here is from genome assembly GCA_036785485.1 of Physcomitrellopsis africana. NCBI lineage: Eukaryota > Viridiplantae > Streptophyta > Bryopsida > Funariales > Funariaceae > Physcomitrellopsis > Physcomitrellopsis africana. The sequence continues at coordinate 187,529 of JAWRVF010000474.1, read as the reverse complement.
CTTGCCCTTAATACCTTTTGTCCTATAAGTTGTCCCAAAAAATGTCCTCCACATGCACTATCATGACACACTACTAAGATTTTTGGAATTTCGTCTTCCATACCACATCGTCATAGTGCACCATCAATTCCTCTTCTATACAACCTATGTCCCACTACCACAAAGTGTTTCCTATTAATCTTGATCTTCATTCTTTTTTCCTTGGATAATTCTAACGGTAACTGCTGGGTGGTTAAAAATTCAATGATATCGGCATATCAGGTAGGCTTTGGTTTTACTACAAAATGACTCTCATCCATAAGTCCATCATCAATTTGGTTGGTCTCTATATTTCCTGGCAACCTTGATAAGTGATCTACTTGCTTGTAAGCCGAGCCTGGTTTGTACTCCACTGTATAATCAAATTATTGTAATAATAATATCCACCATATTAACCTCTCACTCAACTCTGGTTTATTAACCAAGTATTTAATTGCCATGCGGTCGACAAAAAATACTACCTTGTTGTTTGATAAATAATGGCAATATTTTTTGACTGATAATACCATAGCTAAAATTCTCTTTCAGTTGTTGAATAATTCTTCTCAATTGTATTAAGTTGTTTGCTTGCATATGCAATGGAATAATCTCCGCCCTTCCCATTTTCTTTAATCTTTTGGCAAAAAATACTACCTACTGCCATTGCACTTGCATCACAATATACATGGAAGGATAAATTCCATTGTAGAGGAATTAATACTAGATACAAATTTAGTTTGATCTTCAATATTTCTAATGACCTCTGACAATCATCAGTCCAAACAAACTTGGTGTTCTTTCATTGTCGTGAAGTTATGGATAGTGTAACTGTTATATAATCCGGAGTTAGTTCCCGATACCATCTTATATGTTTTACCACCTGTTACACTTCTTTCACATTACTTGCAGCTCTGATGGTATTGATGATCTTAATTTTTTCTGGTTTGGATTCTCTACCACTTTTATTCACTCTATAGCCTAATAATACATTTTAGTGCATAGCGAGATACATCTTCTCTGAGTTTAAGGCCATTCTCACCTTCCTACATTCTTCCAATGCTTCCTTCACGTTCATCAGATGGTCTTCACTTTATAACTATATACTAAAGTCATTGATAAATACTATCATGGATTTATATAATAAATCTGAGAAAGTGTACATCACCAATTCTTGAAAAGTTGCCGGTGCATTACATAATCCAAATGACATCACATACTATACAAAAGTTTTCCATGGGATCATAAATGCTATCTTATGCCTATCCTTTATTGCAATGGATATTTAATTATACTCTGAGTAACCATCCATGAAAATATAATATTCATGTTTAGCTACTTCTTCTAAGATACTAGTTATAAAGAATAAAGGAAAGTGGTCCTTCTAAGTCCTTGCATTTAATTTTTGATAATCCACACATACATGTAGTTTAGCATTCTTCTTCTTTACCAATACCATTGGTGACACCCAATCAATGATTTCTACTGATTTTATAAATTCCACTTGTAACAATTGCTCAAACTTTGCCTTCACTACCAATTGAAGTTGTGGATTCATTCTTCTCTCTTACTGTCTAATTGATACTATATTAGATAGTAGGAAAATGAGATGTTCCACAATGGTTGGAGATATGCCTTTTAATTCTTTATACGACCATATAAAAACATTCTAGTACTCTTGCACTAATTTATTGTATGTATTTATTTCCTCACCACTCAATTGGCTCCCCATTCATATTTGTTTTGGCTCCTCTCCTTCCATCTGTATAGTTACAAATTTCCAATCTTCTTTTACCACATGTGATTGTTCAAGGTTGTTGTGATACCAATCTGAGGGCACATTTGGATAGTTGGCCACGTCCTCTCCCACTGTGACTCTAATAGAAGTCATTTTATAGTGCACCATCTTTTTTAAAGGCTCAACTTCTTCAAGTACTTCTATCCTTTGAGATTCTCCCACCTCTATCAAGTACACTCTATTGTCTACTTCAAGGATAAATGCTAATCTATCTTCATCCTCAATACCCTCTATAAAGTTTATCCCTTCCTCTTCATCAGCCATAGAATCTGGATATATTTGTAGCCAAGTCTTTTATTCACCAATATCCTTCCATTTATAAAGATTTGGATTTAAATATTTTAATCCTTGTATATTCGGCTTTAAAATAGTATTGCTTGTCAATACCTCCTCAACGTGTTACTTGCCCTTCTCTGCCTTAGAGAATTTAATTCTATCATCTTTTGATGATTTTTGGTGGTTGTCTATTTCAATAATAGATCTAATGGATAATCAAGTATGATTTTCACTAGGTCCACAAACAATTGTAGGTCGCTCATCTCTCCAATTCACTATAGAGTTGGCCTTTCTTAACTACAGATGATCCAATAATAATAGAAATGACTCCTTGGCTGTCTACATGTAAATCACTTGAAAGATCAATATATATATTTCTCTCCTCTTGTAAGCATTCTATAGTGCTAAATTTGACCTAATACCTTTGTTCGACTTTGGTTATCCATGTTTATCACAAATAATGAAGGCCTACTTAAATTCAACCCAAGCTTCTCTATTGTTTGTAGGGACATGACATAAAAACCACTCCCTTCATCTACCAATGCATTGGGTATAATCTTATCAGCAATCATACTTGTATCTCTATTGCCTTCACATCCAACAACCTTTTGATAGATTGTATTCATGCCACAATCTTCTTGCTCATTCTTTTTTTCTTTTTTACCATATATAATCCTTCATTTAATGATTTTCTTGGTACAGGAGATATTTCTAAAAGCTGTGCAATTGTAATGTCTGCCTTATAATTTTTCAAATCCTTCTATAAGTCATACATCATCTCCTTTGACTCCCTGTGATTATCTTGTCGTATTGTAACACATTGTTGGGTAGAGAGAATTCGCCTTGAAAAAATGCCGGGTTCCTAGCTGCTACCAAAACTAGCAGGGAATATGAGAGGAAGCCGTGCAAGTATCTTCTATATTTACACAATATTTGTTCAAACTTTCAAATTATACTTGTATTATATTTATATAAGACTTGTACAATTATAAAGTATAAACCCTTGAATTATATTTGTATAAATACTTATATAATACTTGGTATGATACTTATATAAATACTTATATAAATAGAATATAATCTTTGATATAATACTTATATAAGTACTTGTATAAATAGAATATAATCTTTGGTATAATACTTGTACAAAAACTTGTATAAATATTTATATAAATATTATATATAATACTTATAAAATACTTATATAAATACTTGATATAAATAAAAGTATATATATATTTATATAAAAGGTATAAGCAAAGTGTGTATGTATTCAAATATACCTCAAAATACAACTGCATATGAAGAATACAAGTTATACAACAAGCTGAAATTAAATAAATCACTAAAAATCCATCCAAAGTTTAAATTAAGCATACTTATAGCCTATAGAAAGCTAATAATCTATTATAAAACATATCAAAATTTCACAAATAGATGTCTTACTGTTTAAAAGTTATGGCTAAAAGAAATAGGCACTAAAGTTTCCTAGCAAATGCAAAGGCAGCAAAGCTTCTCTTCACTTCAGCCTTCATTGTGATTACCTCTCTTTTCCAAATTGGACATGCAATAGCTTTAAAGAAAGCTCACTCTAACATCTAACTTGTTCTAAAATTTCGCATGCATGCCTTTCAAACTCCAGATTTTATAGCTAGTTGATTCTACTCTTCAAACCCTGGCAACAATTTGTCCTCTTGACACTTCACGGCTTATAAAACTTTCATAAAAGCTCCAAATTTATTGATTTTTATTATCATGGAATTCTTATACAAGCTGCTATAAGCACCTAAAATATCAAAAAGATTGAAGAGATTTTCCGACTTGCGTGGTTGAACAAAGTCTCTACCCTTCTTTATCAGATGGCAGCAAACCCTTTCCCACTCTCAAGCTTACAACTTTTCCTTTCCAACTCCAAATGCTACAAGAGATATCTTGATAGAAAGCTAGCACAATTTTCCACACTCTCAATATGTTTCACTAAGAAAGACCCAAAATTAAACTTGCAATGGCAGATCAAAGTTTCTATCGTCACTTTTCAATAGCAGTAGACCTCACTTTACTAAAACAAGCATAACATTTTTCTCACAACTCCAATACAAGCAAATAAATAGGTTCTAAAATCCTTGCAACTCAAAAAACACACATTTCAATTTTAATTACAAACGCTTCTATCTCCTTGGAGCTATCTCTCTCCAAAGTTCACCATTCAAAACTGCCAAACCCTAGATCTAGCAAGAAGAGTATATTCCCCTTTCTTTCCATATTAGACTATGACACGCCCACATGGGCAGCCAAATCCTATTTAGCAAGCCCTATTCACCCCATGCTCTTCTTTCTTATCCCTCACAAGGTCCATTCTACTTCAAATGTCAACAAGAAAGATAGAACAATCTTTATCTTTCTTCTAATTACAAAAGAGTCTATTCTAGGATATAGATAAGGTAGGAACAAAACAAATAGCCATCTTAATTTACTAACTAAGTGGCTATAATAAATCCTTTCCTTATAATATCTTCTAAAATAATCTCTAGCACTCACAGATGTAATAATAATAGATATAAGATATATAATGTTTTTATACACTGCACGTAAATATAGTATGACAACGTTTATATAGTGAAAAATATGAATAAATTCTACTTAATACTTAGTTATCTTGGTTCATTAGAAACTTAAGATACTTAAAAAAAGGTTTATGAAAGCCTCTTAGATTAATTCTTGTTTTAATAGCTAATAGATAAAAAATAATTATTAAAATTTTCTTCTAGGTTATAAAAACCGGTTCACGGCTTTTAAAAAAGTCACAAGTTAATAAAGATAGGATAAAAGAGATAAAAAGTTAATATAGTAGAGATCAAGGTTGAGTTGAGGATAGGATTAAGTTTAAATATTCTTAAAATAAGTTGGATTAATACCTGGGGGACGAATGAATTTGAGATAGGATCTAAAATAGACCTCCTGCCACAAAAATGACCACCAAAGGCAAGGATTTGGAACATTTAGAGATCGGCAAGTAGGATTTTGGAAGAAGATTTTGAGCTCGTTCCAGAGGCAAAAAATTTGCTTTCATAGGATTTGTGAGGATGGAGCAATGGTTATTCAAAATTAGGGTTTATATTGACAATTTGGATTTTATATAAGAAAGTTAGGGCTAGCACTTTTCATTGCTTCGTGCAATTGGTGCAACATCTACAATTTCAAAATAAAAAGTGTCTAGTTGATTAAATGAGCTAAGAGTATAAAAAATCTTGTAACAATCTAACAAAGCAGCTAAGAGATATTTGCCCATTAGTGCAACAAGATATTGGAAGTTGGCAATTTGAAGTTGTTTAGGAATTTTACAATATCTAAAGATCTATTAGTCAAATTAAGGTGAAAATTGGCACAGTATTAAAAGATACAAAGATCAAGCTATACGCTAAGTTTGAGCTAGAATTAATAATTGTAGAAGGAGAAGTTGTTATTGGCATATCTGCATCAAACTTTGAAAAAGAGGTGGAGAGACACTAATGCGGAATTTTGGCATTATCTTACAATCTATAAGTTGGATTGGGCTGAAATTTTTTGAACATGTAGATAACTTATAGTAGTATTTGTATAAATTTTTTTGTATCAAGTGGATGGTCAAATTAGGAGTTATAGCTTTCTAAAGCTCAATGACTAGGATTAAGACTTGTGAAGAAAATCTAAGTTGCTTTGTTGTAAAGGTAACAAAACAATTAGAGTTATGTGTAGTTGAGATTACTAATAAGAGTATTTTTTAGCACTTTATATCAGATTTAAATACTTTTGTATTGAAATTTGGATTGTATTCTTCTTATATGGAATGAAACCTATTAGGGTTTTTTATATTTTTATAAAAGTAATCTTACATTCTACAGCCAAGTGCCCGGTGCATTCCCAAATCAAACAACATGTATTACGACATAAGTTGTGAAATATCTAAACTCCTCTAAAGGTATACTTGATCTTTTCCATTCATCTTTTTTCACATCTTCTTCACTTTTTTTCCCTCCCTCCAAAGGCATTTCCATATCAAGCGGATTCCAATATAATGGTATCAGATAGAGAGAATCAGCCTTGAAAAAACATCGGATTCCTAGTTGCTACTAGAACTAACAGGGAACATATGAGGAAGCCATGCAAGTATCTTATATATTTGTATAATATTTATTCAAGCTTTCATATCATACTTGTATTATACTTGTACAAAACTTATATAAACATAAAATATAATCCTATATATAATATTTGTACAAATATTTATATAAATATTTTATATAATATTTATAAAATAATTATATAAATACTTAATATAAATATAAGTATTTATATTTATATAATATATATAAATAGAATATATATATACTTAAATATACCTCAAAATTCAACTACATATGAGAAATACAAGTTATACAACTAGCTAAAATTAAATAAATCACTAAAAATTCATCCAAATGTCAAATCAAGCATATTTATAGTTTATAAAAAGTTAATAATATATTTTAAAATATATCGAAATTTCACAAATAGAAGTCTTACCATTAAAAAGTAATAGCTAATTGAAATAGATACTAAAACTTTCTAGCAAATTACAAAGACAGTAAAGCTCCTATTACTTCAACTTTTGTTGTGATCACTTGCCTTCTCTAAATTAGACATGCAATACTTTTTTGGAAATCTTATTCCATTATCTAACTTATTTTCAAATATCGTGCATATATCTCTCAAACTTTAGATTTTATGACTAGTTGAAATTATCCCTCAAACCTTAGCAACAATTTGCCCTCTTATCACTTCACACCTCATAAAATTCTCATAGAAGCTTGAAATATGTTGATTTTTTTTCTTATGGAAATCTTATAGAAGCTTTTATAAGCACCTAAAATACCAAAAAAATTGAAGAGACTGGTCAACTCGGGTGATTGAACAAAGTCTCTGCCTCTCTTCATCAGGTGGCAATAGACCCTTTCCCACTCTCAAGCTCACAACTCTTTTTTTCTAACTCCAAATGCTTTAAGAAATAGCTTGATAGAAATTTAGTACAATTTTGTACACTATTTATAAATTTCACTAAGAAAGAATCAAAATTTAACTTGCAATAGCAGCTCAAAATTTTTGCCTTCACTTCTTGATAGCAGCAGACTTCATTCCACTAAAACAAGCGTAACTTTTCATTTACGACTCCAAAATAAGCAAGTAAGTAGGTTCTTGAATCCTCACAACTTGAAAAATACTCCTTCTAAATTTCATTATAAATGCTTTAGTACACTTTGAGTTCTCTCTCTCCAAAACTAGTACATTCCAAAATTGAAAATCCCTAGTTCCAGCAAGAGGACTATCTTCCCCTTTTCTTCCACATCAGCCATGCCATGTCCACATGGGCAACCAAATCCTATTGTATAGGCCTTATTTATCCCATATTCTTCTCTCTTAACCCTTACAAAGGATCATGTTACTTCAAAATCAATAAAAAAGGTAAAACAACCTTTATCTTTCTTCCAACTACAAAAGAATCTATTCTAAGGTAAAAATAAGGTAGGAACAAAACATATAGCCATCCTAATTTAATTATTAAGTGGCTAAAACAAATCCTTCTTTTAAAATATCTTCCAAAATATCCTCTAGCATTCATACATAGATAACAAAAATAAATAAAAAATATAATATTTTTACATACTGCATGTAAATGTAGTATGACAATAGCTCACCACCTAATTTTGTAACCTTCTTGGTAACTTCTTTGACAACTTTGTCTAACTCTAAAAAATGTGGAGGGTCTTTAGGCAAGCTACTCTTTGACTCCAAAATAGGAAGTTGTAAAATTGCTTTTGCACGGGTCATCACTGCTAGTGATGAAACTTGAGAATTTATCTCTTGTCCTTCCTTCCTCATCTGAAGAGTAACTAGGTTTGTAGTCAAAAATTCCTCCTCTATAACTACTATCCATGGTTGAAATAGAATATAGCTTTGTAGTCTTGTTCCTTGTGCTACTCAAACATCGTGTATATTTAAAGGACCTGGTTTCTGATTCAATTCTATTGTTCTACTACCTTACCCTTGTTGCACTTGTCTGCTTGGATTTAAAGGTATATATCCCCCTTGAGTCTACAATCCTACAATAGGTTCATGTATTTGTCTGGATTCCTTATAATTATAATAGAGATTTGGTGGTCTCATCTCTCTTTGATTCTCTCATGGTCTCTCATATTCTCTTGAATCTGTTATTGAGGTTCACTATCAGATTTGGTAATAGTATAATCTTGTCGGGTTGCCTACATTTATCTAAAGCATAGTTTCTTTCGCATTTACTATATCCAAACTATTGGCCCTCTAATCAACATTGTCTAGGTATATGCTACCTTTCACAAAACTGATGATATTTTTTCTATGGTCTATTTCCTCCCAATCATTGTGGCCCACTTTGATAACCACAATGTTTGAAATTTGCATTTGATTGTCTGCCATACCTAGGAGGTTCCTAAAAATTCTGATAATCTTGCATACAAACAACCAATGGCGGTCTAGCTCTGCAAATTTGAGAAGAATAGCCATTTTGTGTACAATTTGTATACCATATTCTTGAAGTGTAGCTTCCGGATTCTATTCAAGGTGGTGGTAGATTAGGATCTTAGTTCCTCGCCACACATGCCATTTGTTTACTCAAAGTCTGCATTTGCTTTAAAATGGCTTCTTGAAATCCTTCTTGGTTTGCCCATATTTTCTTCTCCATGTCCTCTACCTTCTGCTCTAAGTTTGGAGCAGATAAGACAGATAGAGGTGCTAATTCTTATATTGCTAGTAACATTAATGATTGGCTCAATCTGGCTATAAAAAGGTTGGAGTTAGAATCCTACTAACCCCCTTCCAATTCCAATATACGCGGCCTAATAGGAATAAATTATGGAATGGCCTCCTCTTCTCTCTTTTATAGTTGCTTGTAATTTTTTTCTATGGCATCTACTTCCCTTGCCGCTGTCTTGGCGTTTTTTAAAGTCTTAGGATTTTGTTCTAATACACTTTTAATTGTAGATTCTTGAAAAAATCCTTGAATAAAGAATTGCTTCAAAGTGTCATTATTGAGCATATTTCCTATAAATTAGGTACAAATCAACTCAAATCTTCATACATAAGAAGAGACATCTTCCTCTCGTCCTTGCTTCACTGTTCATATCACCCTCAATGTTGTACTCTGTCCTACCTCTAGTCGGAAATGATTTAGAAATTCTCCTTATAATTATGATTATTCCACAAAATATCCCTTTAGGTGATTATGGTACCATTGGTATGCCTCTTTGTGTAATGTAATGGCAAGCTAGACCAAATAGTAACCTAAATTGGTAATTAATGAAGTGCTTAAAATTTCAATGTATCGCTCTATGTACAAAGATGGATCTTCATCTTTTGTGCCATCAAACTTTGGTAGATGTATAAGAATATTTGTTGCAGCTAAGTCTCTAGGTACCACAATCGGTAAGCCTTGTGGCATCACCAATAAGTCAATTGATGGTCTTTGAGCCATTTTTTGAAGAATTGTATCTATCCTACGTTCTATATCAACTGATTTTTCTTAAGTTTGTCCATTATCTACTATCTCAAAGGTTGAAAAGGAATCTAATTTTAATACTCTACTAGATCTTTTCAATGGTGGTTCTTCACCTCTTTGTCTTTGGTTACTCTTTTCAATCACCACTTTGAGTTCAACTGTCGTTGTAGTAATCACTTCTTGGAATTCTATGTGGTCTTCCTTTTCTACTCTCCTGTTGGATTTTCCTAAAGTTCTTCTGGCTGCATCTTATCTTTCCAAATTTTTCTTCAAGCTACATTTCTCGATGTTGTCTCCAACTAGGATCAACTCTAGTTTCTTTGATCAAATTTGAGTATTCATCTAATCGCTTTTAACAAGCCTCAAATCATTCTCTACATATTGCAATCCATCCTTCCCTCCATTTTTAATTTTCACTTCATTAAGTAAAAGATTAAAGAAGTTACTTAGTAGAAACTTGCAAGCCTACTTTAGTTTACAATCTTTCCAATAGGGAAAGTAAACAACAAAAGATAATATCCAATTTGGACTAGAATATCACCTCTGTATCTTCCTTATTCTACTGCTATACAAAACAAGCTTCACGAAGGACTGATCTTTCTTGAATGTCAAAGTAGAATCCGAGGAATCACCTTACCATTCCAAATTGGCAACCAATTAGGAAATTATCTACTATGTGAGCAATAATAAGAAGCATATTATAAAATCATTCCTTCTCATTTATTCAACCAATTGAACATATATAGAAATATAGAAATACGTACCTCTATGTAATGTCCATGCTCGTGCATGTTAATATTTCATCCATAATGTCTATATGAGCTTTTTATTTTAATCCTCCATTAATACAGAGGTCAAGGTAATTCAAGAAGGTGAAGGTTCTATCTAATTGCCTAAGTCAAGTTTTTAGTAATTCACCTTCTCTCACTGTAGTGTTGTGATTCGGCTACTATGAGAAAAAATTGTACAGATATATTTAATGTACAATTTATTATACATTTAATTGAAAGCCATATCAATAGATTTTATTGGTTATAAGATGTGATTAGATTATTAATTTAGAAAGAATCCATTTAATAGGACTAGTAATGAGGTTTATACATCCTTATTTTTTTTTTGATAGTAATTTTGAGGTTGATTTATATTGACAATAACTTATGTATATATATATATATATATATATATATATATATATATCTTAAGTCACCTTTGTTAGACATTGGTGACCCTTAACATCTTAATTTATTTCTTTTATTTGGTGCTTAAAGTACAAAGTATGTAAATCTTATAAGAAGAAGGATTAGAAAAGGGTTTTAAGTATAAAAAGGATAGTTTGGCCATCTATGTGGATGGATAGAGGTGGATGATAGAAATCTCTATTCTAATTGGCCAAAAATCATGCCCAATGGACTTCAAGGAGGCTGCCCAAGGGTTTATTAAGAATTAAGATTTGTTTTTGGAAAGGAATCGAGCATCAGAGGCCAAAATCATAAGATTTAGGTTTTTGGATCTGGTTTAGGTACAAATTTTGTGTGATTTGCACTTTTTATGAAGAAGTTATAGGCGCTAAAAATTAAGGTGTTGATTTTGGACCTACTATCACTCTTTTAGATATAACTCACGCATACATAAAGAAAATAAGGATCGGCAACTAAGGTTAGAGAGAGCACTTTCACAGCTATATTTTTTATATATGGCTCAATAAAATCTAAGCTACGGTGAAGGAGAAATTGGGAGTTGAAGTCAGTGCTTGTAAGCAAGGGCAGTAAGTGACCCTACTTAACTAGTGGTTACATTTTGAGCTATATCTTTATCAATTTGAAAGATTTTTGACTCAAAATTTTCAAGAGTGCATATGTTTATATTACAAGATTATGTGTAAAAATTTTGTGGCATTAATATTTTGGATTTGTGAGATATAAGGAAAATAGTGCTTAAGTGTCTCTAAGCTAGGCTTTTAAGCTTATATATTTTTAAAAAAAAAATAATAGTTTTTAGATTTGTATCAAATAATTATTAATTATTAAAATTTAATCTATTTTTACTTATTTTTATATAATTTTATTTATTCAAGTAAATATATTAATAATTATATATATTTATGATATTTTATCTATTTTAGGCAATAAGTTTTACAACAAGTTATGAAATTGTTTCATAAGTTGATAAAATCAAAGGTCTATTAAATAGTATTAGCAACAAATTTTGATTTTTGTTTTATACAAAGGTGGTTGATACATCCTTTCAACCATCAATAATATTCCATACCAAGGCAAGAAGACCACTCAATTATTTGATCATTATTAAAATCTTCATAAGTACTTTCAAACAATTCATTCTACATTCTATTAAGTGTGGTACCTACCTTTAATAATATTACTAAACATTGGAAATCTCTTTCAAAATCATGGTACCAAACATGATGTATCTTGCCATTTATTCAAGAAAAAACATGTCTCTTTTGAGGATCTTCATCATGATTATAATATTGTTTAGGTTGAAACAACATAAGTACTTCATTTAGCAATTTTGTAAATGACAACTTTTGAAATAAATTTATTGGTTGTTGGTTCTCTATATTTGCAAAAAAATTCTATAAGTTGATTTTTGAACTTATTTTTCTTTTACTCACACCATTTTATTGTCAATAGTTAATTCTTGATTTTAATAGATGTCATTAATAAAAAAAACAAAGATAAATTATGATGCATTTATTAAATTCTCACATGGCTCTTGTATACATTCATTAACACCATATCTATACCAATGTACTAGATATTCTAATTTATTTTGGTATTGCCTTGAATCTAAGACTTTTTCAATTTCAAATTCTCGATTGTTGTCAATTTTTACTAGTGGAGGTGGCAATTGTCTTCTTCTCAATATATCCATCATCTTGTATAACTAAAAAAAAAAATACATGGAAAATAAAATAAATCTTCATTAATTCTAATAGATGTAATTGATATGCAATTAAATTGATTTATTCACTAATGAAAAATGGTCTAAGTCTATAATAATCCAACTTATTATAAAAGTAATTAATTTTGATATTATAATATAGTAGTCACATCTTTTCACTGATTAGAAATTAAAATTGTTTTTTTTAATAGAAATTTACATTGATCTTTTGTTTTCTTTGAGCTTCTTTTAATTATATCTTTATTGTTGTATGTAACTCTAATAAATAATTTGTCAAATCTTAAAAAGAATTCTCTAAAATTTAGATACAAATTGAATTTTTTTATTTGATACAATATCTCTTAACAATCCATGATAGCAATAGATGTTGTAAAAAAAAAAGTATAACTATTTTTTTTACCTATGATGGTTTTTATACATAATATAAAATGTGCCATCTTGGTGAAGCAATCTATTGTGTATATATATATATATATATATATATATATATATATATATATATATATATTTTTAATATATAATTTATTATGCAACTAAATAAGCTATATCAATAGATTTTTATTGGTTATAAAATGTAATTAGATTATTAGTTTAAAAGGGATCTGTTTAAAAAGGCTATTATTGAAATTTATACAATTTTTTTTTTTTTTTTGATAGTGACTTTTAAGATTGATTTTATATTGATAATAACTTTTATATATTTTGAGTCACCTTTGTTAAACATTGGTGATTATTGAAATCTTTTTTTTTATTTTTGTATTTGGTATTTAGAACACATATTATATAAATCTTATTTAAAAAAAAATTAGAAAGGAATTTTTAATTCAAAAAAGAATTGTTAGGACATCTATGTAGATGAATGGAGATAGATGATAGAAATCTCTATTCTTATTGGCCAAGTCATATCCAACGGACTTCAAGGAGGCTGCTTGAGGCCTTATTAGGGATTATAATTTGTTTTTTGAGAGATTTGAATATCGCAGGCTAGGATTAGCAAGTTTAGGTTTTTGGCTATGGTTTTGGTACAAAAATTGAGTGATTTGGACTTTTTATGAAGGAGATATAGACACTCAAAGTTAAGGTATTGAAATTGTACCTTCTATCACTGTTTTGGATGTAACTTGCACATATAGAAAGCAGTAAAGAATCAGCAATTGAAAATAGAAAGATCACTTTTTTGGCTATACTTTAATATGTGGCTTGATGAATTCTAAGCTAATATGAAGGAGATATTAGAAGTTGAAATTAGTGCTTATAATGTAAAAGCAATAAATAATCCCTCCTAATTAGTGATTGTATTTTGAGCTATATTTTAAGCAATTTGACAAGTTTTTAGCTCAAAATTTTTAAGAGTGTATATTGTTATATTTAAAAACTATATACAAAAATTTTATAGCATTAAGATTTTGATTTTTGAAATATAAAGAAAATAATGCATAGTATGAGTTAAAAATTTATTACCTTATATTAGTTAGCTTAAATTTTTTTTTAAAATTAGAAAAATTAAAAAATTTAGAGTTATACAAATAAATTAGAAAGTAGTAGGACTAATTACTCAAGATAATAATAGAGAAGAAAAATAGGGACTTGGAAATAATTAGAAGTACAAGAAATTTATTTAAAATAGTAATTATTTTGGAATTAATATTTTTATATAGAAATAGGGTAGGAAAGGGTCGTATATTAAACCCTTGCGATCCTCCATAAATATGAGTTTGGGACTTATTTAAAAAAAATAAAAATAAAAATAAAAAAAATTCTATAGATGCCCAAAAATAGGTCTCAACGACCATTGACTATGGCACCGGTAGGAATTGCATGCGGAGCAAAATCTTTGGCTAGCAAGAACTGGAGTGTGGCTGAAGATAGTGCCACAAGAAGGAGACTAGAGTGGGAGTTAGTGCAGTGAAAGACGAAGCACGGAGAAGTAGTGTGTGTTTGTGTGTGTGTGTGTAAGAGACATGAAGAGAGTTAGCAGGAATGTAAGAAAGAAGAAAGAAGGAATTAGGAAGTGTAGGAGAATAACAGATCCATGAATAAAAGTTAGTAAATTAGGGGATGAGTACAAGATCAAGATTAATCTGAAAGACATATTTGAAAATAAAAATTAAGGTGTTGATTTTGGACCTACTATCACTCTTTTAGATATAACTCACGCATACATAAAGCAAATAAGGATCGGCAACTAAGATTAGAGAAAGCACTTTCACAGCTATACTTTTTACGTATGGCTTAATAAAATCCAGGCTACGGTGAAGGAGAAATTGGGAGTTGAAGTCAGTGCTTATAAGCAAAGGGCAGTAAGTGACCCTGCTTAACTAGTGGTTATATTTTGAGCTATATCTTAGTCAATTTGAAAGATTTTTGACTCAAAATTTTCAAGAGTGCATATGTTTATATTACAAGACTATGTATAAAAATTTTGTGGCATTAATATTTTGGATTTGTGAGATATAAGAAAAATAGTGCTTAAGTGTCTCTGAGCTAGGATTTTAAGCTTATATATTTTTTAAAGATGAATAATAGAACTTTTGTAAATGATGAATAAGATAGACATTTATGTAAAGAAAAATGTACTTCTATGAGGCAGATAATTAAAAGTAGATGTGATTGATATATTCAAGCCAAGCTTTTGTTTTTATTATCCATCTATGTTTTATTAAATCCATATCCACTTATTCAAGATTAGCTCTTTTTAAGTCAAGAGCAATACCGTGCCTTACTTTATATCTCTAGTAATTCCTAAAGCATCGAAATTTTCTAGGAAACATTTGTATCTAATAACATAACAATGAAGCTGGTGGAGATCCATGTTAGGTCATGGTTTTTCACCGTACTCGGCATTCTCGACCTCCAGGCTAGAAGACGAAGAAGGATTCCCTAGTAATTTCGCAAGGTGTAGCCATCGCACATCTCGTCTAATTCACGAGGAGAACTTTTCCTGCCCTTCCAACCTCCTGGAGCATTGCAAATCCAACGCATCTGTAAATGCTGAAGGAGGAAACCTTAACGAACATCGTGAAGCTTGCGGTGTACAGAATGTACGCAACGGTCGATCAAGCTTTGCAAATAATGGTGAGGAAGAAGTACCTGGCTCCGGATGATAGCTTGCTCGACGAGAGCGAGGGGAAACACATCTGCGGTCTGCGTTTGAATGACGCCGCTCGCCAGAAGCTTCATCACGGTTTCGCTAAACTCGTCAAGCGCCTCCGTGGTGAGACGGTCAAGCCAGTTGGAGAGCCAGAATCCATGCAAGCGCACGTCTCGAAACATGAGGTTGGCCAGCCCTGGCTGCAAGGTCTTACCTCCTAAGGACGCATAGACCAGCACCAAACCTCCTTTTTCAACACTCGACATTACGGTCTGGATCATGCCCAAGTGATCACGGCTTTCACGGATCAGAAATCGATACACTGCTTGGACTCATAGAAAAGGAGCTTTTAGATCCTATGTGGGAGAAGTTTCGAAATCGAGTCGGCTACCTTGGTGAAATTCCCGCCGATGCAGTCGAGTCCACCGTGGGCCATCTTCTCCTGCGTGACTTTCTTCACCCGCTGCACCACATTCTCTTCCATGTAGTTGATCACCTCGTCGGCGCCGAGCTCCTTCAGCTCTGCTTTCTGATCATTGCGTCGTACCAAGTTGATCGTCTGGACAAACAGAAATACTTGCTTCCATCATTGCCTCAATTAATCCTTGTAACCTGTACACTAGTTGCTCAACGACAGAATCGCAATGGGCAGCATGAATCTTGTGTTAAGATTCTTGTCTAACAAGTTGACCTGTTTTCTTCACAGGGGCTGAAGGTCATGAAGGGCAAACTGTACTTTGAAGCCGTAGTGGCGAGCCACTTGAATGATCATGCGCCCAAGAGTCGACGCAGCTGCCGATTGAATGATGAAGTCTCCCTTCTTCGGGTTGAGTTCCCGCAGCATCGCCAGCGCTGGATCAATTTCAAACAGTTAACACAACCGCTTCATCTAGCCTCTGAGATCAATGCATTGCGAAGTTGCGAAGTTGTAGGCTAGAGTCCGGTGGTTGCACATTTCTAAATTGCGTACCTGACCATGGATTGACGTAAAACTGGGACGCTAAGTCGTCAGAGACGCAGTCAGGGATGGGGAAGACATCCTGCGCTGGTGTGACCACAAATTCTTGCCAACTTCCTTGTCCCACCAAGTCTGGCCGGGGGATGTAAGGGAAAACTCGTTGACCCTCTTTCAATCCATACTCCTCCTCAACCCCGTGCCCCAGCTTGTCGAAGAGTCCACCAGCAATTCGTCACACGATGATCACTGTCAAAGACTTCTGCAATATGTTGCAAAAATAGTATCCAAAACAAAGCATGAAGAATTGGAAGGTGGTTGCTGAAATGTTATACCTCATGGACGACGCCCATGCCCTCAAGGCCAACAGTTGCGGGCTGGCACGGTGGCTGCCACGGCGGGTACGTCCCGGCAATGCTTAACAGATCCGCGGGATGCACCGGGCGGCACAGCATGTGCACCACCACTTCACCAGGTCGCGCCCTCGGAGTCGGCACCATCGCCACTTGCACGCTGTTTATCAGTGACTCCGACTTTTCCAATTCGACATTGCTCACTTGTACTGCCCTGTGCATCGCGATCATCGGCGCCATCTCGGATTCAGTCTCACTTGGACTCTGTTTGATTTGTGATGTCTTTGCGAAATTGTGTTGTGGTGGTAAGAGATTCATTTGCATGGTTCAGCGCACCACCAATTCTTCGTTAATTGTCGAGGATTTGTAGATGTCACAAATTCTGCCACATGATTCTTCTCACAGCTAGTACCGACTTCCACAGACTCATCTATTCTTGAACCTGAATAGTAAAACTTCTAGTCTGTCCAAGCCAAGAAGCCAAGTATATTTCTGAACACAACACTTCATGAGTGAGCCGATGCTACGAAATGACGCACTTGTACTGTTTCTTCGAACCGCATTTTGTGATACCGGGAGGCAGGAAACTTGTGAGGGTAGGTGTATGAAGAAGCTGGTGCACCCGATTCTGGTAGCACCATGCTATTGGAGCTTCACAGATGAGTGTAAATCTCGGAATATTTTTCTCGAACAATCGACATCAACATTATTCAGCTTCGGATTCCAGGTCGAGAGTCATGAGCGCTATATTCTTATAGAAATGCTCTACCAATAGACAATCGTTTAATAAAATTCAATCAGCTTTCCACCAGTTATCAACGCTCCAGAAAAATGCATGTAAGCTGCTAGTAGGTGACAAGTCTTCTCAAATGGTTGACATGGAATCGACCATGTGCAGTAACGAGGTCAAATCGCTGGCACATATTTAAATTCGCTCGGTAAAATTCTTATGTCCTGCAATCTGCAACCAAAAGCAACTCAGGTTTCGCCGGGAGATGACGTTTATGCACACTGGTGGTAGCTCCTTCACGAATTGGCACCGCGGTGAACTTCGATCACTCATGTTAAGTCACACCCACACCATATTCTTTTAGACCATTCCTCTTTTGTCGCATGATGAACTGTTAATGCACATGTGTCCATAAAAAAAAACACAGACGATGTCAATCGAAAATGGGGCACTTCTAAAACAATAGAATTCCTATGTTTCCTGACACAAGTGATATTTATTGTAATAATGAACTTCAGAAGAACGAATATACTCTTTAATCCAACATTCCCAAGTTGATAAAATGCTCTTGAAAAGGTTTAACTCCTCCAGTTTTTCGGTGATGGTATTCCATGAGTAAGCGACCAAAGCCGGAGGAGTCTTCGGACCACACTATTTGCATTGCCCGGCAATACGCGACAGCACAAGAAGCCAGAGTACCTGAAGAAGGATCACAGATTGCGGTAGACAGAAACCCAAATTCTATCGACGAGCATCTTCCACACTTCCCCCATCTCGGCCACGCCTTCTCAGCTAGAACCACGGAAGGCCCAATGGGTGCTGGTATCCTGGTGTGTGTAGAATCAAAAGGGGGCAACATAATACTATGACGCAGGAAAAGAACACGTCATGTTGTGAGCCAAGTGGCACTTCTGTGGCGAATGAGAGATTGGTCCTAGATGAGGATGTCTTCTATTTTGGCTTTGTAATTCTAATGCATCAAACCACCTTGCCAGCTCTCTTTTGATTGTTTTGGAGATGTAGTGCTTGCATACGCTATTCCTCTTGTTATCCATTTCAAGTGTGGTTTTCTCACTTTCATCAGATTCTCTTCTTGTCCTTATTTTGTGATTTCTTCTTTAATTTCTTTTCTTGTGTTTGTCTGTTTTGTGTGCAAGGATTGTTTGGCAAGTATGTAGACATTATGGTGAACATTGTTTTCTCATGCATCTTACATTTTATTTGTAGTAGTTGCATATTGACATAAGAGGTTTTGTGCATTACAAATCCTTGCTTATTAATTTTCTGAAATTTTTTATTTTATTTTATTTTATTTTTTATTTTATTTTTATTTTTATTTTTATTTAAAATATATTGAGGTCTTTTGTAAGTATATGTAACTTGCTATTTGAAGCAACTTGCTAAGATTAACAAGTTAATGAATTGTTCTTTTCACACAAGTGTTTATTGTGACTTAGGATTTTTATAACAAATAAGAGTACTATTGATGCTACCCTCTAGTATTAAAAGCATAACATTTGAAACTCATCTACAATCTAAGTAGATTTTTTGTATTAAAGATGTAAAAAGAAGGAACCAATAAATGAAGGAGTATAAAAAAATAAATAAGATATTATATTAGAAAACCAAGACTAGATACTATAAAATACATTATTGCAAAACTTGTATTGAAAAAACTACAATGCTTCTCATCTTACTCTTTTATATATGCTATAGCAATTAGATCCTATGGTAGCTTTCAAAGGAGGTTCTAAGATTTATGGAACATCTTAAAAGTATGGAGAATCTTTTATAAAAACTTCTAAGTTATTATAAAAGATCTTAAGTGGTTATGGATATTTTTAAAAGATTATAAAATATTCTTAGAAACTTCTAGAATATTTATAATCTTTTATTAGCTATAAAAGACTTTAAGATGATATAGAAGATTTTAATAAGTTCTACAAGCTTTTAAAAATTTATTAAAAAAAATACAAATATCCATGGGACTTTAGAAGATTCTAAAATATTCAAGAAGATGCTTACAATTGTAGTTTATTTTGTATTTATGATATTTTATACAATTTAGAAAAAATCGCTGAAAAAAATTATTATAATATAGCCAAATTTTTTACTTATGAACTCTTTTAAGGCATATAAATGTTATTATAGATGGTACATGTATTTTATAAGGAACAACTTAAAAGAATCAATTTCTTCTTGTTTATTTTTTGTTAAGTAAATAAATCTTCTATCAAAATTATATATATATATATATATATATATATATATATTATTTTTTTTATAATTTAAATTTATGTTCTATAATTTAATAGTTCTAAATTATATTATAACAAATTTAAGATATAAATTTTTTTTTAAATTTATTTAAAAATTATAGTAAAGTTTATTTTTTGTAGCAATTTTTTATACTATCAAATCCTAGTTTAATTTGAAATACGTATCTTGAATTTATAATAGATTTAAATATCTATATATAATTTTTTTTTTAATATCCATTTCAAATTATTAAATATTTGTTAATAAAATATGTTTATAAGAACATCTTTTGCTATGCTAATTACTAATTGTGTAAAATCAATAAATACAAAGTCAAAGTAAGATTTATTTATAAATATGATTTATATAGATCTTTTAGATATATTTATGATTGAATTATAATTTTCTTTTTAAATTCATATTTTATATTACTAAAGGATAATTCTTTATTTTTCTTTATTATAAAATAATATTTTTTAAATATAGCTAGTTTAAGAATCTTATCTACATTTGAATCTTACTATCTATGTTAGTTGGTGGTTTCATTTTTATTTTTATTATATATATATATATATATATATATATATATATATATATATATATAGAAATTTATATAAAATCTTAATTTATCTTTTTTCTTAATTATTTTAGTTTTTTTTTATATTTCTTAGTTTATTATGTATAAATAATGGTTTTAAAAAATATTTAGAATGTAAGTAATTTACATTTCAAAAAATTCTTATAAATATTTTTTATTATTATATTTTAATTTTTAATTTTTAATTTTTTTTGATAAAATAATTATAATATAAATTACTTTAGTTTGAAAAAAAAGATGAAATTTAGAAAATTTGTATATCTAAGTACTAAGATTGATTAATATTTTTTTCCTTCTCAATAAGATATTATTAAATTAAGAAAAATGATATATTAATTAATAATTTTAAATTTTATTTCTTTCTTAAGATTTAAATAAATATTACTAAACTTTCTATAGCTCATATTACTACTTAATTATTATAATTAAGAATAAGATAATTCCATATTATTATATTTTTATTTTTTATTAAATTTAAGTAGCTAATTAGTATATTAAATGAATCAATATTTATCTATTATATTTCTTAGACATTTTTTTTTACCATATAAATCTATTTGAATGCACTTATACACTTAAATAATATTCATATTATAGAAAAAATTCTTAATTTTGCAAAGAAAAATCCTTCTTTTATATAGTTTAACTTGGACTTCTTTTTTCTTCATAATATATCAAATTATTAATCTAAGAATAAGATAATCTCTTCTTGTATTACTATTAGAATTTTTATATATAAATCAAGTTAAAAATATATTTTAAGGATTATTACCACAACCTAATAATCTTTACTCTAGAATCTTGTCTAAGACTTTAAAGTTGTAGTAAAACTCATCTTTGCTATTCTAAAGTAAGAGAATTTGATTTATAATAATATGTCTTATATTCTTACACAACTTTTTGTTGTAACTTAAAACCAACTCTCTATTATTGTAATTCCTAACTTCTTTTATTCTTACTATTAACCAACTTTCTATTCTTTTTCTTTCAAATTTAACTTTAAATCTAAAATATTCCATTAGATTTGATTTAAGAAGATATTATCTTCTTTTATATATAAATAGTTTTTTTTATTATCTCAATTAAGTCAACTAAGTTGAATAAGTTAATTAAGTCCAATTAATGAATCAAATATCTTATTAAAAATCTCCTTCTCTTTCATTGAATCCATTTTTTCTTTGATTTGATTTTGGTTAAGTTAGTTATTATAAATTAGCAAGAAATTATTTTTTTTCTATTTAATTAAATATTTTTATAGATTTTTCATATATATATTGTATCTTCTTTGTAACAATTATTACTTAAAAATTAATAAAATTCTATCTCTTCTATAGCTATAAAAAGATAATATCTTTTTATCATAAATTTACAATCATAAGTACTTACATTAAGATGTAAATTTAGTCCAAAAAAAAAAAAAAAAAAAAAAAAAAAAAACTATTTAAACCATACAAACAATGTAAATTTGACTTAGGTTATTTCTTCTACATAATTTTTTGTTATTTTTACATTTTATAATTTTTGACCTAATTGACTTATAAAATCAATTTTTATTATTAAAAGTATTTTTATCAATTTTTTTGAAGAATCAAAAAGGCTTTGAAATACTATAAAATATTTTAAATGGAATATAATATATTTTAAAATATATTAAAATTTATGACATATAATATTATTAATTCTTCTTATGATAATTAAATTATTAAATATTTTTTAAAGTAATTATAATAGATGTTAGTATATATAAAATTACATAAATAAACCACTAATAATATAGAAGGTATTATTAAAAAAGTCTCTTAAATATTTTCTAACAAAAGAAGAATAATGATTAATTAGTATAATTGATTTTCTTAAGTAGGATCAAGAATCAAAATTAAATTCCATTATTTTTAATGTTTAATTTTTATACTAGTTATAATCTTTTTTAAATAATTTAATGATAAAAGTATATATTTTATTATAATAATTTTAAAATAAAATTACGAATTTAAAAAATAAATCATTTAAAAAAATTAAATAATAATTTTTAAAAAATATATATATATATATAATTTTTAAAAAATTAAAAATTCTAAAATTAATTTAGATTTTAAATATTTTATATATATATATAATTAAAAAAAAGACGTAGTAACAAGATATCATCCTTGTGTTAATGGAACATCACCCTCCAATATTAACAACCTTTATATATAAAAATATAAAGCATATTTATTTTTTTATCAAATATAATTCTTATTTGCTAAATTTGTCACCCTTATCTATGTTGCACTTACTTACGATTGTCATTACTAATATCATCCACTAGCATTAGATTTCATATACCAATATAATTTGTTAAATTTTATACATTAATATTATCTATTTTGTATACTTACTACATAATCTCTATAAACAAGGCATGTGTGGACATTATAGATAGTAATATGGTTACAACCTCTATACTTTTTTACAATTTAGGTTATTCTCCTTGTCTATTAATTCAAATACAAAAAGATCTCTATGCATTGAATATTTGAAGGATCATCTACAAGTGCAGATTTGAGTCAAATCAAAGATTTTGTCCATAATATCAAAATCCACTATAACAATTGCTTGTTTCAAACAAACTTGTTGGTAAAGGAGCAAGTTCTTGTGCCTTTCTATAATTTTATTAAAAAACTCTTATAGGTCTAAATTTTTTATTTTTTATTATTATTGTTTGATGAAATTAGAAACATTAAAAATGGATTTGTATGGCCACCAATACTAGTCAAAGTCCGTCATTATAAGCTTCTATTTTTCCATATCAATTTGCTTGAAGACATACGTTACAAAGTATGCCAAGCATTTTTGACAACATATTTGTATAGTAATCCATATTATTAAGAGATTAAGATTTATAGAATTGTTAGAATATCTATTATAGCATTTTAGTAGTAAAAATCTTGCAATCTAATTAGAAATGCATAACAAAGGAATTGTCATCATACATGATTTAATGCAAAATAAAATATTCTCAGCAATACCTCATTCAAAAGTAGATTTATTTTTTGCTTGATTAAGATGTGTGATTTTTGCCTTGAAACTTCTTAGATGATGGCACATTTTTATTGAAAGTTTCATATATAGCAAGAAGATTTCTAGTTTTTCATATATAGCAAGAAGATTTTAAATTATGACAAACTTTCAATAAAAATATTTGTCCTCTGTCTTATTATAGCATAACATTTATTATATCTTTATGAACTTATCAAATCAGCCATTTACTATGATGATAGGTTTCACATTTGCAAGGAATTTTTTTTGCATATATCAAATACAAAGCAACAATTTGGCATTTGAAAACATGCTCCAAATGGCAATCATCAAGGCAAGTTTCCAATCCATAAAAAAAATCAACTGATTTTTCTGAGGATAAAATTCACTCCTCAATCCAAAGTATAAGGTGGCCTTAATTAAGAGTTGCTTATAAATTGTGGTGTGAAGTATAAGGAGCAATAAACAACAATAAAAGATAAGAACAACACAAAACAAATAAAATATGTGCAATTAAGTAATTGCATACTACAAAACTAGTCACAGTCTATTCATTATCTTTTTATCTAATAAAAAGTAAAAATTAAAAATAAAAATTATATTTTTATTTAGATATTTTTTTTATCCTTCTAATAGTATAAAGAACATATAATTCGGAGTTGCTATGAATAAGTTATGACAATTCAAAGATAGAAGATAAATAATAGAAAAGTGAAGAAGAAATTTTTTACCTCAAAAATAACTTGCTTAAAAGGTCATGAGTTTGAACCTCACCAAGGCTCAAAAGTAGTGTATAAGGGTGTCCTAGAGGGGCCACAAGGCCTTAGTCTTATCCTCCTACCTACATCCAAGGTGCCACAACCCATATGAGACTTGTGTACCTTCCTTCCTACAAGGACTATACTAGCTATTGGTCCTCTTATTTTCTACTAGTAAAATTCCTTATTTTGTAATTTTGACTTCACCATAGTATTCAAAAATATCCAATTAACCTAAGAACCTTGTATGGCCTTCAAATCTTATTCCAATTCTTCGTAATAGCTCCCAAGGTGATAAAATTCATTTTTACCAAGGTCTTTAAAATTGCTCTAAAAATTCCCAAAAAATTCTAAATAAATTCTAAAAATTCCTATAATATTTCTAAAATAATAATATCCATTTACAACTATATTATTCTACCTTGGTGATTTTTTATAATAATAAAAATCAATTCAAATCAACTAAAAATCCTATTTTTTATATAAATAATTAAAAAGATATGAGATTTCTTTTTCATGCTTCTACTTACTAAGTAATATTTATATATATTTAATAAGTGGTACATGAAGTTAGAAGGCCAATATAGATATTTATTTCAATAATTAAATACTAATTTTTATAATTAAAAAAAATACTAAATTAATTAAGATAATTACCTCTAAGACTTACTAAGATCCTATTTCTTTCTCACTAATACTATTCTCCTTCATTTAGCATCATCTAAATACATCTTTACTCTAAAATTGTAGTTTTGGCACTTTAAATGCATTTTTTTATTCTAAAACAACTAATGAGTCAATTTGATGACTCATAATTTTGATGAAGGTATTTTCTAAAATATTTCCTTATTTGCTTGAAGGTCCATCTATAATACAATTCTTTCTCACCATTCATAAAGCAATAAAACAATGAAAAGAACTAGTTGGTGAAAAAAAAAAAAACCTTTTCTATGTAGCACCAATATTTAATATATATCCAATATAATAATATTTAAAAGTGAATAACATACTAGACATAATTAGTACTTCACTATTTTTTGGAATTGAAATTATTTTTTTGTATTGTAAGTACAATCAAGATGACTAATGGAGTTTAATGAATGCTCTTTGGCAATCTCTTCAAATGTTCTTGGTATAAAGGAGAGTTATGTAAGCTTGTGATTTTTATCATTTCAGACGTCATGTTTTATCCTTTTCTTGATAAGAATGTCCAACAAAGCTTTGATTAGTTGCTTGCATATAAGATTTTTTTCCTTTGATTTGTGTCTTTAGTTGTAAATGTCTCAATATACTATTCATAAATTGGTGAAGTAGAGGATTTTTACAATAACCTTAGAGGCAACACCAACTTTCAACAACTTAGTTGTCATATGCTTTTGGTCAACATTAATTTTTCTTGCTACAACATAAGAAGCAATATTCTCAATTGGATTGTAGGAGTAGCAAGTATTTATAACATTGACATCCCAACCATAATCTATTTCTCAATTTTTTTTATAAAATCTATTTTATAAATCCTGAATTAGTAATAAGGCTATTTTACAAATCCTGAATTGCTTATTTGAAAAAAAAAAAGTAAATATATTACCTGAACATCATCCTTATGATTGTGCAATCGAATTACAAGATGGAACTCAACCTCCATTTGGTCCAATTTACAATCTATCACAAATGGAGCTTATAGCCTTGCGAGAATATATTAATGAAAATCTAGCCTAGAATTTTATTTGACATTCATAATCACCTGCTAGAGCTCCTATATTATTTATAAAAAAGAAAGATGGTTCCTTATGTATGTGTGTTGACTATCAAGGTCTGAACAAGATAACTATAAAAAATTGCTATCCATAACCATTAATCTCAGGATTATTGGAACAATTAGGACAAGCAAAGATTTTTACAAAGATTAATTTGAGAGGCGCCTACAACCTAGTCAGGATTAAAGAAGGAGATCAATGGAAGACAACATTCTGCACAAGGTATGGACATTTTGAATACAATGTTACTTCTTTTGGACTTACAAATGCACCTGCAGTCTTCTAACATATGATAAATGATATCTTACGAGAATACTTAGATGACTTTGTAGTCATCTATTTGGACAATATCTTGATCTTTTCTAAGAATGAAGAAGATTATGAATATCATGTACGGAAGGTATTAAAGAAACTACAAGAAAGTGGATTATATGCCAAATTGGAGAAATGCTCTTTCCACCAACCATCAGTCAAATTTTTGGAATATATTGCTTCAAAAAATGAGATTTCCATGGATTCAAAGAAGATACAAACTGTTATAGAGTGGAAACAATCGTCATCAATTAGAGATGTACAATATTTCTTAGAATTTGCAAATTTCTACAAAATCTTCATCAAAGATTATTCCAAAATTGCGGCTCCATTAACATGATTTATAGGCAAGGACAAATTTATTTGGGATGATAAGACTAAAAAAGTATTCAAAAAGCTAAAAAAAATTTTCACTTCTGCTATTATACTTGTCCACGCAGATTCAACAAAACCATTCATTCTGGAAACGGATGCCTCAGATTTTGCATTAGGATCTATTCTCTCTCAAACTGGTGATGATAGTCAATTACATCTAGTAGCATTTCGGTCTTGAAAATTTTCAACTGCAGAGATTAATTATAAGATCTATGACAAAGAATTATTGGTAATTTTTGATGCTTTTGAAGAATGGCACCATTTATTAGAAAGGACTCAATACAAGAATTTGATATATACCGACCACAAAAACTTGAAATATTTTATGAGTGCTCAAATTCTAAATCATCAATAAGCACAATGGAACATATCATTATTTTGATTTGATTTTGTAATTATATATTATCCAAAAAAACTTCAAGGAAAATCAGATGCCTTTTCTTGACGATTATATCTTGTACCAAGAATAGAAGACATTGTATTGGATCAACAAAAATCAATCATGTTGAAGTCATCCAATTTGCAGTTAAAGACATCAACAATATCTACCTATACAAATACAACTCTCAAGATAGAAATCTAGAAAGAAATGAAGATAGATCCATTTATAAAGAACATCCAACAACATTTAAAAAATACACATGTAGAAGAAAATAATAATTTCAAACTGGAAGATGGATTGTTATACTTCAAGAATCTCCTATATGTTCCTTTAAGACCTACAAGATTTCAAATTCTTAAAGCTCGATATGACCTTCCAGTAGCTGGACACTTTAGCTTCAATAAGACCTTGGAATTGATATCAAGAGACTATTAGTGGCCTCAAATGTGGAAATTGGTAAAAGAATTCATCCAATCATGCAAAATTTGTGCACGAACAAAGATTCCAAGACACCAACCATATGGACTTCTACAACCTTTTCCAATTCCTAAGGGCCCATGGCAATCGTTATCTATGGACTTCATTACAGACCTCTCAATTTTGAATGGAAAAGATTCAATTTTTGTGGTGGTAGACCGTCTTATCAAGATGGCATATTTTATCCCATGCAACAAGATTATTTCTGAGGAAGAAACAGCCAAGCTTTTTATTAATAATATTTAATAAATACTTGGCCTTCCAATTGATATTATTTTATATCAAAGACCGCAATTTGTATCAAACTTTTGGAGAGGACTATTTTGGCTTTTAAAGGTCAAGATCAACCTCTCACCTGCTTATCATCCTCAAACTAACAGTCAAACAGAATGAGTGAATGAGATCTTGGAACAATATTTTTGTTGCAGTATAAATTACCAACGAGATGATTAGACGGACTTTCTACCATTGGCTGAAATAGCATATAATAACTCTGAACATTCTTTAATAAAGCAAATTCTATTCTTTTTAAACTATGGATACCACCTTAAAGTAGATCTATTCCAAATTGAAGATGTGAGAAGCCCTAGTATAGAGAAACAAGCTACCTATTTAAAAACCATCCATAAAGAACTGAAATTCCAATTACAAATAATCCAAGATGGATATAAAGACTATGTAGATATTCATTGCAAGAAATTCAATTTCAAAGTAGAAGATTGTGTCTGGTTACTTCGACAAAATATACAAATAAATCAACTATCTCAAAAATTAGACTATCAAAGACTTAGATCTTTTATAATTTTATACCAAGTAAATCCAGTAAGTTTTTGTCTCAAACTATCAAGTAGCATACACATTCATCCAATCTTTGATGTCTCGCTTTTAGAAACCTATTATAAATCAAATATTGCTGGAAGAACTATTCCACCACCAGCTCCACTTGAAATCAATCAAGAGATTGAATACAAGGCGGATGAAATATTAGATTTTCGTATAAGACATAGACGATTGAGATACTTCATCCATTGGAAGGGCTATGGAGTTACTGAAAGAACATGAAAATCCTTAGATAACCTTAAGAATATACCTATGAAGGTTCACCAATTCCATCAATAATATCTTAAAAAATCTAGATTCAATGCTCATTGAAGATTTCATGGATAATAACATCTCTTGGCTTCTAAATGATACTTCCTATCAACAACAAAAGACCAATATAAAAAGGGGAGAGCCATACCAAGACTTGCACGTATATTTTCTTAGGACAGAATAGGTCTTACTAGAAGCTTATTAGTTATTATATCAAATCTTTGCGTTTAAAGGGAATTGCAAGAACAAAAGTCAGAAGACTCTTCTGTCATACAAGCGGCTGAGGAATCATTGCAACTTTCACAATTTGCTAGGTTTGAAGAATATAGACAAGATGAAGAAGGAGTATTCCAATGTCAAGTAAGGCCATGCTTGGAGTCTTTGGAGATATGGCCTCATCACAAAAATCTCGATTCAAATGCCCGAGCTTTAATAATATTCCTTGAAGTTGGAAGGATGATTCTAGGTAGACCAGAAATTATGTTTGGAGGATGTTTTAAAGGTCGCAACAAAGAGCAAATTCTTGGATGGGATATTGGCCTAACATAGGTTATATCTAAAGGTCATCGACGCCATCTCAAGGATCTTGTTGAACTGATAACTAACAAATAAAAGATAGAATATGTTGCTTTTCTACTTTGACGAATTTTAGAATTTTTATGCATGTGATTTGATCATCAAATTGCTTCGGCTCTTTGTGAAACTTGTTGCTAGAAGGGAAGGTAATATCATGGTGTTATGATGTAACATGACTATTAGATGAAAGAGTGTGAAAATAGTATATTATAGAAGATCTTAGTTCAAAATATTGTAGCAAATTATCTTAAAAAAATAGATAATAATAAAAAGGGAGTAAAACTAATGAATGTTAATGCTGCCCTTTTTACAAATGAGCTTCTATTTATTTTGTAGGGCCATAAGTAAAGCAAAAAAAAGTAGATTGGAAAATAAATTAATATAAGCATATATAGGAGGAAGTTAAGAAGAGATTTTAGAAAAATTTACCACAAAAATCTCAAAATAGATACCCGGAAAGGACCGGTTATGAGTCGGGGTCGAAATCAGATCCCAAGGCACAAAGCCACATGCCTACGGCGGATCCAGGAGGTTTTTGTAAATCAAAGATTAAGATTAGGGAGTGGATTTAAGAGATTTTGTATACAAGTTGATTTTGAGTGATTTGGATATGAATTGACTTTGTAATAGCTTTGCAAAGTTCAGGTTGTTTTGAGCAAATTGGGATTTTGTGAAATAAAATAGGGTTGATGTTTTAGGCAATTTCACAAGGTTTGTAAGAAATCTACAATTGAAAATTTGTAGATTTTTGGATAATATTGTTGTTAATGTGTGCTATAAATTTGAGCTACATCTAATGGTTTAGTTGTACGTAATTAAGGTTTAAGCGGGTCAAGGTCTCAAAAATTAAGTTTTGAGGGTCAATTAGGATTTTTGAGATCTTAAGCAATTTGCTATTTAGATTGGAATAAACTTTGTTTGTATAGGTATTAGACTTGTTTTTCTATATACATGAGTAATTTGAGATTGATTAAACGATAAAGAATGGAGAAATCAACACCAGAAGATCAGTATCAAGATTGGAGAAGGAGGCCAGCCAACATCCAAGAAGTTTTTAGGATTTTTCTTCCATTTGGTAAGTTCGATTTCTTTCAAATTTGTTATGCTTGTTATTGACTAAGAGATTAAAAGGTGTACAAAGTTTTATATAAGATAAACAATCTAATTAATAGATCTTGAGGTTCTAATTTTTCCTAGGATTAATTTGAAGTGGTTAGAATTTGGTTTAAGATTTGGTTAGGGTTTGATTTAGGATTTAGGGTTTGTTTAGAGTTTAATTTAGGATTTAGAATTTATTTAGGATTTAGGATTTGATTTAGGATTTAGGATTTGTTTAGGATTTGGTTTAGGATTTAGAGTGTGATTAAGATTTATTTAGGATTTAGAATTTGGTTTAGAATTTGATTTAGGATTTAAAGTGTGGTTAGGATTTATATAGGATTTAGGATTTAATTTAGGATTTGATTAGGATTAGGGTTTGATCTAGGATTTGACTTAGGATTTGAATAAGATTTGACTTAAGATTTGACTTAGGTTTTGACTTAGGTTTTGACTTAGGATTTGACTTAGAATTTGATTAGGATTTGACTTAGGATTTGATTTAGGATTTAAATAGGATTTGATTAGGATTTGATTCGGATTTGATTTAGGATTTGAATAGGATTTGACTTAGGATTTGACTTAGGTTTTGACTTAGGATTTAAATAGGATTTGATTTAGGATTTGATTTAGGATTTGAACAGGGTTTGACTTAGGATTTGACTAGGATTTGACTAGAATTTGAACAAGATTTGATTTAGGATTTTAAGATTTTTATTTTTAATATTTTCTAAATTTATCATTTTATATGTTTTTTTCTTTTATGATTAATGTATGATTCATTTATTCTTCTTTTGTAATTTCTTTAAGATTGGATCAAAGTTTGATTAATATTGTTAAGATTTAATAGAAATTATTTAAGATTTTATTAGAGTTAGGATCTTGCTGTTGTGTATTTCTTTTTTATCTTCCACAGTCAGGTACGTGGTGTCGTGAAGTAAATACATCCATGTATAGAAACCTAACTTAACTATCTTTTCTTCAAAATTTTATTAAGTTCTTTCTTTCTTCTTACCAATCTAAGTTTTTATATAGTTTAGGAAAAATTTCTCACTTTCTTTCTTTTTCTTTGGTTAAATTTTTACCTTATCTTTGATCTTAACTTTAACTTTGATCTAGCCTTGAAACTTTCTTTTATTTCTTTTATCTTTTTTCCAATCTTAGATTTTAGTAGATTCAGGGTTATATTTGTAGATATAAGGAGTTTTGACTTTGAGATTGAATTTAGGATTTACCAAGGATAAATAATAGATTTGGATGTCAATAGTCGGCTACCATTAATAGTGCTGACTTGGAAGATTAGATTTGGGATTTTTTATAACTTTAAACTATTAATTGTTGACTTGGACTTTAAAGACCTTGGCTGCGACTTTTTTGACAAGCTCGGCAGAGAAGAAGACGGGGTTTTTTGGCAAATGCAGAGAGGTATTGAGAGATAGAGCTTCTTCTTGGCATGAGTTTAGGTGGTAGAAACGCAGGATTCGGAGCTTTGATGAGAGATATATGCTTGTTTGAATTTAGACTACTAATATGACACCTGCTGTCACTTTTCAGGGTATATTAGAAGTTTTAAGATACCAGCAAGAAATCGAGAAGTTGGATTAGAAACTAGACTTCAAACTACACATTTTACATCCAAGAATTGATAGAAATGAGTTTAGAATGAGTGAGATATGACTAGTTAAACCCAGCAAACTAAACTGGGGTTTTGAAGAAGTTAGATAAATAGAAGGATTTGCTTTAAGCTAGAACTTGAGTTTCAAGAAGAATTTGAAGCTCATTTTTTGTGTACATATTACTTATACTATAAAGAGTCTATGTCTAAAATCTCATATCAATTGAAACTTTGATTAGGGAGTAATGGCAAATTTGTTCTCAGGTGTCTAGGATTTTGACTTTTAAAAGTATCTGCCAAGGATTTGGCGATATCTAACGATCGGCAATGAATTCATAGCTCAAAATTTATGTGATGAGGATCAAAGGTATGAGTTATGTTTTCCCAAATTTTGAGCTTATTTGAACGATTGGATCTTAAATTATGAATTTTCAAGTTTCGGATTGAGATTTGACTTCTAAAAGCATCTGCCAAGGATTTGGTGATATCTAATGATTAACAATGAATTCACGGCCCAAAATACTTGTGACAAAGATCAAAGGTATGAGATATGTTTTCCCAAATTTTGAGCTTATTTGAACGGCTGGATCTTAAATTATGAATTTTCAAGTTTCTAGTTTGGTTTTACTTATATAATTACTTGCTAATATTTTGATGATATCTGGTGATCGGAAATGAATTCATGGTTGAGAATTTTTGTGAAGATGACTAAAGAAGTGAACTCTATGCTTCCAAAATTTGAACTTATATAAATGGCTCGATTTTGATTTATAAATTTCCAAGCTTCTAGTTTGTTGATTTATTATACGCATGGTTTTGTGACTATGAAAGAAAAATTTAAAAAAATTTGTGCATATTGGATCCAGCATGATTGTAAAGAGGGACCTTGCATCTACCTGAAGCGGACTTTCGCCACAACACTGGAGCATTTTCGAGCAAAATTGCATGTATTACGACAACAGACATACTTTAAGCCACTACTAGAACTTTTTGTAATCTTTTAGAACCGTCTATAGCCTTTTAGATTCTTCTAGAATCTTCTAAAATCCTCCTCAACCTTCCAAGACCTCCCGTGGACTTTTTAGAGTCTTCTAAAATCTTCCTCAAACTTGTAGAATATTCTAAGATATTCTTAGGATCCTCTAGAAACTTCTTCAACCTTATAAGACCTCTCATAGACTTTTTAGAATCTTCCAAAATCGTCCTCAGGCTTCTAAAATATTCTAAGATACTCTTAAAAAGTCCAATAGGATATTAGGTCTCATAGTACAAATAAGAGACAAGACTGAGGAGCACCTCAATCTTGCCAACACAAATCTTAGAGCAATCCAGAGTATTGCCTTGTTCTTAATATTAATTTAGTTTCTTAGTTTTGATCTAGTTCTTGTTCTTGTCCATTCAGATCTTTGTTCTTGAAGTAATTCTGATTTTGAATTCTTCTCCTTACTTCTTGGCTAACTTGCTATCTTGTATCTTTGACAATCTTATGCGAGAATCTCAAGTTAGATTTATTGGAATGTTACTTTTGAATTCTACTTTATTGTGGTTTTCATCTCTTTTTGAATGATGTGATCCAATATTGGATAATTTGAAGGCATTTTTAGCAGAATTTTGATCTATGTATGGAGAACATGATACAATCCATGTTGTAACCAATAAGATTTGCATCCTACGACAAGGCAATCAATCAATGTCGTTATATGCTTAACAATTTTAACAACTAGCGACTGATATCAAGTGGAATGATGTCGCATTCATCACCCAATTTTTCTATGGATTACAATATGAGGTAAAAAAAATTAATGTTCAATTTATCCGATCCTCAAATATTGAGTCAAGCAATTGATTTTACTGCAAAGTGTGACAATCGACTTTTTGAATTTTGATCCAAAAATCGTACAAGAGAGCCTCAACATTATTATTCAATGGCAATATCAACGTTGTCTGGTAGAGAGAATTTGCCGTGGAAAAACGCCGGGTTCCTAGTTGCTACTAGAACTAGTAGGGAATATGAGAGGAAGTCATGCAAGTATCTTCTATACTTGCACAATATTTGTTCAAGCTTTCGAAGTATACTTGTATTATACTTGTACAAGACTTGTATAATTATAAAATATAAATCCTTGAATAATACTTGTATAAATACTTATATAATCCTTGATATAATACTTATATAAATACTTGTGTAGATACTTATATAAATATTATATATAATATTTGTAGAATACTTGTATAAATAATTAATATAAATATAAGTATATATATTTGTATAATAAGTATAAGCAAAGTGTGTATATACTCAAGTACATCTCAAAATACAACCGCATATGAGGAATACAAGTTATACAACTAGCTGAAATTAAATAAATCACTAAAAATCCATCCAAAGTTCAAATTAAGCATGCTTATAGCCTATAGAAAGCCAATAATCCATTGTAAAACATATAAAAATTTCACAAATAGATGTCTTACCGTTTAAAAGTTATGGCTAAAAGAAATAGGCACTAAAGTTTCCAAGCAAATGCAAAGGTAGCAATGCTCTTCTTCACTTCAGCCTTTGTTGTGATCCCTTCCCTTTTCCAAATTGGACATGCAATAGCTTTTTAGAAAGCTCACTCCATCATCTAACTTATTCTAAAATTTCGCATTCATGCCTCTCAAACTCCAGATTTTGTAGCTAGTTGATTCTACTCTTCAAACCCTAGTAACAATTTTCCCTCTTTGACGTTTCACGGCTCATAAAACTTTCATCAAAGTTCCAAATGTATTGATTTTTGTTTTTTTTACACAACAACTATAAGCATCTAAATTATCAAAAAGATTGAAGAGACTTTCCGACTTGGGTGGTTGAACAAAGTCTCTACCCCTCTTTATCGGATGGCAGCAAATCCTTTCTCACTCTCAAGCTCACAACTTTTGCTCTCCAACTCCAAATGCTACAAAAGATGTCTTGATAGAAATTTAGCACAATTTTCCACATTCTCTATAAATTTCATAAAGAAAGAGTTGAAATCAAACTTGCAGTGGCAGATCGAAGTTTCTATCATCACTTTTTGATAGCAGCAGACCTCACTCTACTAAAACAAGCATAACTTTTTGCTCACAACTCCAATATAAGCAAGTGAGTAGGTTTTAGAATCCTCACACTTTAATTTTCATTAAAAATACTTCTATATCCACGGAGCTATCTCTCTCCAAAGTTTACCACTTAAAATTGTCCAAACCCTAGGTCTAGCAAGAGGAGTATATCTCCCTTTCTTTCCATATTAGACTATGAGATGTCCACATGGGCAGCCAAATCCTATTGGATGGGCCTTATTCACCCCATGCTCTTCTTTCTTATCCCGCACAAGGTCCAATCTACTTCAAAAGTCAACAAGAAAGGTAAAACAACCTTTACTTTTCTTCTAATTACAAAAGAGTCTATTCTAGGATATAAATAAGGTAGGAACAAAACAAATAGCCATCTTAATTCACTAACTAAGTGGCTATAATAAATCCTCTCCTTATAATATCTTCTAAAATAACCTCTAGCACTCACACATGTAATAACAATAGATACAAGATATATATTATTTTTACACACTGCATGTAAATGCAATATGACAACGTCTTCACAAAACGTACATTCGGAAGTAGAAGACATGCAAATTAATATGGTATGTTTTAAACCTCTTACTGAACAAGAAAAGATTTGATGTCGTCAAGGAGGATTATGTTTATATTATGGAGAATCTAAGCATACTATTCAACATTGTCTGAAGAAACGACACAATTACAAAATGACGAGTTCAACTGTCAAAAAAGACAACATCTTAGAAAATGAATTTGTCCAACTACAATAGGGACCGTTGTTGTGAAGTTAATATATCCATAGATAGAAACCTTACTTAACTTTTTTTTCTTTAAAATTTTATTATGTTCTTTTTTTTTTTTTACCAATCTAAATTTTTATATAGTTTTAGGAAAAGTTTCTCACTTTCTTTCTTTTTCTTTGGCTAAATTTTTATTTTATCTTTAATCTTAACTTTAACTTTGATTTAGCCTTGAAAACTTCTTTTATTTCTTTTACGTTTTTTTCAATCTTAGGTTTTAGTAGATTCAACGTTATATTTGTAGATGTAAAGAGTTTTGACTTTGAGGTTGAATTTAGGATTTTATTAAGGATAAATAGAAGTTTGAATGTCAATAGTTGACTGTCATTAATAGTGCTGATTTGGAGGATTAGATTTGGTGTTTTTATAACTTTAAATTATTAGTTGTTGACTTGGACTTTGAAGACCTTGGTTGCGACTTCTTTGATGAACTCAGAAGAGAAGAAGACGAGGACTTTTGGCAAGTTGAAGAAGACATTCAGAGAGAGCTTCTTCTTAATATGAGTTTAGGTAGTAGAAACATATGATTTGGAGCTTAGATGAGAGAGTTATGCTTGTTTGAACTTAGGCTACTAATATGATATCTACTATCACTTTTCTTAGTATATTAGGAGTTTTAAGATACTAACAAGAAATTGGAAAGTTGGATTAGAAACTAGACTTCAAGTTAAACATTTTACATCCAAGAATTGATAGAAATGAATCTAGAACAAGTGAGATATGGCTAGTTAAATGAGCAAACTAAACTAGGATTTTAAAGAAGTTAAATAAATAGAAGGGCTTGCTTTAAGCTAGAACTTGAGTTTCAAGATGAATTTGAAGCTCATTTTTTGTGTACATATCACTTATACTATAAAAAATTTATGTCTAAAATCTCATATCTATTGAGACCTTGATTAGGGATAAATGGCAAATTTTATTCTTAGGTATCTAGGGTTTTGACTTTTGAAAGTACTTAATAAGGATTTGGTGATACCAATTGATTTGCAATGAATTTGGATTAGAAATTTTATATGATGATGATCAAAGATATAAGTTTTATGCTCCCAAACTTTGAACTTATTTGAATAGCTAGATCTCAAAATATAAATTTCTAAATTTCTTGTTTGGATTTGACTTTCAAAAGTATCTATCAAGGATTTGGTGATACTTGTCATTTGGCAACAAATTTGGAGCAAAAATTTTGTATAATGATGATCAAAGATGTAAGTTTTATGCTCTCAAATTTTGAGCTTATTTGAATAGCTAGATCTGAAAATCGGAATTTTCAAGTTTTTAATTTGGTTTTGGCTTTTAACATCACTTGCTAATATTTTGGTGATATCTGACAATCGATAATGAATTCATGACTCAAAAATTTTGCAACATTAATCAAAGGTATAAATTATTTTTTTCTAATTTTAAACTTCTTTGAATAGCTAGATCTTAAAATATGAATTTTCAAGTTTCCAATTTGATTTTGACTTTTAAAATCACCTGCTAATATTTTGGTGATATCTGACAATTGGTAAAGAATTTATGGCCCAAAAATTTTGTAACAATGACCAAAGATATGATATTTGTATTTCCAAATTTTGAGCTTATTTAAATGATTGGATCTAAAAATATGAATTTTTAAGTTTCTAATTTGGTTATGACTTATAAAAGTACTTGCTAATATTTTGATGATATCTGGTGATCGGTAACAAATTCGCACTTGAAATTTTTTATAAAGATGACTAAAATAGTGAAATTTGTATTTTCAAAGTTTGAACTTATTTAAATGGCTTGATCTAGATTTATAAATTTTTAAGCTTCTGATTTATTGGTTTTTACACACATGGTTTTATAACTATAAAAAGAGAAAATTAAGAAGGTTTGTGCATATTGGATCCAATTTGATTGTAAAGAGGGACCTTGAATCTATCCACAGCGGACTTTTGCTACCACACCGTTGTCACGTAGAGAAAATTTGCCTTGAAAAAACGCCGGGTTCCTAGCTGCTACTAGAACTAGCAGGGAACATGAGAAGAAGCCCTGCAAGTATCTTCTATACTTGTACAATATTTGTTCAAGCTTTCAAATTATACTTGTATTATACTTGTATAAGACTTGTACAAATATAAAATATAAACACTTGATTAATACGTATATAAATATTTGTATAAAATAATATATAATCCTTGGTATAATACTTATATAAATACTTGCATAAATATTATGTATAATACTTATAAAATACTTATATAAATACTTGATATAAATACAAGTATATATACTTATATAAAAGATATGAGCAAAGTGTGTATGTATTCAAGTATACCTCAAAATACAACCGCATATGAGGAATACAAGTTATACAATAAGCTGAAATTAAATAAATCACTAAAAATCCATCCAAAGTTCAAATCAAGCGTGCTTATAGCCTATAGAAAGCCAATAATCCATTGTAAAACATATCAAAATTTCACAAATAGATGTCTTACCGTTTAAAAGTTATGGCTAAAAGAAATAGGCACTAAAATTTCCAAGCAAATGCAAAGGCAGCAAAGCTCCTCTTCACTTCAGCCTTTGTTGTGATTACTTTCCTTCTCCAAATTGGACATGCAATAGCTTTTTAGAAAGCTCACTCCATCATCTAACTTATTCTAAAATTTCGCATTCATGCCTCTCAAACTCCAGATTTTGTAGCTAGTTGATTCTACTCTTCAAACCCTAGCAACAATTTTCCCTCTTTGACGTTTCACGGCTCATAAAACTTTCATCAAAGTTCCAAATGTATTGATTTTTGTTTTTGTGAAAAGCTTACACAAGCAACTATAAGCATCTAAATTATCAAAAAGATTGAAGAGACTTTCCGACTTGGGTGGTTGAACAAAGTCTCTACCCCTCTTTATCGGATGGCAGCAAATCCTTTCTCACTCTCAAGCTCACAACTTTTGCTCTCCAACTCCAAATGCTACAAAAGATGTCTTGATAGAAATTTAGCACAATTTTCCACATTCTCTATAAATTTCATAAAGAAAGAGTTGAAATCAAACTTGCAGTGGCAGATCGAAGTTTCTATCATCACTTTTTGATAGCAGCAGACCTCACTCTACTAAAACAAGCATAACTTTTTGCTCACAACTCCATAACAAGCAAGTGAGTAGGTTCTAGAATCCTCACAACTCAAAAAACACACCCACAAATTTTCATTACAAATACTTCTATATCCACGGAGCTATCTCTCTCCAAAGTTTACCACTTAAAATTGTCCAAACCCTAGGTCTAGCAAGAGGAGTATATCTCCCTTTCTTTCCATATTAGACAATAACACGCCCACATAGGCAGCCAAATCCTATTGGATAGGCCCTATTCACTCCATGCTCTTCTTTCTTACCCCTCACAAGGTCCATTCTACCTCAAAGTCAACAAGAAAGATAAAATAACCTTTATCTTTCTTCTAATTACAAAAGAGTCTATTCTAGGATATAAGTAAAATAGGAACAAAACAAATAGCCATCTTAATTCACTAACTAAGTGGCTATAATAAATCCTCTCCTTATAACATCTTCTAAAATAACCTCTAGCACTCACACATATATTAACAATAGATACAAGATATTTAATATTTTTATACACTGTACGTAAATGCAGTATGACACTGTACAATTGGAACCTTGTACAATTCCTAGTGAAGGTCCTATTCTCTCCTCAGAACCCTCTCCTTGTTTTAAAATAGATGTATATTTAGGACCAAAAAACTACAGAGCCTCTACCTTATTAGATTCAGGAGTCTCAGCATGCTTTCTGCATGAACAATTTATTAAGAATCCTAAAATATCTTTAATATAGAAAACTAAACCCGTACATATAGAAGTCATAGATAATCATCCATTGACTTCTAGAGATGTCACTCATGAAATCCATCTTATAAAAATAATAATAAATGGTCATAACAGCTACATAATCTTTAACATAATTAAATCTCCATCTAATCTAATTATTTTAGATTTATCATGGCTAGAAAAATATAACCCTCAAATAAATTAGAATTCTTGTAGACTTAATTTTTCTTAGAAGAATATTAAATATCTTGCCAATCAAATAAAAAGCTATAAGTCTAATATAGTAAAATCCAAACTTATAGATGCAAAAGCTTTTATATACATAGCAAAAGAAGGATCAACTTTTGCTATTCATGCTACACCCGTTTTTGATAGTGGAAAGACTTTAAGTAACATTCCAAGCCAATATCTAAATTATCAAGATGTTTTTGAGAAAAAAAATGTAAATATTCTTCCAAAGCATCATCCATATGATTGTTCAATTGACCTCAAGAAAAGAGCTTAGCCTCCATTTGGACCAATCTACAGCTTATTACAAAATGAGTTGGCTGAATTTAAGGAATATATTGATAAAAACTTAGCCAAGAATTTTATACGTCATCTGAAATCTTCAACAGGAGCTCCTATCTTGTTTGTAAAGAAAAAAGATAGATCACTACGAATGTGCCTAGATTATCAAATGCTC
Source organism: Physcomitrellopsis africana (assembly GCA_036785485.1). NCBI lineage: Eukaryota > Viridiplantae > Streptophyta > Bryopsida > Funariales > Funariaceae > Physcomitrellopsis > Physcomitrellopsis africana. The sequence goes on along the minus strand of JAWRVF010000474.1, from coordinate 147,154 downwards.
AATAAGATTACCGTCAAGAATAAATAGCCTCTACTATTGATATTTGGACTTCTGGATCAATTGAATCAAGCTAATATTTATATAAAAATAGATCTATGAGGAGCATACCACCTAGTCCACATCAAAGAAAGAGATGAATGGAAGACTGCTTTTGAAACAAAGTATGGATATTATGAATACAATGTTATGTCTTTTGGACTCACAAATACACTAGCTATTTTTTAGCATCTCATGAATGATATTTTTTGTGAATTTTTAGATGATTTTTTTGTTTGTTACTTAGATTACATTTTAATCTACTCTAAAGACATAATAGAATATGAATTATATATTTATCAGATATTACAAAAATCTAAAGATATTGAATTATATGCCAAAATGAAAAAGTGTGTATTTCACACTATTTAAGTTGATTTCTTAGGATACATCATTTTGAATGATGGTCTTATGATGGATCCTAAGAAAATCTAGACATTCATAGATTAGAAGATTCTAAGAACAATAAGAGATGTATAATACTTTTTGAGATTTGCGAATTACTATCAAATCTTTATCAAGAACTTTTCTCAAGTCATAGCTCTACTTACACTTCTAACTTGTAAAGACAAATTTAAGTAGACTTAGGAAATAAAAACATGGTTTGAAGCATTGAGAATAGCTTTTACTTCTGCACCAATCCTATGTTGCGTTGACTTCTCTAAGGCATTTTTTATGGAAATTGACGCATCAGACTTTGCTTTGGATGCAGTATTGTCACAAATGGCAAACTCCATCTAGTAGCTTTCTATTCCAAAAAATTTTCAAGAGTAGAGACCAATTATAAAATCCACAATAAAAAACTTCTTGTAATTATGGATCCTTTTTAAGAATAGCGTTGTCATGTTGTAAATTAAAATATAATATGAAAGATATAAAAGAATGTGTTAAAATAAAAAGATATAAATTAAAAGAGGAGAGGATGAAAAACATAAGGGATTGTAGTTATAATCACATTATCTTGGAGATTACAGTATTTGTTACAAGCTCAGGGATGATAGGTAGGCCAAATTACTAATTTCCAGCTAAAATTTCCACTAGCAGTACCAAGTCATGAAGCTAAGGATTTCTACAGTGAAGTCAAGTGGATTTGAACTCACATTAGCTCTAAAGTAGCTAAGAAATTAACCACTCAAGCTTCTTTGACTGGACAGTGTAGGATGTAGTTCTTTCTTTTTTATCTCTAATCTAATCTAAATTGTTTCTTTTTACTTATTAAATTTTCTTCTATTTTATCTTAGATCTACTTTATTTTTATTCTCTTCTCTTTTAGATCTAAACTTAAATGTTGTGGGCTGAAATTAGAAGAGAAGTTGGTAGAAAAATGGTAGTGAGAAGATAGAATAGAAATTTACCTCAAAAAATGAGATTTCTTCAAGTTAATCGAAGATAAAAGATTAAAGAGGTGGGAAGATATGGTTGAGGTGTTTCTTTGATCAAGGGAAGAAGGGAGACTCAGCGGAGATGATAAGGAGGGGTCGTGAGAGAGAAGGAAGAGTTTTTTTTGGAGGTACATAGGATTTTTGTATAAGCAGTGTATGTTTTTGTATGTAGAAGAAGCTTAGAGAAGATTTTAATTTCATTTCTTTGTAGATTTATAGTAGATAAGATAAAAAACATATAAAAATAATTTTCATATCTTTTTATTAAATATCAAGGGAGATATGAGTCGTCAAAGTTGCAGGTGTTTAAGACTAGGCAATGAGGGTTACTAAACTTTGGGCCTTAGCTCTTGGGAACCACTTGGACTCTAGAAGCGAAATTTGTTAAATTTTTGTTCCTTATAGAGTTAACTACTTTGTGTCAAAATTTCAAGTCAATATGAATTGTAAACAAAGAGTTATGAGTGAAATTGTAACCGGATTTGGATGAAAAGAGAAATAGAGTGAAGGCAGAATTGGGGTTTGTATAGGCAGTGTATGTGTGTGGGTTTTTTTGGGTAAAAAGGGAGTTAAGAGACGAATTTGAGTGTGAAATTTAATAGACATGATCTATGTAAGTTAGGAAAGAGATGAAAGTAAGTTTGATACTCATTCGTTTTATAAATAAAATGTTATGCTCTTTCAAAGTGACAGGGGTCTATCTCCTAGTCAGTGAAGTTTAAGGGAGCATATCTTTGTGATAAAAGTAGCATTTTGAATAAAATTTATTAAGATTTATAGATATATGAGTCTATTAAGTTATTTAAAAAATTGATTGCTATTGGAATTATATTTAAAGAATTATGAGGAAATTTGTGGTCGGATCTAGAGTTGTTAGAAGACAAAATTAAAGAAAAAAGATAGAGTCTATAACTCTAGTTCAAAGAGGACTTTTGGAGCAACAATTAGAAGACATTTACAACATAAAATAAGCAACAAGCCTACCAAATTTCAATACTTAGGTCTTTGTTAATGAAGAGCAATGAAGGTGTGAAGTAAAGGGGGTCCAAAATCAAAGGCAACATTGAGGGATTACTTTGACAACATGGTTTTCCCTGACCACATGAGCTATAATCAAAAAGATTTTGGGATTTTCTTCCTTACTTCCTTAAGTGGTTACTATTCAAATTTTGTTACAATTGATGTGATATCCTAGGATTTATGATCAAAATTAGAGACAAGTCTCTAAAAGCAGAATAGGTTAGGGTTCATAAAGTATGTTGTTTTAATATAAATTCTTCAATTTTATGAACTCTTATGGATCTCATCTTGCACTTAATTAATTAGAGGCACAATAGACCTAGTGTTTCTTAGGGCTAAGACTCTCATCATGATAGCGCCACTATTTAGAAGGTGCTTTTAGCCCAATCACTGTATATACAGATCATAAGAATCTCGAGTATTTTATGTCAACATGCATGTTAAATTGTCGTCAAGCTCGTTAGAGCATGTCTTTGTCAAGATTTGTGTTCATCATTACTTATCACCCAAGAAAACAACAAAGTCTATCCGAAGCTCTCTAGACGATCTTATCTTGCATCAAAAAAAAAAGATGCAACTTTTGATCAACAAAGAACGATCCTCCTAAAGCTAGAGTAATTTCATATTTGAGTAATAAAATCAATATTGATTTTTGATTTAACGTTTTTCAAGCAAATCCAATTAATTATGTCTTTAGATCCTCTTGTTCATAATATTAAAAATAATTCTTCTAAATCTCATGATACTTCAAAGTTCGAGTTCAAAGATAACTTATTTTATTTTGAAAAACGTTTATACTTCCGAGAAAGTGAAGCATGACTACGTACTCTTGAAGCTTGTCACAACTTCTCCGCAATTGGATATTTTAGATACAATAAGACCTTAGAGCTAATTTCAAGAGATTTTTGGTGGCCTCAAATATGAAAGGCTGTTAAAGAATTTGTACAGATGTGTGGTGTTTGTTCAAAATCAAAAACTCCTTGTCATCGATCTTATAAACTTCTCCAACCATTACTGATACCAAAACAATCTTAGTCTTCTATTTCTATGGATTTCATCAGAGATCTTCCAAATTCAAATTCACATGATTTTATATTTGTGATCGTAGATCATTTCACCAAGATGGCATATTTTGTACCATGTACAAAATCTATTACAGGTGAAAAAACAGCTAAACTCTTCCTTGACAATATCTATCACTATCATGGATTATCAAGGGATATTATATCAGATAGGAGGACGCAATTTGTATCAAGATTTTAGAGAACGCTTTATAAGATTTTAAAGGTAGATATAAAGTTATCTTCAATTTTTCATCCTCAAATTGATGGACAAACGGAGCATGTAAATCAAGTCTTAAAACAATATTTGAGGTGTACCATCAACTATCAACAAAATGATTGGACAATTTTCTTATCATTGGTAGAGTTTGCTTATAATAATATGATACATTCTTCTATGCAACAAACACCTTTCTTTGCCAATTATGGTTACCACCTATGACTTGATACTTTTGATTTTTCAAAAGTTGATAATCCAACAATAGAAGATTTGACAAATTGTTTATTAGAGCTACATGCAATAATGAAGGTGTAATTAAAAGAAACTCAAGAACGACAAAAAATAAATGCAGATGCATATCACAAAGAACAACCACAATTCAACATAGGAGACAAAGTATGATTACTTTGTCGCAATATCAAAACTACTTGTCCTTGTAATAAATTGGACTGTTGTAGGCTTGGACCTTTTTCTACTTCTGAACAAATCAATCTAGTTGCATACCGATTATACCTATTGGAATCCATAAAGATCCATCTTGTATTCCACATATCTCTTTTTGAATGATACAAGATAATAAACATATCAAGAAGAAGACAAGTGCCACCTCCTCCTATAGATGTGGATAATAATGAAGAATTTGAAGTAGAAAAAATCTTAGATTTGAGGCAGTGCTAAAATAGGTTAGAATATCTTGTCCATTGGAATAGATACAATATTAGTAAATGCACATGGAAACCTGCAAAGAATCTTGTAAATGCCGCAATGAAAATAGAGGCTTTTTATCAACAATATCCATCAAAACCAAGATGAAGACCTTTCCTATTAAAAAAACATGACCTAGGCAAGATAACATTCTACTTTCTATCTTTGTTTGTAGTTTTTTTGTATTTGTGATATTAAAGAGATGGAGAACCAATAACTAGCACATTCAACTCAAGAACCTTAATTTATTGATTTACTAGACGAGACATTATCACTATCACAACCTTGAAGATGACGGAATAGAAATGAAGATCCTCAAGAACGACATGTACTTCCTTAGATCAATGGCAAAATACAAAATATTTGGTAAATACAACTTGGAAGAGACTTCCAATGTTTGGTGATACTTTTAGAGGTAGGAAATACTCCTAATGGAGTTCCTAATGTTTTCTTTGAAGGGATTTATGAAGGCCTCAACAATGATCAAATAATAGGGTGATCTTTTCACCTTGATATGGGACATTATCAATGGTTGAAAGGACCTATCAATTACTTTTGAAGGGAATAAAGATCAAAATATGTGGCAAGCACAATTTGACGTATTCTGATCTTCCTCAATATGTAATCACCGCTCCTCATAGAACTCGTCCCTAAAAGGGGGGATAATGTCACGAACATACGATTTATTCTAATAATTATGAAATTAATATAGATCTATAGAAGTAGGTAAAATAAGTTGATTTGATAACATTTCATAGAGAAGCTTCTTAAAGATTTCATATATATGGAATCACCTTTATGAGCCCTCGATAATCTATAGACATCTATAGTGACCCATCTTTCTTCTTTACAAACAAGATAGAAGCTCCTGTTAGGAATTTTGAATGGCATATGAAATTCTTGGCCAAGTTCTCATCAATGTATTTTTTGAGGTTAGCTAGTTTATTGTGGAATAGACTATAGATTGATCCAAATGGAGGCTGAGTTTTTTCTTTGAAATCAATTGAACAATTATATGGATGATGCTCTAAAAGAATGTCTTCATTCTTTTTCTCAAAAACGTCTTGATAATCTTGATATTAGCTTGGAATGCCACTTGAAGTCTTTCTACCATCAAAAATTGGTGTAGCATAAATAGCAAAAGATGATCCTTCTTTTGTTTCATTCATAAATATTTTTATGTCTATAAATATAGATTTTACTATATTAGGCTTATGATTTATTGCTTGATTTATAGGACTCTTATTAATGCTTTGAGAAAAGTCAAGTCTATATAAAATCCAATCTATTCAAGGATTGTATTTTTCTAGCCATAATAAACCTAAAATGATTGGATTAGAAGGAGATTCAATTATATTACAGACTACACAACTATTATGACCATCTATTGTTATATTTATAGGAAAGGTTTTATGAGTAATATTTTCAAAAGATAACAGGCAACCATCTATGACTTCTATATGTACGGGTTTAATTTTTTGTATTGAAGGTATTTTACAACTTTTAACAAATTCTTTATCTAAAAAATATGTTGAGGCTCCTAAATCTAATAAGACAAAGGCTTTGTGATTTTTAGGTTCTAATAGACATCTATTATAAAACAAGAAGAGGATTTTGAGGAGAGGATAGGACCTTTACTTGGAGTTATATAAGATTCTAGCTGCACAGTGTTGTGGTAGAAAGAATTTGCCTCAAGAAAGCACTGGGCTTCTGGCTACCACTAATTACTCAAGCAAGATCCAAGTATAATAAAAACCTCCAAATTTATATAAAGTCTCCTTCATAGGGCTATTACACCTAATACACAAGTCTTATATCATCAAACCACTCAAAACATAAAAAATACTCTAAAACCCTCATTCTCCCGTAAGAAGAGAATTTTTTTCAAAGTTTGATAACCCATAACTATTAATCCAACAATCCAAATTCATTCAAACTTTATATTAAGTACCGATGTAATAATAAAAACTACCACTACAAATTTCAACCATCGATTTATTACCAATCATTAGATATCGTGAAAACCCTAGCAGTAGCTTCAAACCCTTGTTTACAAACACCTGTATACTAAATTCTTCATATCTCACAATTTAAAAGTCTAAATTCTATTGAACTTTGATATATAGCTTTTTAGCTTAATAATACACCTTCTTAGAAATTTTTAGACAAAAATTCGCCTAGAAACTCAAGACATGGCAAACCCCATCACTATCAACAAAACGGCCTACTTACTGCCTTGGAATTAATCTACTGTCTTTGACTCCCAATATCTCCTTCTTTAGAACTCTAAATGTAGTAATTCTTTCATATTAAGTATAGATCTTAAAATCAACTTTCTAGTCGCACCTCTCGATCTCCAAAAGCTCTCATACAATTCCTTCAATCTTCAAAAGAGTGACAGTAGGTATAATTTGTACACCCTACCTTCAAGCGCCTACTCTTCCTTCATAAAATCTCCAAATCCCTCAATTTTTAAACCAAAATTGTAGCCCAAAAAACAAGCTTTCTAACCCTAGTCTCTTATTTTCTAATGCTCTCCTTGAAGTTGCCGAAAGCCTTATTAAGATTGCAGGCAGCCTCTTCAAAGCCCATTGGGCATGGTATTCGACTAATAGGGATGAAGTTCTCCATTCTTTGCCTTCATCCGACCATGCCTTGATTTCATCCCTTCCAATTAGCCTCCTACTAGCTTAAATTTTCATCCTTAGGCTCCCACCTTCTCTCAAGGCTTCATACTAAACATTTAGATCTATATAATTTAAAAGCCATAACCAAATTAAGTATAAAATCTAAAATAAGTTTCTTATACTAACTTCCTTTAATTTACTTTACTAACCATTCTACTACATATCTAAATCTATAAACATATTATGCACTTTGAGTGGATTTTATATATTGTAAATAATTATAGTACAACAACAGTGTCGTGTTGTAAATCAAAACATAGTGTGAAAAACAAAAAAGAATGCATTAAAATAAAAAGATTAAGATTAGAAGAAAGGTTGATAGAAAATTAGTAGTAAGAAGATACAATGGAAATTTACCTTGAAAAGTGAAATTTCTTCAAGTTAGTAAAAAGGAAAAGGTTGAGGAAGTGGAAAAGACATGGGCTAAGAGGTCTTTTTGACCAAGAGGATAAAGAAGACCAGGAGGGAGATGACAAGGAAGGGTCGTGAAGAAGAAGGAGGAGAGTTTTTTTTGGAGAGATAGGATTTCTTTTTGATAGGCAGTATACGTTTTTGTGTATAGCAGAAGCTTAGAGAGGATTTTAGGTGCGAGTTTTTGTGGGTTTGTAGTAGACAAGATAAGAAACTCATAGAAATAATTCTCATGTCTAATCATTAAGTATCAAGGGAGATATGAGTCGTGAACGTTGTAGGTGTTTAAGACTAGGGCAGAGAGGGTTACAAACTTTCGGGCCTTGGTTCTTAGAAACCACTTACACTTTAGTGGCAAAATTTGTTATGTTTTTGTTTCTTATAGAGTTAACTACTTTGTGTTAAAATCTCAAGTCAATGTGACCTCTGAGCAAAGAGTTATGAGTGAAATTGTAACCAGTTTAAATGAAAAAAAGAAATAGAGTGAAGGTAGGGTTGAGGGTTTGTATGGGCAGTGCATGTATGTGGGTTTTTTTGGGTATAAAGGGAGTTAGGAGACGAATTTGAGTGTGAAATTTGATAGACATGATCTATGTAAGTTAAGGAAGAGATGAGTGTAAGTTTGATACTCATTAGTCTTATAAATAAAATGTTATGCTCTTTCAAAGTGACAGGGGTCTAACTCCAAATTAGTGAAGTTTGAGAGAGCATAACTTTGTGATCAGAGTAGTATTTTGAGTAAAATTTGTTGGGATTTGTAGATATATGAGTCTATTAAGTTGTGTAAAAAATTGATTGCTATTGGAGTTATATTCGAGGAGTTATGAGGAAAATTGTGGTCGGATCCAGAGTTGTTAGAAGGCAAAATTAAAGAAGAAGGATGGAACCTATAACTCAAGTTTGGAGAAGGCTCTTGGAGCAATATTTGGAGGGTGTTTACAACATGAGATAAGCTATAAGCCTACCAAATTTCAGCACTTTGGTCTTCTTTAATGAAGAGCAATGAAGGTGTGAAGCAAAGGGGGTCCAGAATCAAAGGCAGCATGGAGGAATTACTTTGACAACATGGTTCTCTCTAACCACATGAGCTATAATCAAAAGGTTTATGGGGTTTGCTTCTTTACTCTCTTAAGTACCTTGTGTCCAAATTTTGCTTCAATTGATATGATATCCTAGGATTTATGAGCAAAATTGAAGGCGGGTTTCTAAAGGCAGAATATGTTAGGGTTAATAAAGTATGTTTTTATATGAATTCTTCAATTTTATGAACTTTATGAATCTCATCTTGCACTTGAGAAACTAGAGGCAAAAAAGACCTAGTGTTTCTTAGGGCTAAGACTCTCACCATGACAACGGTCTGTATTGTAGCTGGACAAACTTATTTTCTGACATATTATCTTCTTTGACAACCGTAGTCTTCATCTTGTGGTTGCATCATTTCTTTGGATAATGTTGAGCATTGTACTTAGATTATCTACAATATAAATATAATTCTTCTTAACAATGACGAGTCTTTTCTTGTTCAATAAAAGATTTGAAACATATCATATTAATTTGCATGTCTTTTACTTTTAAATGTGTATATTGACAAGACATTCATGTTGTCATTGTATTATAGTAATGTTGGAGCTTTCTTATGCAGCTCTCCAATTAAAATTCAAAAAGTCAATTGTCATACTTCACAGCAAAATCAATTGCTTGACTCAATGTTTCAGGATCGGATAAGTTGAGCATCAATTTCTTTACTTCATATTGTAATCTATAGAGAAATTGACTAATAAGCGCAGCATCGTCCCACTTGGTGTCAAGGACAAGAATTCGATGAAATCAAATGGACAAGTGAGACTTCTCTTATAAAATAGAAATAAAAAAATATGTATTCAATAGAAATTGGAATGGCTTATGTCAAAAGACAAGACAACTAGAGACTCTTGAAACTAGATTAGAAGCAAGAAAAGAGTTGACAAGAGTGAAGAAGGCTTCACTCTTGTCTCTATATATACTATCTAACTAGAAGCTACGTGGCGATGTTCTATAGGACCTCCAATATGTGTTGACTTTGAAGGCCACTTGTCTTAGCTTGCAAGGCAAGTTTTTTACATGTGCACCACGTAGTTAGCTTGAAAAACAAGCTATTAACATGTGTGGCACATGGTTAACTTGTTGACCAAGTTTCTAACCAAGAAATCAACTATGGACACATATACGGTCAAAGCAGCATCTATAAAGCTTCCAGGAAGTTTCTCTAGAAGATATTATAGAATTAACCTACTTTTACCTACTTTTATCTAGTTCTATTTAATTATATAGGTAACTATGTGTATGCCCGTGACACTTGGTGTCAATTGCTAATTATCAAAACTCTGAAGTATATGATGTCACTGATCAATTGCCTTATCACAAGATATGGATCTTATTGGTTGCGACACAAATTGCATCATATCCCCCATACATAGATCAAAACTCCGCTAAAAATGTCTCCAAATTATCCAATATTGGATCACACTATTCAAGAAAGGACAAAAACCATAATAAAGCAGAACTTGATAGTAGTGTTCCAATAAACTTGATTTGTAATTCTTGAGTTGGATAATTTTGGGGTTGAAGTTCAATCACCAGTTATACTTGATTGATGTATCCTCGAAACTTAGATTTGATGCCATCAAACTTCTCCAACAAACTAATCTTTGGTTCTTTGATGCATGAATGATGTTCAATTGTAGGTGAAGTGGTATGGCTTGAAGTAGCTCGAATCATCTCTATATCTTTGCTTCCTGCTAATCTTGTTGCTCCTTGTGGTGGTGTATTGAGTTGATGCATTACAAGCATTAATTCTTTCATTTACTCTTATATTTGTGCCACTACACTCTTCATTTCAACAAGCTCTGCTATGATACTACAATAGAAAAGGAAAAAAATGTCTATTCTCACTATGAAATAAAACACTCAAGAATAAAAGAAAAAATTCTAAGAACAATATTAGTAAAAAAGTGGATAAGCCACAACTTCTAATATGCTTATATCTTATCAAGAAAAAGGGATAATCTACTCTTAATCAAGAAGAGACAAAGCTCTGATATTGTAACTTCACTCTTGTCAATCTGTCAAAGACACGAACTAAAACAAATATGTAAGTTAGTAAAAAACTAAGTCAAAAGAAAATAACAAGATAGAAATAAAGAAGTATGTATATTCAAGAAGAAATTGGAATGGCTATTGCCAAAGACTGGAAATTACATGAGACTCTTAAATTAGACTAGAAGCAAGAAAAGAGTTGACAAGAGTGAAGAAGGCTTCACTCTTGTCTCTATTTATACTATCTATCTAAGAGCTACATGGTAGTATTCTATAGGACCTCCTACACGTGTCTAATTTGTAAGACACGTTGTTGTGGTGAGAGTCTTAGCCCTAAGAAACACTAGGTCTTTTGTGCCTCTTGTTTCTTAAGTGCAAGAAGAGATTCATAAAGTTCATAAAACTGAAGATTTTACATAAAAACATACTTTATTAATCTTGCCATATTCTGCCTTTAAAAACCCGCCTTCAAATTTGCCCATAAATCCTAGGATATCATATCAATTGAAACAAATTTTGAACACAAAGTACTTAAGGAAGTAAGGAAGCAAATCCCATAATCTTTTTGATTATAGCTCATGTGGTTAGAGAGAACCATGTTGTCAAAGAAACCCCTCCATGCTGCCTTTGATTCTGGACCCCCTTTGCTTCACACCTTCATTGCTCCTCATTATCAAAACCCCAAGTATTGAAATTTGGTAGGCTTGTTGCTTGCTTTATGTTGTAAACATCCTCCAATTTTTGCTCCAAAACTCCTCTTGGAAATAGAGTTATAGACTCTACCCTTCTCCTTTAATTCTGTCTTCTACCAACTCTGGATCCGACTACAAATTTCCTCATAATTCTTTAAACATAACTCCAATAGCAATCAGTTTTTTACACAACTTAATAGACTCATATATCTACAAACCCCAATAAATTTTACTCAAAATGCTACTTTGATCACAAAGATATGCTCCCCCAAACTTCACTGACTTAGAGATAGACCCCTATCACTTTGAAAGAGCATAACATTTTTTTTATAAAATAAATGAGTATCAAACTTACTCTCATCTCTTTCTTAACTTGCTTAGATCACGTCTATCAATTTTCACACTCAAATTCATCCCCTAACTCCATTCATACCAAAAAAAACCCACACACACACTCTGCCCATACAAATCCCAATTCTGCTTTCACTCTATTTCTCTATTCACCTACATCCGGTTACAATTTCACTCATAACTCTTTGCTCAAAGATCATATTGACTTAAGATTTTGATTCAAAGTAGCAAACTCTATAAGGAACACAACCCCAACAAATTTTGCCTCTAAAGTCCAAACGGTTCTCAAGAGCCGAGGCCCGAAATTTAGTAAACCTCACTGCCCTAGTCTCAAACACCTACAACTTTGACGACTCATATCTCCCTTGATACTTAACCAAAAGACATGAAAATTGTTTCTATATGTTCCTTATCTTGTCTACTACAAACCCACAAAAAAATTTCACTTAAAATCCTCTCTAAGCTTCTTCTACATATAAAAACGTATCCTGCCTATCAAAAAGAAAACCCTATCTCTCCAAAAGAACCCTCCTCTTCTTCTTCACGACCCCCTTCTTGTCCTCCCGGCCTGGTCTTCCTTCTTCCCTTGGTCAAAGAGACACCTCAGCCATGTCTTTCCACCTCTTCAATCCTTTCTTTTGGATTAATTTGAAGGAATCTCACTTTTTGAGGTAAATTTCTATTCTACCTTCTTACTACCATTTTTTTCTACCCACTTCTCTTCTAATTTCAGCCCACAACATTTAAGTTTAGATCTAAAATAGAAGAGAATAAAGGTAAAGTAGATCTAAGATAAAATAGAAAAAAAATCTAATAAGTAGAAAAAATAATTAAGATTAGATTAGAGATAAAAGAGAAAGAACTACATCCTTCACTGCCAAGTCAAAGAAGCTTGTGTGGTTAAGTTCTTAGCTACTTTGGAGTTGACGTGGGTTTGAATCCACTTGACTTCCTGTAGAATTCCTTGGCTTCTGACTTGGTACTGCTAGTGGGAAATTTCAGCAAGAAATTAGTAGTTTGGCCTACCTATCATCCCTGAGCTTGTGATAAATATTATAACCTCCAAGATAATGTGGTTATAACCACAACCCTTCTCTTTTTCATCCTCTCTTCTTCTAATCTTAATCTTTTTATTTTAACACATTCCTTTATATCTTTCACACTATGTTTTAATTTACAACATGACATCCACCCCCTCCAAACCTGCACATCCTCCGGAATGTGCCACCATTCATTCTTCATCTTCTCCATCCTCATCTTCAGTTTCTATGATATTTGTATCCTCCATTGATGTAGATGATAGCATTTCAAGGCTTTCAAATGAAAACCTGTCACTCCTCCTTCGAAATGTTTTCACTCGCTTACCTGCTATTGGATTTCTAAGTACAGTTCCATCTAATTCACGAAGTAAGTAAGTGCCATTTTCATAAACAGTGACAACAATATATGGTCCAAACCATCTTCGAGCAAATTTCTTCTGAGTGCTATGCTGATGCTCTAATGTACTATCATAAACCACCACCCAATCTCCCTCTTCAATAGGCTTTACCCGCAATCGATGTGTCTTATCAAACCTTTCCTTATTGTTAAGCCTTGCTTCTTTAAGTCTTTCCATTGCTTTTTGATGTGCCTCTGGTAGTTTACCAATTTGTTGTATTCGAAGTTCTAGCAACCGCTCTCTAGAAATTCCATCTTCCCAGGACAAATACAACCATGTAGGAATTGATTCTTCAATTGGCATAATAGGCTTTTGTCCCAACATAAGTTCAATTGGCATATAACCTGTTACTGTACTATGTGTAGTTCTGTCAGCCCATAAAGCATAAGGTAGTAATCTAGGCCAATCTTTAGAATTTCCTCTACAAGCTTTGACCAAAGCTTGAATGATTGGAGGATGACCTCTCTCACTCTTTCCATTTGCCTCAGGATTATATGCAGTTGTCAACTTCAATTTTACTCCATGCTTTTCAAAAAATGTTTTAGCTTCAGCAGCATTTAATTCTCCTCTATCAGCTCTCATTCTTCCTATGCATCCATATCGACTGAAAATATCTTCAAGAATAAATCTACACACTCTTTCAGTCTGCTTGGTCCTCAATGCTCTTCCTTCAACAAAATTGGATAGCTCTTCTCTTGCCAATACTAAGTATTTCATTCCCCATAATCCATTTGGCATAGTAACTAAGTCAATAACCCATTGAAAGTGAATAGCAAGAGGATAAGTAGGATGCAATTCATCACGATACCGGATCTTTGATTGAAATTGACATTCAATACATGAACTTACAAAATCTTCCACATCTTTGTAAAGTCCTTTCCACCAATATCTTTCTTTGATTTTTGTATATGTTGCCCAAATGCCTCGATGCCCAGCCCAATTTGTATCATGAAATTCCTTGAGAATTTGAAGTTTTGTGGATAAATCTCCAACCACTCTCAATGGAATCCCATCTTTTCTTTTTGGTTTCCTCCACAAAAATCCATCACGCAAAAGATATTCATAGGAATGTCTTCTAACTTCCTTAAAATACTTCTCTGACCATTCTGCTTGCTTTTGTAGAGTACTTAAATACCAACCAACATCTTTCAATCTACCTTCATATAATTCTTCCTTAAAAGGAAGAATTGTATCTTCTCTTTTGTTGGTGTTAACAAATATAATGCTATAGCTTTTGCTGTTGTCATCTTCATCATCATCTTTTGCAATCATTTCTTCATCTCCAATATAATTAACTCTAGACAACATATCTGCTACAGCATTTTTTTTACCTTTAATATGTACTAGAATTGGATTAAGAGATTTGATAAAAGCTATCCATCTCAACATAGCAATATCTGGAATTGAACAGTTTGAAATCATACCAAGTAGAGGTAAACAATCAACTTCCAATACTACATTTGCTCCAATTAAATAATTCCTTTCAGCCTTTAATGCTGTGACAACTCCCCATAGTTCTCTTTTTACTTGCGGATAAGCTCGTTGTTGCTCAGTCAAAATTCTTGCTCCAAATCTAGTTGCAAAACGTCTTCCATTGATATCATCTTGACCAACAGCCCAACCTATAGCAATTGGACTAGTATCCACCATCATCACCACTGGTTGACCATTTTCATAGTCAACTTGCTTTAAAATAGATGGAGATCTTAAAATATTCTTTAAAGACTCCATAGCTTCATTTTGATCCTTTCCCCACTTGAATTTATTTCCCTTCCGTAAGAGTTTGTAAAGAGGCTCTGATATATGGGCAAAATGTGGAATCCAAATTTGATAGAAAATACATGCCCCCAAAAATCTTCTTACTTCAATTATACTATTACAAGGCTTCATCTTAGCAATAGCATCGACCTTCTCCGGATTTGGTTTTCTACCATAGCTTCCACATAAATGACCTACAACAATGATTTCATACATTCCAAACTTTGATTTGTCAATAGATAAAGTTAGACCTACCTCTTCAAATCTCTTCAAAATTTTCTCTACATCTTCAATGTGTTGTTTGACAAATTGTCTACAACCATTTTTATCAATTGTTGTATCCTTCACTTCTTCTTTACAACCTTTGATAGGAATATCATCAACAAAAGGTATGGTCTTTTCAGGTACAAATTCCTTTAAAATTTGATTCATTGCACTTTGCATATGTGCCACTGAATTGGTAGCTCCTTGAGGTAATGTGCACATACAAACCAAACCCAAAGGCGTCTTCATTGTTGTTAAATCTCTACTCTCTGCTGCAAGTTGAAATTGATCATATCCAGAATATAAGTCTCCAATTGAATATATTGCATGCCCCGCAAATGCCTCAGCAACTTCATCTACAATTGGTCCAGATCCTTTGTTCCTGATTGTCACACCATTGGCAGGTTGCATATCTTGAATAAACCTTAATGCTCCAGATTTCTTTGGCACCATAAACTAGCGATTTGAATATGGACCCATGGATGGTTCTATAATCCCCATTTCCATCTTCTCCTTGAGCAATTTAATTAATTTTGGTAGTAAAGCTCTTGGAACCGGAATGGGTTTTAAATCCCACGGTATATGTGGAACTGTAAAGATCACCATAGGTGCTACCTCATTTGGATAAACACATCCTATTTCACTAGGTTTAGATGCAAATGCCTTTCCATGTTTTAAAAGCATGCTTTGAAATAAATACTTCTCAGGTTTATTTAAAAACTCACCCCCTCCAATCTCCAACTTGTCAAGTGTTTCTTTAGTGAATTGATGTCCAATTCCTATATAACTTCTTAATCCTGGCTCTTTTTCAGCTCGCTTGAAATAATCTTCAGAATTATCTGGTAGTTGAGTTGCTACTGGCTTTACTTTCTTTGCTACTGATTTATACTTGGCATTCACTTCAGCTTCATTTTTCCACTTACAGATATGAATGTCTTCACCATGGTCTTCCATAAAATGTAATATTTTTTTGTAAAAGCATTGATCATTGACTTCAACTATAATACCTCTATTATCCATAACCTCCTCCATATTTTTCAACCTTTCTAATTGATGTAGTAGATCAATCGGAAGTCCAATCCATTCTATTAATCCCGATATATTTTCTTCTTGTGAAATTATCCCCATTTTTTCAAAATTCTTTTCTATTTTTCTTATTTTGGCTTTATATTTAGAATCCATTACACTTACACCTTTGAAATTCAAGATACTATGATCACTCAAACTCAAAATTCCATATCCATTCTTATATATATTGGGGAATACCTTAGTAAATATATTACCCGCACCCGCAGACCCCCATTCTCCACGTGTGCTTTCTAGAAATCCTGGAATCCTTCTTCAGTATCAAGAGGTTTTTCACGTAATTGATCTCTATGCCTCTTGCTTTCTGGCTTCACTGTAAGGAATTGTACTGAGTTCCTTCCATCACAACTTCGAATCCTTGCATAGTGAGATCCATCATCTAGCACTTTAGTTTCCATTCTTGAAGCTGTAATATATGGTTGACCAAGAATAATTGGATATGTGCCACGATCTTGAACAAAGAAATTCTGCTCTACTTCCACATTTCCAATCCTTGTCTTCACCGCAGGACATGCTCCAAACAACCCTCCCTTTTCATTGTTCGCAGCTCTCAATATCCACCCATGATTGGTATCTATAGGCCATTTTCCTTTCTCATATACTGCCTTAGACATGATATTAATCTCTGAGCCATGATCTACCAAAGCATGGATTGTTTCATTCAAATTTTCAAGCTTAATCTGAGCTTCTGTAGTAGCTCTAGCCCAATAAGGATGAGAAAATCCTAAAACCTTTGCACCCTTTTTTCCATCACCATCATCAAAAGTGGCATAAGCATATACCTTTGCTTCTTTTTCCTCCATGTTGTGGATGGTATCCTCCTTCTTCTTTTGAAGTTGAAGAGAAAACATGTCTAAAACCTCCTCTTCTAAATCAATAGGCATACCATCATTTACATCTTTTTCTTCAATCCCATGACTCACCTTATCATCCTCCACAATCATAATTCTTTCAAGGCTTGACTTACATTCAATAGAAAACACTTGGCCAATCTCTTCCTCCTCTTCTTTAGTTAAACAAGTGTCAATGGCACTTGTCATCACTGTCTCTACTGTCATTTGGCGTTTTCTTTTGATAATATCAATAATCAACTCATGGAAGTCTTTCTTTGCAATTCCTAAGACCTCCCGTAAGGTAAATTCAATTTTTGCATCCAAAATCCGTCCTTCCAATACTCCTTTCAAATCAATAGAAGTTTCAATATCAGATTGAAGCTTATAAGTAAGGCCTTTGGTTTTACCTTTTTCTATGTCCTTCTTCTTGTCCTTACCCTTTTCCATGTTATCTTCCACCCTTTGCTTTGGAGTTGATGCCTCCTTTGATTGTGAAGATGAAAGGGTATTTTGTGGTGGTTGATTTATTGTTGGGCCTTCTTTTGTCCTTTCTCCTGTACCACCACCTTTTCGTGTTTGCTTCTTATTTATTGGTTCTTCATCTTCATCTTCTACATTCCTTCCTCTCTTTACTTCCACATAGACATTTTGAAAGTCTTCATTCTCCCTTTCCTTGTCTAAAAAAGCTCTGATGCTAACTGCATCAACTAGATCATTCCATCCTGTTTTCTCTCTAATGGCCTGAGCTCCTCTAATCATAGTCTCATGATTCTCAGGATATAGAGCTTCAATATTATTTTCCCAGGCCATAATTTGATAAGAATCTGCATTACCTGAATCTCTTGGCTTAGGCTTCATCATTCGATCTTCCATTAATTTTTTCATTCCACCTTTGGCAAAGTTAGTATCCAAAGGAAAATCTGTAGATGCATCTCTAATCCTTCCATCTTTGAAGGTAATGATGCCTTTCTTCATGGCATCAGCATATGATTCACAATCACTACGTTTATGATCAGAATCATCACACCAAATGTACCTCATGACATATCCCCTCTGTCCTCCAGAAGTTTGAGAGATACTTGGCTTTGTATTTCTTTTTAAAGCACTCATGTCCACTTTCAGCTCCTTCAATCCCTTCACCAATTCCTCTAGAGTGTCCTCATCCAGAGCCTTACCCTTTGAAGAGTTTGATGGTATCATTGAAGATGTCCTTGTAATTAGTGGTGTTGAAGCTTCCATCTTTATTCCATATCCCCTAGCCTTTACCCGCTGTTGCTTTGCAATAAGACTTACTGCATCCTCCAATTGTCTCCAATTGGTACTAAAACCTCCTTCAGCTGCTCCATCTTGAAGAAGAAGTAATAGTCTATCCTCCAAAGCTTCATTTGCAGCTTGTAGAAATAACTCTGATTTTCTCACTTCAAGAATCCTCTTCTTTGTTAATGAGAGTTGTCCAAGTTTCTTTTCAAATTCTCTTAATAATTCACTTGGTCCCATATTGTTACCTGGTTGTTGTTCCACCCAATCAAGGAAATTCCTTTTGGACATCCTTTCTTCATCTTCATCAAAAAACTCATCTCGAAGCCTCTCTTCAAATTTGGCCCAAGTAATCTCAAAATTATTTTGATGAAGATGTTTCACCTTATCTCTGATCTCTGGTACAATTGCCAAGTCAAATGTCTCTATCATCTTCTCCTCTGAAATTTGATAGATTTCCATCTCACAAGTATAATTCCTTAAAAACTTTGAAATGTTCTTTCCATTGAATCTTTCATTCTTAGAAATAACAGCTTTCAAAGCTTTTGTAGCTCCTTGTCTAGCTGCATTGGCAACTTGTTGTCCCATAAACATTTGCATGGCCCTAAAGAACTCCTCTGCAAAGTTTTGACTACCTCCTTGAGCTTGACTACCACTGGTTCTATTATCCCCCATCTTGCCTTAAAAATGTTGAAGCCTTAGAGCTTTCTCAGTGGAAGCACCAAATGTCGTGGTGAGAGTCTTAGCCCTAAGAAACACTGGGTCTTTTGTGCCTCTCGTTTCTTAAGTGCAAGAAGAGATTCATAAAGTTCATAAAACTGAAGATTTTACATAAAAACATACTTTATTAATCTTGCCATATTCTGCCTTTAAAAACCCGCCTTCAAATTTGCCCATAAATCCTAGGATATCATATCAATTGAAACAAATTTTGAACACAAAGTACTTAAGGAAGTAAGGAAGCAAATCCCATAATCTTTTTGATTATAGCTCATGTGGTTAGAGAGAACCATGTTGTCAAAGAAACCCCTCCATGCTGCCTTTGATTCTGGACCCCCTTTGCTTCACACCTTCATTGCTCCTCATTATCAAAACCCCAAGTATTGAAATTTGGTAGGCTTGTTGCTTGCTTTATGTTGTAAACATCCTCCAATTTTTGCTCCAAAACTCCTCTTGGAAATAGAGTTATAGACTCTACCCTTCTCCTTTAATTCTGTCTTCTACCAACTCTGGATCCGACTACAAATTTCCTCATAATTCTTTAAACATAACTCCAGTAGCAATCAGTTTTTTACACAACTTAATAGACTCATATATCTACAAACCCCAATAAATTTTACTCAAAATGCTACTTTGATCACAAAGATATGCTCCCCCAAACTTCACTGACTTAGAGATAGACCCCTATCACTTTGAAAGAGCATAACATTTTTTTATAAAATAAATGAGTATCAAACTTACTCTCATCTCTTTCTTAACTTGCTTAGATCACGTCTATCAATTTTCACACTCAAATTCATCCCCTAACTCCATTCATACCAAAAAAAACCCACACACACACTCTGCCCATACAAACCCCAATTCTGCTTTCACTCTATTTCTCTATTCACCTACATCCGGTTACAATTTCACTCATAACTCTTTGCTCAAAGATCATATTGACTTAAGATTTTGATTCAAAGTAGCAAACTCTATAAGGAACACAACCCCAACAAATTTTGCCTCTAAAGTCCAAATGGTTCTCAAGAGCCGAGGCCCGAAATTTAGTAAACCTCACTGCCCTAGTCTCAAACACCTACAACTTTGACGACTCATATCTCCCTTGATACTTAACCAAAAGACATGAAAATTGTTTCTATATGTTCCTTATCTTGTCTACTACAAACCCACAAAAAAATTTCACTTAAAATCCTCT
Source organism: Physcomitrellopsis africana (assembly GCA_036785485.1). Lineage (NCBI taxonomy): Eukaryota > Viridiplantae > Streptophyta > Bryopsida > Funariales > Funariaceae > Physcomitrellopsis > Physcomitrellopsis africana. The sequence goes on along the minus strand of JAWRVF010000474.1, from coordinate 126,963 downwards.
CTAAGCTTCTTCTACATACAAAAACGTATACTGCCTATCAAAAAGAAAACCCTATCTCTCCAAAAGAACCCTCCTCTTCTTCTTCACGACCCCCTTCTTGTCCTCCCGGCCTGGTCTTCCTTCTTCCCTTGGTCAAAGAGACACCTCAGCCATGTCTTTCCACCTCTTCAATCCTTTCTTTTGGATTAATTTGAAGGAATCTCACTTTTTGAGGTAAATTTCTATTCTACCTTCTTACTACCATTTTTTTCTACCCACTTCTCTTCTAATTTCAGCCCACAACATTTAAGTTTAGATCTAAAATAGAAGAGAATAAAGGTAAAGTAGATCTAAGATAAAATAGAAAAAAAATCTAATAAGTAGAAAAAATAATTAAGATTAGATTAGAGATAAAAGAGAAAGAACTACATCCTTCACTGCCAAGTCAAAGAAGCTTGTGTGGTTAAGTTCTTAGCTACTTTGGAGTTGACGTGGGTTTGAATCCACTTGACTTCACTGTAGAATTCCTTGGCTTCATGACTTGGTACTGCTAGTAGGAATTTCAGCAAGAAATTAGTAGTTTGGCCTACCTATCATCCTTGAGCTTGTGATAAATATTATAACCTTCAAGATAATGTGGTTATAACCACAACCCTTTCTCTTTTTCATCCTCTCTTCTTCTAATCTTAATCTTTTTATTTTAACACATTCCTTTATATCTTTCACACTATGTTTTAATTTACAACATGACAACATGTCAAACTTGTAAGACAAGTTTTCTACATGTGCGCCATGTATTTCACTTATTCCGCAAGCTACCAATATGTGCGACACATGGCTAGCTTATTCCACAAGCTATCAATATATATGACACGTAATTAGCTTGTTGACCAAGTTTCTAACCTACAAATGACCTATAGACATGTATAAAGGTGATTTTGCATCTATGAAGCTTCTAGGAAGCTTCTTTCTAAGATATTATCAAATTAACTTATTTTACCTACTTCTATTTATCTATATTAATTAGATAATTATTGGAATAAATCATATGTCTGTGACATTGATTTGTCACAAATCTCTAATTATAAATGACCATTGGCAATAAATTGGTAGACGGGGGCAATAACTTGAAATGTAAGAATTGTGGAAATTATAACTAATAGATAATATTGGTATGCAACATCTAATACCAATATATGATATTGGTGAACAAAATCTAACATTAATGAATGATATTGGCAATGACAATTGGGAGTAAATACAGTATAGATAGGGGTGATAGATTTAGTAGGTGAGAATTATATTTGACAGGAAAAAAAAAACACTTTTTGCGCTTTTATATACAAATGTTGTTAATACTAAAGGGTGAAGTTTCATTTACACATAGATGATGTCCTACTATCATATCCCTTAAAAAAATTAGATATTATTCAATTACAATTAAAAGATCAAAAATAAAATATCAATTTTTTATGAAAAATAATTATCATATAGCATATAATCAATTTTCATTATAGTCAATCTCATTAAAATCAACCTTGTTAAAGACAACTTTGGGTTATAATCAAACCACTTTATTAGCCTCAATTTGCACCACCTATATTATATTATAGTATATATGCAACAATTTCTTTGGTCCTAAGAAGTTGAATATAATGGATCCTAAGAAGTTGACTATTATGAATACTGATTGTACCTTTTATTTTGATAAAAATGACTATATGTTATGATAAAAAAATTTATTTATTTTCTTAGGTTGATAAATTTTACTTTATTTTTAATTTCTAAAATAGATATAAAAATAATAATCTATTGATCTTCTAAAATCTTATAATAATATAAAATCAAAAAAAAATATATATATATATATATATATATTTATATATATATTTTAAATTTATTTATATAAAATTTGATATTAAATCATAGATGACTTTAATTGAATATAAAAGTTTTATACAAATATTATGTATCTTTAAATATCTTTTAAGTTATTTTTAGAAAAAACCATATAGTTTTTTAAAAAATATAAATTTACTATATTCTTAAATTTTTTAATTGATTTCTAATAATAATTTTTATAAATAAATATTAAATTATCACTAGATGTAATCTTTTTTATCCTTCTTTTAGAACATGTTAGTTATTGATATTTTTCAAAATATTTTTACTTTGACATAAATATTACAGTGTTTTGAACTTATTGAAATTTTTAATTTTTAATTTAATTTTAATTTTAGATTATTTTGATTTCCTTTCTTTTATGTTTTAATTATCTAAACCTTATATATTTTACTTTTATTGTCATATTTTTTCTCCAAATTTAATACAAAGTGTTTTAATAGAATAAAAAATGAGTTAAATTTCTCACATTAGATCCATGCCATCAACAATTTATATAACAAAAAAGTACGACAACAACATTGCACAGAACAAGTACCCAAATTCATGTTACAAAATAACATTAAATTTCATTGAAATTTGTGATCTATCATTACCACAACAGTACATCCAAAAACATCACAATATCAAGTAAAGAATAAAATTCTGTGAAAAATAAAAATGTTCATCACTATATGCATCAAAAGTAATGTTTCCATCAAGTTTCATGTCATCAGATCTTATTTTATCAACAGAGTGCTGTGAAGACTGAACCCACATCGTGCACTCTAGACAAATATACTGTCGGTGTCGATGTCGGTAGATGGCGCCTCGAGAGAGACGCCGCAACAGTTAGGAATCGGAATTCACAATTTCACCGATCTCGTGTTATCGAATACAACAACGGTCATTAGAATCGAAGCCGCGGCGATCGCAACAGAGAGCGATCTGATCCGTGGTGTAGAGACTATGCCAGTCGACGCCTGCTGCGGCACAGGAGGATGGAGTCGATGGCGAGGTTATAAATGTTTGCAGATCTCGCAGGCAATTCTGCTTCATATGGCAGCATCTGACGAAGCTAGATACTCGATTGTTGCAACTGCGGAGAGTTCTAAGGGGTGAACTCGCGCTGCAGCATTGCGAAGAGGTACTCGTTCCAGGTATCGATGGGACCCGGCATGCACCAGTGCAGGCAATCCTGTGGGGGCGGCTTCCCGTTGCGTCCCCGCTCCACCATCTTGTTAGGGTTGCTGTTGCGGTATGGCCCTGGATGCCCGTCTGCTCGGTAGGAGAAGGCCCATGTGATGTCCATTACTCGTAGCCGCTTCGTGTTCTCGCCGATGCTCCTTGCCTCTTTTACGGCATCGATTTGGTGGGCGTAGAGCGTGTCTGCGTAGGAATTTCTCGCAAGCTCGGATTCCTCTAGAGGTTTCGCCTTACCAGTGCACGAGCCCCCCGTGTTCCATTCCCCTCCTTCGTAGTGCTCCGGAGAGTAGGTTCGCAGGATCGTTAAACCTCTGCGAGGAACCCAAAATTGGAGTAAACTAAAATGAGTGACGATACGGCGGAGTGTTGATCATGGTCTGGTAAATTCCTGTTTTTCGTGTGGTCAGATGTGATGTTAGATTCGAGATGTGAGGACTCACTTGTAATCAGGATTTGCGAGAATGGCTTTCAAAGCTGTCTTCATTGCAACACCATAGCCCGCCAAAACATCATACTTCTTTTCATATGTTCCATTCCACCAGGTTTGGCCACCGACTACTTTATCGTCTATGATGTACGCTGCCGTTTTCGGCCACCAATGGCCCGACGCCAACACCAGGACGTCGAACATCGGGAGAAACTCCGAAATTTTCTCGTCGAGTACGTCCAGGTGCAATTTGGTCATATTCGCAGGCGCAAAGTCTATAGAGTCCGTGGAGATGTGCACAAGCCAGGACGACCAGATCCGGATCACCTTAAAGTCGTAGCCTCGGAAAACCCATCTTTGGAACTTTCTGTTGCCAGTAGGTTTTGCGGAAGCGACCTGCAAATATCGTTACTGAAGAACGCGAGAGAGAGATAGAGAGAACGAGAGAGGAAGCGGGAGATGAAGATGACGGGAGAAATTTGCAGACTTTGAAAGGAAATAGAATGCGAATGTGACGCGTCAAGCAGGTTAGTATTGAGAGTATTACCTGCAACAACGTGCACATTAAGGCTTCATAGTGATTTCGCGTCACAGAGTCTCCGATAAAGGCCAACGTCTTCCCCCGCATGAGCTCCAGGAACGCGAGCCCATCGAACCTTGTAAGCTCACATTCAGTGGGCTTCCATTTCCAGTTAAGGTAGCCAGAGTCCAGCCTTCCATTGCCAGGGCAGTTTTGTCCTTGCGACAAAAACGGGCAGGTTTCGTTTCGGTAAAGAGGTTCGGAGTGGTTCTCGATCCACTTGCCTTCAAATATGTTGCATTGTTTCTCTGCAATACAACGAAGCTTCATCAGAACTGATTGTAGAGGAATTACCAACGTGATTTGATGACGGAATCTTTAAACACGTGCCAAAATTCCATGGCTTCGCTTTCCTTGTTGCGAAGGCAGCTGCAAAACGTGCTTCACCTCCCCCTCTATTTCCTCTTCTACAATCGTAGGTGTCACATCTTTAGAATCTGCAAACCCCAAATCAGTTTCAGATGTTTTAGAAAGTTCAAGTTAGATAGAAAATCAAGAATAGGGTTACAGAACTTCAATGAGGGTAAATTTCTGGGCTGGTAAATGAGCTCCAATTGAAGTCACCAAGCTGATCTAATACTAAGGGGCGTCTTAAACCATAGTACAAACCATTCAAACCTTGAATAGAGCGATCATATTGACGAATTCTTCCCTACCTCGTCATGCCTTAAAGCTCACTGAAGAGCATAGTAGGATCATCATTTTGGTTAAGTTCAGTGGTATTTATGGAGCGCAAGCTTGAATGATGACGTGTCGATCTCAATTTAATGACATAGTTAAGAAGCGAAGTGCAACTCTTTCGATGTGCCAAACGTTTAGATGGGATAAGCACGGTTCAAATTGCCTTGACATCGATAGCAGGGTTCTATGAAGCAGATTAGTTCAGCTCTTCGACCCGAGTGACAATCAGTCAGTGAAAACGGCTAAGGGTATTCTTTCCGCCGGAACGACGTTCATTGTTTCGGGCTTAAATGAAGATTAGACACGAATTGATTGCTGAAAGATATCTCTCCAAGGCTGCCAGAAATTAAGAGACAAAGCATTGGGTTGATACCAACCTGAAATTGTGGCTATGACTTCGTTCGTGACTTGAGGAATCTCCCCCGAGACTGGCAGGTCTTCCACTACTTGGTTGTTTGAAGACTCCACCCATGAAACTAATTGTGTTGATGGATCATCGGCGGAAATGGCTTTTCTTGAGAGTCTCAAAAAAATTCCGATGAATACTCCCATGGTGAATACCATGACCACGGCAACTGAACAGAGGCATGGTGGCTTCACCCAGGAAGGCTGGCCAGCTTTGCTGGAGGTTCTCATCTTCAAAACTTTGTCACCATATGTGGCAATTGAGTCATGTATTACTTCAGGTCACGTGGCTTCCATAAATTGACGAACAACCTTGAAATCTATCACAAGATTAGTGTGACTTCGAGAGCAGGACGAGCTATTCTGGAACATAGAATGAAAGGGGTTGGTCTACTCTGTACTTGAACCTATCTCCCTCGATTGTAATGCAAATCGCAGCTCCTCAGTAAAAAACGTCCTGAAGTTCGCAAAACACAAATTCAAACGGATTCGATCACAATTTTCACGCCATGAAGTTACTTTGTGAGCTTCGGATGCAAAATGCCGTTCAATCGTTTCTTTGAGAGTTACAATATTTTGCAGATCTGTGAAGAGCAGAATGTTGTGAATACAGCTATTAGCCCTCTTTCGACGTGCTGCACTTTGGAAGCTTTTTGGACACATTCATCCCTCTCAATGTAGCAATGCATTTGCCGGTCGCGCAAAATCTGCAAATTGTTGTTGCCCAGAACTACATTAGCTTGCAAGTGGAGAGCTTATATGAAAGACAGTTACGGAAAACAAAAAAGATTGTATTAAGAACAGCAGAAGAACAAAAGACCAGCCATATGCTGCACACATGCAGCGGCCATTGAACTTCCAAAAGTTGAGATCGACTGGACCCGCTTGCAAGCTTCACTGCAACCTGGATGCAGGGTGATGACACAATCCAGCCGAAATATATCATCAACAAAATTCCTATTACAGAACATCATGGTAAGAATTTAGTGCATTAGAGAACCCACTCAGAAAACCTCAAGTCATCATTCAAGCAACGAAGCGTAACTCCGCTGCAAATATTGACACCTTTTCAATGATCCTTCCCGAAACCCCATCAGAAAGCATACCTTCTCCACGAGAGACCTCAATGCAAACACTTCAAAAAAACTCAAGAGCCCAGAGTCCTCTTCTTGAAGGTTACTCAAGGAGGTCACTTGAGAATAGCGCCGCTGCATTCACCAAGTAAACACATGCAGCTGCACACGAAAACTGTATTCAACTTCGAAATGTTCCTGCGAGACGTGGTGGGGACGACTTACGGGGGACACATTGCAATGGAAATTATCTGAGGCTCCTCGATTCTAGTAGGTACAGTGAGAGAGAAGCGGGGAGGGATCAATCGTTGACGGTACTGGCAGAAGCACCGGGCCAGTGATAAGCTCACAGAGTCACGCTGCGGCTGCTGCTGGTGAGGAAAGCACCGCCAGCTGGCGCAGTACGCGTCCGGGCAATAAGGCTTGCCTGGAGAATAACCTGCACATGGAGGGACCAAGACAAGGAAGGAAAAATAAAAAATAAAATAAAAACTCCCTGCTGGCCTACACTAGACAATCACTCATCGCTGGTTCCATGTTCTCAGTAAACACACTCGCAAGGCATCATAACATCAAACGGATCCGCCGTCTCGCTGGCTTCGGTTGGTACCCTCGTCACGATTACCGCTCCATTTCCTCCGCTCTTCATATACTGTCCTCAACGCCGGATCTCACACAACTGATTCGTCTCCGTTATAGACTTCTCAACTGTCCGCAAGCGCCAGTCTCAAACGACCCTTGCCTTAACTTCCAGGTTCATAAGTTCGGTTGACCCTGCTCGCAGTGAAGAAAACTACCGCAGTTCTTCATAAACAATCCATGCTTTTCCGGGTGAAGCTTGTATGAAGAAATCAGTCCGGGCTGAGCTCAACTGAACTAAGCTAAATTCTTAGCAGTCCGGGTGCAATGCAACAGGGAGTCAGAGAGCGTTGGCACAGATAGAGACTGTGTCATATGCAAAAAGAGACCAGTTGGAGCGGATCGAACTTGGAAGTGCTAGACTGTGAAAGAGAGAGGAAAGATGCTGCTCGCTTATGCAGTGTGAATTGACAGCAGATGGCAAGATTGGACCAGATCATGCAGTAGACTGGACCCCAAATGAAACCCACCCCATTCTTTTCATGGGAGTCATAAACCCTGAACTGCCCTTCTAGGCAAAGTGGGTGATCCAAGCTTATCAACTGAATTTTTCTGTCTTCCACATCTTCAGCAGATGCAAAGTTGTTGCAGCTCCACCCTTCTTGAGTTTTCTTGCTCTGCTGCATATTGAAACCTGGATGCAAGATTTGGATTTACATTGGAAAGGCATGTTATGGTCCTTAGGGACTTTTGCTCCATAATGAATGACAAATCCAGTGGGATGTTTAACATATTGGACACAGCATTGTCTACGAACATGTGGCAATGTTTCTAAGAGCCGAATTGTACATATTTAAGTACTTGTGAATATAGAAGTCTTTGTCTCATGTGAATAGATTTTTTTAAAAAAAGAAAATACCACTTGTGTTGATGATTTTTTTTGGAATTATATATATATATATATATATATATATTAAGGATATCTTGATAGTAGGTCTAGAACCAATATTTAAAGGACACAAAATAAAGCTATCTCCAAAAATATAGATGCCAAAATTTTATAGGAACTGCTAGGTAGACACCCCCTTTTATTATGAAGACACCTCCATACCATGCACTCCTACATACACACAATAAAACTCTTATATACAGTAAAAAATTTTAGGATAAATTTATAGTAAAGAATTTTCCAAATAAAATTAATAAGCTTTTTTAAGTGAATGAAAGAATTATATGAAATATATTATGAAATTTTGTTAAATTTAATCAACAAAAAAATAAAAAGTATCATAAGGCATTGCACATAAATCTTTTACAATAAATTTATTTTAAAATTTTTTAGTATAAATAAGATTTTTAATGTATATGTGGAGGTGTGTGGCACAAGGGGTGTTTATGCAATAAAATGAGAGTATCTATCTAATTTTTTCCAATTTTATTTATGGAATTTATATACATACAATATTTTTATGTGAAAAAGAGAAGAATCAATGACTATTACAAAGATAATTCTTATGATATTTAATTTAGTTGATGACATATTTTAAATAAAAATAATGATTGATTATCAATTGCAAGGCACTTTAGAACATAAATATCAATATAAATATAATTTCTATAACCATTATCACTTAAATGAGAGTTATTTTTTTAAAAATCTAATTTTTATTTATTTTAATAAGTAAAAATATTATAATTTATATCTTAGTTTTTTTACTAAATTTTAAAATATTTTTTAATATTTTTTCATAATTTTCAGAGAATATTAAACTTCTTGTTAGTAATTTAAATATATTGCACATTTATTAATCTTTTAAAAAATCATAATTTTGACCTCTTTTGATTTAAAATAAAATTCTATTTTTTATATATTTTTGAGTGATATTTAATATATTTAACTGATTAAAAAAGAGCTTGATATATATTTTAAGTGAAATCTTCTATATTCATAGTAACTTTTATATTTAATAAAAACCATTAGTCTATTTGATAATACAATTTATGTCTTCTATTATAGATTTTTTTAAATAATATATATATTTTTTTAATTTGATATTTTTTATAACCATTTTTCTTAGTTTATTAAATATATTTAAAAGAGAATATTTAATCAATCTACCTAAATCTTAAATCAACCCACCTTATTCTAATGGTTCAATCTCTATGACTACTTGGATTTGAGAAAATAAAAAGCTATAAACTTAATAGATAACACCATTCAAATCTTTCTTCTTGCCGATCACTAGTTAAGCACATACCAAGATGATTTAGAATTCATCTTGTATCCTCAGATTTTGAAACACAAGTGCTGCACCAAGGATCTTGACCTCTTTGATTAAAGAATCAATCTTCCTAGACTTTTCATGATAGTCATCAAGGATCTTGACCTCTTTGGTTAGAGAATCAATCTTCCTAGACTTTCCATGACAATCACCAAGGATCTTGACCTCTTTGGTTAGAGAATCAATCTTCCTAGACTTTTCATGACACTAAGGAAGAGCCTTAGTTCGCTTTAATATTTCCATGGGTTAATTTAATATTTCTTATTATTTTTAAAAAATAAAAGAAAATAACAAGTATACTTTTTTATTACTAATTTAAAAATTTATAGTGGATTTATTATATCTGTTACATCAAAATAAGTCTTTTAATTTCTTACATTAGAAAAGCAGTATTGGAATTGACAAAATCTTCATTTTAGCCATAAGTAGTATTTTAAATCTTTCATTTTACTGTATTATATCTATTTTAAATGTCTTTCAAGTGTTCCATTTTTTCTATTTCCACATTAACTTTGTTTTCATATTGTACTATTTTAATCTTTATAAAGTGTATAATGTCGAAAATTACTTTGCAATGCCATGTTTTTTAAAAATAAAACCCAATATCTTCTCCTTAAAGCAAACAAACAAGAAACAAGATGAAAAAAACAAACAAACAAAGCAAAGTAAAAAAGGAGATAAAGTATAAAAACTGGATTAGTTCATAACCACCAATTAGTACAAATAATGCACAGCACCCACTTTCTGGGTCTACAGTTTGTATACTTGTCTGCACAATTCCCTTCTGTCATGAATTGCAACATCTCAATTGCCTACTTGACTGAATTTGAAGCCATTCTTACAATGATGAATCATCCGGAGCATGATGAATCATCCGGTCCACCGTCAATTGGCAGTGTCTAGCAGCCAGTCCTAGTGTCGGGATGACACAAACTCACTGCCAGTCTAACACAGTAAGGCAATGTGGGTGTTTTCTTAAGAAACATCTGAGGCGTGGATTCAGCCGTAACTGCTCTTTTGCTGTTTTCGATTCAGCGATGCTGCAGAATCTCGAAGAAGGCAATGAAGCGGCCCTCTGAGGGATTTCACCAACCTCTCTTATTCTCTCTCTTTGTGGCTTTCTCTATGATTTCACATAGAAGATCCTGGTACTAGCTAATTTGTAACCGACTCACTCAACCTCGACAATCTGCTGAGCAGTTTGGTTCCAACCTGGTGAAAACTTCACGGTTCAGGCTTTGCCACTTGGCACATTGAAGATATTTGGAATACGCACCTCTAGTTTAATGATTGTAGGACCAGCGTGATAATTCAGGGCCATGACCTTGATCGCAGATCGTGATCAGTGTACAAATTCAAGGGTTGTTTTTGAGTTTTATGACCTAATTGACAGAGTTGTTGCTCAACTGCTGGGCATAGCAGCCACCAAAGGTTCAAGTATGCTGCCGTGCGGATGCGGCAGTTTCGGAGTCACGCGGCAAGCAGGTAAAGGTACGAGTAAGAGCAAGTTAACAGCTGTTGCTTGAATGCAGTAGGGTCACGAGCTTCGTAACGTTCCTGGGTCGCATTCCTTGGATAGTAAGGATCCTCAGTTGTGATCTCTGCGCCGAGCCTCGTTATATTCCTCAGTTTCTAGCTTGGTGTTTAGGGAAATTCTTTGGACCGTCTTTCCTCGAAATTTAAATGTCCGACTTTCTATGCCTCACTTACGGCAGACTATGACAGTGAAATCTTGCGAGTCGTTGAGCCGCTTTGCAGAGCTAGGGTCGTCAATGGCTGATTGAGTGCCTCATCGATGCATCAATCTTACACACTACCAAATGTACGAAAGAACTCAGTCTTCCCCATCTCAGTTGTTTCGACAACTTTGTGAATAGTCTCCTGCTCATTGCCGTGGATCCCACCTCCTATAAGTTCCTTCATCTCTAATGAATTGTACTGTGCTGCTTTTCCATAGCGTAGTCTTGATAGTGTACACAAAGATGTGTACTCAGCTTGTTCATTGAACAACACATCGATCCATCATCTAAGGTTAATTCGTAACTTTAAGGTAAATGTGGAAGTGCCAAAGCATTTATTTGGGGGCAAAAAGTAGACATTGAAACTTAAAAGTGACAAGTACTCAATAACCAAAGTGACTGCTCTCGTGTACACTCTTCAATTGTCATAGTCAAGTATACTTTTGCACTTTTGTACTATTCTAGGCCTTTTCATACGTTGACTCTCTTTCTTCCCAATCACTCTCAGTGATGTTTCAGGATAACGTAATCGATGTACAGTCCTCCTGGAAACAGACTTACATAACCCGTTGCGGTTGGTACTGTCACGGAAATGATGGTCTTTCAGCTTCTTATAGACAGAATTTGAGTCATCAAGACGATTTGTTTTCTCTAATGGGCAATCAGATGGGTTACCCATCACCTTATAGGATGCCGAGTAACACAATCATCCCGCTGGAGGCGAGTAAACCATGGCCTTGCGATCTACCTTAAAGACCTAGTTCCAAGTTTAGTAATGACGATGTAGTGAATAAAAGCCTTGGAGCATGCTGCAGAATAGCACAGATTAAATCCTTGTTACTAGGACTTCTGGCTGTCCAGTCTATCAAACAGACCAAGTATGCTAGTTAATGTAGTCGATCGGGATAATTATAACGTCTCGGTCTGAGGCTCGTTGCATCCAGCCATTACCATTGATGATTTGGTGCACGGTTACGCAGTAGTAAAGAACTAACGGAGGCACACCTAACGCAACCAGCAATTATACGAAGAGGTGTTTGTTCTGGTACATTTGGTGGTATACCACGAGGTTGTTGGCAAATTAGCAGGTAGCTGGAATGCGAAAGTGTTGCTTGGTCGAGGCTCGAAATATCTGTTTATGGTTGGATCCTACCAACTCTACGCAAAGTCCTCATACGTGGCGAGCAAGCGGACTGTCCCTGTACTACTCTTTGATCGTGAAACATCTGACGATTTAGTTTCAGCTGCAAAGACCCGGCAATCTCAACCCCTAACATCAGTCGAAGACTGCAATGCCGCCAACTGCTACTGACACATAAAGGACTGTTCCGTTCACACAACCTTTGCAATCGCGTCAAGGTCTCAAATATCAGCTGCAAATCTGCAACGGAAGCCTCGAGTTCAACGTGAAGAGCACATTGAAGCAACAAGAACACAGGGATCGACATACACTGTTCCAATGCAATGGTTTCACTATTTCTGTTGTTCATGACGCCTTCAGTGGTCGTAGCGTCGCATGCTAGCTACAGTACTGTCATCACGGCTCCAGTAAACCCATTGAATTGCGTTTGGAAAGGACCATTGTTTCACACGTGAAGAGGGAAAGAGAGTTACTACCACACACACGCGGCACCTGCTCGGACTGCAACAAAAACAAAACGTCGACAATCGATCTTCAAGCCATAGCTTTCCGTTTTCCGAGCGTGGTGGTGGCATGCAGCGACGATTGAGAACTATTTGTGACATGAGTGGGTGGGTTTTCCAAAACAGAAATCATGTTTTGGAAAAAAAATGTCCTTGTACCTACCTCTACACCCATACCTTAGAGCTCTCCTCCACATTTGACTATATCAATTTTATAAAATTTATGGTAGAAATATCAAAGATAGCACATTTAGTTGGTTTTTGGTTTCATTCATGCATGGTTTTTAAGTATTTTGTCCAAGGTTGTTGAATGTAAATTATATTTTAAGTACATGCAAGAAAAACACATAATAGATTAATTTTCTTTTTGTAATTCTCATACACTATGATATAATAGTTGTATAACTAATTGTATACATTAAATAGAATTAGCTACCATAAAAACAAAATTCTATATTATAATGGTGTAACATTATTTTTTTGTTGTGTAGTAAAAAATATCAATATTTTAATTATTTTATTTATTAATTTTTATAATTATACTTGAATTAATTTTTTTTAAATCATATTAAATATAATACCAAATTTTTAAAAATAATATCAAATATTAAAAATCTCTTTTTATACTCTTGTTTTATAATAAATTTGACAAAAAATAAAGATGGTTAAAAATAAAGATGGTTAAATTATCTTGTTGTATAATAAATTTGACAAAAAATTTATATTTTTAACCATCTTTATTTTAATTTTGATATTATATTAAGAGATTTGATAGTTAAAGATACTTATATTATTTAAGCTTTTAGAAAAAAATTTAAGTAATTCCAAAAAAATAGAAATCTAGTAGATATATACTGTTTTTTAAAAAATATAATTAAAAAAAATTCTATATACAAGTTAGATCTATATATGTCTTTTTATGTGTAATAAAAATATAAATACTTCTTGTAATAGTCATTTATATTTATAAAACTACTAATAAATTATTCTAAAACTTAGATGCTTGTCTTACACACTTTTTAGTCCACATAAAATTCTCATATATTATTTATTTTAATTAGCATGCATAGAGGCAAGACTAAGACAACCTCTAATCTTATCTATACTTGTTTTCTACTCTAGTCTTAGTTCAAAACTCTCCAATCTCTTTATACTTAATAATAACTATTCTAATATCTTTTTATTACAAAAACATACTTTTTTTTTTCACTTATTTTTTAATTTTTTAATTTTTAAATATATCTAAAAAAATTAATGTCTTTAATTATTTAGTAAGAATAAATAAAATAAAATCAAAAGTAATTTTTTTAGCAAATATATATATATATATATATATATATATATATATATCTTAAATCATTAAACCAATTAAGACATTGTGCATTATCTTCTTTTAAAATCATATTATGTTCATTTTATTTTTTTTATCTTTTTTTATTTTTATTTTTATGATACTTTTATAGAATATAAAAAAAATTTAATATAAAATAATATTCCTAATTGTGATAAAATTAGCAAAAATAAAGAATATTATAATATAAATTTTTAAAAAATAATAAAATTGATGCTTGTTATGCATCAACTTTATTTACCACCACAACCAACTTTCAAAGTAATTAGTCATAAAGATATAAAGATAAAAGAATTAAAAAGTATCTTTAATAGTTTTATTACCTCAAATAACTTTCATAATTACAAATCATCATGGATGTTTAATAATATCTATTTAAGAATCAAAAGTTGTTCATTTTAAGAAATTTTAGTAGTAATTAGTTCAACTTTTAAAGATTCATTATTGAATATCTTAGATATTTTTCTAGAAAAATCTTAATATATTTATAAAAAATATAATTCAATTTATATAACTACAAACAAGATTTGGATCTTATGATAAAAAAATTATTTTATATTTGTATATGCTTTATAATTTGAATAATAAAAAATTAATATTAAATAAAATAATATTATATTCATTTAAAAAATTAATTATTTAATTTTTAAGATTTTATTCTAGATCTTTTAAGTTTATATATTTAAATTTTTATAATTAAAATGCTTAATTGTCTATAGAATTGGCACATTTTAACCTTATACAAAAGATATTGTTAAACAAAAATATTACCAAGTTACTTTTTATTAATATCAATCAATAGTATCAATTTTAAATTGATACTTTATCTAATTAAAGATCATATTATATATATATATATATATATATATATATATATATCAAAATATATATCAAAATTTTAAAAGAATTTCTTTAAGATTTTAAAATTAAAATTAAAATTTTTAAAATTTTTAGTTCTTAAAATAATAAACAAATCAAACATATATCTGGGGGCAACAAATATCTGGGGGCGCTTTGATTTTAACAAAGATGGTCCTTTGAACGGTGATGTCAAGCAAGATTATTTTGGTGATGGAATTGGAGCAGCAAATGACACTGCCCAGCTTCATAATCTGAGAGCTTCTCATCTGGTCTTTACAGAAGAGGCTAAAAGGGAAGCTCAAATACTAAACTGCTCATGAGGCAACAATCTTTGTTGCTCCCCTTGTGTGTTGGAAGATTGCCTTGTGCAAATTCTCATTCATGCGGTGTGACTTGCCGTTGCAGAATTGAGGTTTTCGCAAATTGTTTCTTACGGAGACTAGAATAAGCCCAGTAGTGTTGTCAACACAGCCATGCCAAGATAAACTTACAGGACATTAAAGAGTTGAGATCCAATCTCTTTACGTACAAAGAGAAGCTTCAGCGAATGAAGATATTGCTGGTGTTGGATCCTAAAAGTGGGGAGTATCAAGAGATGGAACACTTGTCATCAAACTCACTTGTTTTAGACAAGTGCTGGTTAATTTGGGATTCACACTTAAGCTAGATTAGCTGCTGTAATGTATCACCTCATTGCATGAACCCCAAAAACAAAATAACTTGATTTTTACTATTTTTTAACAATTAACTTTTGAGTTCCTTCCTACCCACTCAATCAAGATTCTTATTATTTATAGCTAAATTTAGTGATCACATTTTATTCTATTTCTTGAATTTTAAATTTTGAAGTTTTAAATTAGTTGGATTCACTTGAAAAGTAGATTAAAATTTATTAAGGGTAGACTTTGTTTAAGGTTGTTAAGCTTTATAGTTGCTAAGAATTATCAATGTTCATGGTTTATTAGAATTTTTTAGAGTTTAATACTTATTAAGATTTTATTAAAAACAAAGGATTTACAAAGATTTAGAATTTTTTAAAATTTAGATTTTACTTAGGATCTATAATTGTTAAGATTTAAAACTATTTAGACTTGTTAAGACATAGAGTTCATTAGAATTAGTTAAGATTTGAATTTTAATTAGAACTTGCAAATACTTAAGATTTATTTAGAATCTATGATTTAGGATTTAAGCATTATTTCAATATTTGGTACTTAAAATTTGCATTAGAAATAACTTAAGATATTTTTAATAAAAACCTTTATACATATCAAAGACTAATTATTAATAAAAAAATGTATTATAAAATAAAATAAAAGTTATCAAATTTTTATTTTTTAAATTTTTATTTTTGTATTTTTTACTAATTTCTTTACAAACTTTACTTCAATAAGATAAAAAATTAGTAATTTGAAATTTTATATTAAGAATTATTGTATTAAAAATTGTAAGATAAATTATTATAATGCTAAGACTTTTTAAAGATGAAAATAAAATTAAACATCTTTAAAAAAAAAATATTTTTTCAATAAATAATCAAATATAATATTTTTAGGATAATAATATCAAAAATAGATTTTTAATATTTTATAATATTATTAGAAGTAGATATTATATCTAATAATATTCTAATTATATTATTTGAAGATAGTTGTAAACACTTCAATAATAATCAAAGAAGTAGATAGTCTTTTTGTTAAAAAATACAATACTATTAATGGCTTAAAAGACTTATCAACTACATTTGTATAAAATATAAATAAAAAAATATATTTTAAAGATAATTTAGAATACTTTATAATTTTACAAACTTCTAAAACTATTTAAAATCTTACCGTTCTTAATTAAAATAATTTATAAAGAAGAAGGTAATATAAAAGTTTTTATTCTATATAAGTAAGTTGAAATAAATTAAATAAAGTAGAAATAAATAAAAGAAAATAAAAATATATTATATTGATTATTTCTTTCTTAAAAAAGTTTATAAAAGTTGTTGGAATATAGATTAAATCTTAAAAGATCTTTAGATATACTATGTGGTTATAAAAAAATCTCCCAAAAAATCTCTAGATCTAAAAAGCTACTATAAAGATATTTTATAATATAAATAATTGGCCTTATGGTTTTACTAAGTTTTTGCATGATTTTTTTAATAGCTAATATATATAGAGAGATAAGATTAAAGCTATCTTTAAATTTTCTAATATTTTTTTAATATTCTAATCTTAATTTAATAATTTTTAGTTCTTTTATATTTAAAAATAGCCATTCTTTTATATATATTTCAAAATATAATTTTAATCTTTTTATAAAATATTTTACATTCATATTCTTAATAA
Source organism: Physcomitrellopsis africana (assembly GCA_036785485.1). NCBI lineage: Eukaryota > Viridiplantae > Streptophyta > Bryopsida > Funariales > Funariaceae > Physcomitrellopsis > Physcomitrellopsis africana. The sequence continues at coordinate 109,936 of JAWRVF010000474.1, read as the reverse complement.
TAATGGTTTGAATAATTTATCTAAAAGTGCTCTAAATAAAATTTATTTCTGTTTTTATTCATATAATATTTAGTTTTTAATCAAGTAAATATTTTAATAATATTTTAGAAAAATATTAGAAATATAAATATTTTTTAGAAAAAAAGAATATAGATATTTTATATGAATATTGTCCATATAATTTTGCACTTGATCTTCAAGAAAAAATTAAATTTCTAGATATATATATATATATATATATATATATATTTATTTCATATCAAATGAATAAAATTATATATTAGATGAATTTACTAATTTAAAGATGTTAAAAATAAAGATATTAAAAAAAAAATTAAAAAAAAAAAAAACTTAATATTCAATTTATTTATGGTAGAATTTATTATCATTTACAACATGCATATAGGAATTTAAAATATTTATGGTAGAATTTAGTATTATTTACAACATGCATATTGGAATTAAAAGAAAAGGTAGGATCAACAAATATGTAAGATGGAATACATCCTACTTAATCAATATTTAATTAATTTATAAATAGTCTTTAAGAGATTAAGCTACTTTAATAATTATCATGAATGTATAATAAATATATTAAATTGATAAAATTTTAATTAATTAATAATAAAAATATTATATTTTTTATAAATTTTTTATAAGAGTATAATTTTTTTTTATTTTATAAAAAAATTATAAATTTAAATTTATAGCATTGAATATATACTTTTTAATCTTAAAAATCAACAATATAATTATTTAATTATAATTTAGTATTATTATTATTATTAATTATTATTATTTTAATATATATATATATATATATATATATATATATTATAAATATCTATCAACATATAAAAAATATTAACTTGAAAAATATTTAAAACTACTAACTTTCATAACAACATAGTGGACAATATTTAAGAAATGTTATAAGACTATAATTCTCATTTTTTTAAATATCATTGTTATTTTTGCATAAAAATTACAAATTTAAGTAAAAATCAAAATAAATTAAAATATTTAATTTTTTGTTATTAACAAATTAGTTATTGAAAAATATTCTGATAACTTAGGAACAACATTACAAAATATCACAAAATAATACTTCTCTATCTATCTATCTATATATATATATATATATATACACACATTTATATAATACTTCACATACATATGTACTTTTAAAGTTTATCTCTACACAATATCATACAACATAATTCACACTATAAGCAGCCTATTACCGGCACACCGTAAGAAGTACAAATGAATTATCCATGGCGTTCTCTGTGGCGTCAGTTGTAAGGATAAATGACTAGAAAATTTGGATCTGATGTTGCAGCTCCATTACAACTGCATGCAATCTCGATTAGTATGTATTGCTTCATTTTCCACTACAGTATTGTATCACAATCTGCAAACATTTACCTCTTACTTTCAAACGCTTGACTGTGGGTTTGTGCTTCAATGCTGCACTGGCTCCTTCAGCCTACAAGGTTCGAAGCTCTATAGAACCTTTCGCCACTTCACACGCGTCCCATCACATCTGCAACACAAACTCATGTAGAAGTGGGGAGTTTGTTGCTGCTTCATATCGTGATTCATGAGTCGTAGACATGTCGAGAATGTGATTACCTGATGCTCTGTAAGTTGCAATGATATCCTATTATGTAAGTGGTGCTGACGATGATCTATACTAGAACTTTCCGTTGTCGTTGCGAACGGTGCGGGTTGTGGGTGTAAAACCAATACAGGTAGACAGTAAATCTGGAGGTGATCAGATTGACTCTAGCCTCAGTATGCTCGGACGCACTTCTTTGTTCTGCTGTTGTACTTGTACCCCTTCTTGCATTGCTGTCCACACCTGCTGTCCCTGCGGTTGATCGTTCGCAAGCAAAAACCACAGGTCAGTCGTTTACCGAGACGAAAACTAGGTTCTTTCACTGTGAGCAGAGACCTCATCACATGGATCCACACGCAGCGGATTGATATGAAGAGAGCCAAAGAATCCAGAAGTGAGTTCGGACTCGAATGTTGAGGGAATGTACCGGCATGTGGCCTCCCCGTTGTGCAGAGTGAGAGGGCAAACTTTGCCACACCTGCCGCGATTCTTGATGTCATTTCTCACTCTCCTCTCGCAGCCGTTGCTCCATTTGCCGTCGCAATTCGCCCACCCCGGCTTGCAAGCGTAATCACATTTACTGCTTTTGCACTTGGTGACGTCATTTGCAACCGCCTTGCACTCACACCCATTGCCGACGTAAATGTCGCAGTTCGCCGATCCGGCCTTGCAAAAGTCGTACTTGCAGCTGCCCTTGTTGCAATACGTGACGCGATCTGGCGCCTCGACGCACCTCCTACCGCACGCACCGCAGTTCCAAACGTTACTGCCCTTGACCTCAATCTCGCAGCCATCTCTGATGAATTTGTTGCAGTCCTTCCTCCCGATAGGGCACGCATAAGTGCAGTTGCCTTTGTTGCACTTTATGTCAGTACTAGGATAGAAATTGCACACGTACTGGCAACTGCCGCATTTGAACACGTCCGAGTCCGTGTTCTCCTCGCACCCATCCTCCCAGTTGCCATTGCAGTTTGACCACCCGGGGTTGCAGGAGTACTCGCAGGTCCCATTCTTGCATAAGAAGAGATTGTTGGTCCTGCCAGCACACTCGCTATCGTTGACGCACGCTGCATCAGCAAAACCTGCAACAAGACACAGCACTTCAGCATGGTCCCACGATTCGACCACCGCAACAGAAGGTCTACACCACCGAATCACGATGCAGGCCTTAATAAAAAGAAAACTGAGACCAGAGAGACAGAGAGTGAATTCACCTATACAGATCGAAACCAAGGCGGCAACCAGTATCAGGCTCGCATGTTGCCGAAGGGAGGCCACTGACGGTCAACATTACTGTGCACCTTTTGGTCGTCGTGGGAGTACGGAATGGTCCGAATTGCGATCTGAGGACGATGAGATGAAAAGGCTAATCACTGGATGTGGATTAGCCTTTTCATCGTACTTCCTTAAGAGCTGTTTCCGGGTTTGACTTTGGGCATCCGTGGGAATCTTCCTACAGGGCCCAGTTTGACTTTCAGGTGCTGCCAGCTCAACTTCTCGGCAGCTATTTGTGAACCAGATTGTCAATGTCAAGGCTGACAGTTGCATGGGGACTGGTGAGTATTGCAATCTACACGAAGCTTGAGTTACTCAGTGATGAGTTTGCAGAGGCTCTCAGAGTTGGAATGGACTGTATTGCTAAGACCTGAACAGTGGAGGGTAAGTTTATGTCGGTAGGCATTGTGGGCGTTGCAGTGGTCGATCTCGCAGATCAGGTACAAGCTCGCACCCAGTCATCCATGCGTGTCGACAGGGATGGATGCCGCGTAGCTACGTCACATTTTGTGTGGAGCTCAATAATGGGCAACCAATCGTTGGACTGCTTAAAAATATTGGCAGTAGGGGTTGAGGGTGTAGGGTTTCAAAATAAAACAAAATAAAATTCTGGGCAATTAGGCAGCCATTTGGATTTTCTGTTCATCCAGATGATTACCTACTCTTCTGCAGCCGTGTAAGTTGGCCTGATTAATGGGCAACAACAACACTAGAGCTATGCATGATTGTTGTTAGTAATTTAATTTAATTATTGTAATATATATATTTTTGGAAGTATATAAAAAATGACAATAGTTGTGAATATAATCACATCATTATAAACAGTAAATAAAAAATAATGTAGTGTTGGTTTTTATAATTCTAAATATCAATGAGGTTTATTATTCTAATTTGAAATTTTAAAAAATTTAATTTCAATTCTTGATTTTTTTATTATAATATATTTTTAGTAAAATTTCTAAGAATTTTAATTTATAGAGTTTTTAAAAATATATTCCTAAAAAATATAATTATAATTAATAACTTGAAAAAAAAATAAAAATAAAAGTTGAATCAATAAATAAATCTAAAAATTTATCAATTAATAAGAAGTTTTATGAAGATTAATTTTATTAAATAAAATTTAAATAACTTATTTTTATATTTTATATTATTGATAGTAAGAAAATTAATATATATATATATATATATATATATATATCATTGTAATAAATATTTCTTCATAAAAAAAAATTATTTAAGAAGATTTGATATTAAAAGCTATAAAAAAATTATTATTATGTAAGAATATATATATAATTTATATTAATATAGCATTATTTACTATTGAAAAAAAAATAGTAATTAAAAAAATATCATCAATGAAATGTATTGACTTTTATTGATGCATTTGCTAGATTCTTGGATGGCTCCTATGTGCATTCATTAATATCGTATCCGCGCCAATACACAAGATATTTCAGTCAATTTCGACGCCGCCTTGAATCTAAAATCTCTTCAACCTCAAATTTTTCATCATTGTCTACTTCTGTAAGAGGCGGTGGCATTTGTCTTCTTCCTTGTATATCCACTGTCTTGTATGGCTCGAGTAGTGACAAGTGGAATACATGATGGATCTTCATGGACTCCGGTAGGTATAATCGATATGCAACTAGATTGATTTGTTCAAAAATAAGAAAAGATCCAAGCCTACGATAATCCAACTTATCACAAAGACGAGTAGTCTTGATATTGCAACGAAGTAATCATACCTTGTTCTTCATGTTGAATTATGGTTGTTCCTTGCAATACACATCTGCATTTACTTTTTGTCGTTCTTTAGTTTCTTTTAATTGCACCTTCATTATTGCATGTAGCTGTGACAAATGATTTGCCAAATCTTCTGCCGTTGAATTATCAACTTTTGAAAAGTCAAAAATATCAAGCCGTAGATAGTAACCATAATTGGCAAAGAAAGGTGTTTGTTGCGTAGAAGAATGTATCGTATTATTATAAGCAAACTCTGCCAATGGTAGAAGAGCTGTCCAATCATCTTATTGATAGTTGATCGTATACCTTAATTATTGCTCGAAGACTTAATTCACGCGCTGTCGGGTAGAGAGAATTCGCCTTGGGAAAACGCCGGGTTCCTAGCTGCTACTAGAACTAGCAGGGAACATGAGAGGTAGCCGTGCAAGTATGTTCTATACTTGCACAATATTTCTTCAAGCTTTCAAGTTATACTTGTATTATACTTGTACAAGTCTTGTACAAATATAAAGTATAAATACTTGAATAATACTTATACAAATACTTGTATAAATACTTTTATAAATCCTTGGTATAACATTTGTACAAATACTTGTATAAATCCTTGGTATAATACTTGTACAAATACTTGTACAAATATTATGTATAATACTTGTACAAATACTTATACAAATATTATGTATAATACTTGTAGAATACTTATAGAATACTTATATAAATACAAGTATATATACTTGTATAAAAAGTATAAGCAAAGTATGTATGTATTCAAGTATACCTCAAAATACAACCGCATATGAGGAATACAAGTTATACAACAAGCTGAAACTAAATAAATCACTAAAAATTCATCCAAAGGTCGAATCAAGCGTGCTTACAGCCTATGGAAAGCCAATAATCCATTGTAAAACATATCAAAATTTCACAAATAGATGACTTACCATTTAAAAGTTATGGCTAAAAGAAGTAGGCGCTAAAATTTCCAAGCAAATGCAAAGGCAGCAAAGCTCCTCTTCACTTCAGCCTTTGTTGTGATCACTTCCCTTCTCCAAATTGGACATGCAATAGCTTTTTAGAAAGCTCACTCCATCATCTAGCTTGCTCTAAAATTTCGCATGCATGCCTCTCAAACTCCAGATTTTGTAGCTAGTCGATTCTACTCTTCAAACCCTAGCAATAATTTTCCCTCTTTGACACTTCACGGCTCATAAAACTTTCATCAAGCTCCAAATGTATTGATTTTTGTTTTTATGGAAAGCTTACATAAGCTATTATAAGCACCTAAAATATCAAAAAGATTGAAGAGACTGTCCAACTTGGGTGGTTGAACAAAGTCTCTGCCCCTCTTCGTCGGGTGGCAGCAAACCCTTTCCCACTCTCAAGCTCACAACTTTTGCTCTCCAACTCCAAATGCTACAAGAGATGTCTTGATAGATAGCTAGCACAATCTTCCACACTCTCTATAAATTTCACTAAGAAAGAGTTGAAATCAAACTTGCAGTGGCAGCTCGAAGTTTCTGCCCCTCTTCGTCGGGTGGCAGCAAACCTCACTCTACTAAAACAAGCATAACTTTTTGTTCACAACTCCAATACAAGCAAGTGAGTAGGTTCTAAAATCCTCACAACTTGAAGAACACACCCACCAATTTTCACTACAAACACTTCTATCTCCTCGGAGCTATCTCTCTCCAAAGTTCACTATTCAAAACTCCTTCTCCTCTCGGTCTAACAAGAGGAGTATATCTCCCTTTCTTTCTATATTAGACTATGAGACGCCCACATGGGCAGCCAAATCCTATTGGATGGGCCTTATTCACCCCATGCTCTTCTTTCTTACCCTTCATAAGGTCCATTCTACCTCAAAAGTCAACAAGAAAGGTAAACAACCTTTACCTTTCTTCTAATTACAAAAGAGTCTATTTTAGGATATAAATAAGGTAGGAACAAAACAAATAGCCATCTTAATTCACTAACTAAGTGGCTATAATAAATCCTCTCCTTATAATATCTTCTAAAATAACTTCTAGCACTCACACATATATTAACAATAGATACAAGATTTTTAATATTTTTATACACTGCACGTAAATACAGTACGACAGCGCTCTGTTTATCCATCAATTTATGGATGAAAAGCTGAAGATAACTTTATGTCCACTTTTAAGATCTTGAAAAAAGTTCTTCAAAATCTTGACACAAATTGAATTCTCCTATCCAATATAATATGCTTAGGTAATCCATGATAGCGATAGATAATATCAATGAAAAGTTTAGTTGTTTCTTTACTTGTGATAGATTTTGTGCATGGCACAAAATGTGCTATTTTAGTGAACCGATCTACTATCACAAATATAAAGTCATAAGATCTTAAATTTTAAAGATCTATCATAAAATCCATAGAAATAGAAGACCATGATTGTTCTACAATAGATAATGGCTGAAGAAGTCCAAAAGGTCGATGATGAGGAATCTTGGATCTTGAGCATATATCACATGATTGTACAAAGTCTTTGACTGCCTTCCACATTTGAAGCCACCAAAAATTGCTTGATATAAGTTCTAAAGTCTTATTGTATCCAAAATGTCATGTCGTTGGAAAATTATGACGTGCTTAAAGAATACGTAAACGTGCTTCTCCTTCTCGAACATATAGACATCTTTCAAAATATAGTAGATTATTTTTAAACTCGAATTTAAAATCATGAGTATTAGAAGAATTATTCTTGATATTATAAACAAAAGGATCTAAGGACATACTTGACTGAATTTGCTTGAGAAAAGTTGAATCAACAGTCAATGTTGATTTCATTGCTCAAAGATGAAATTGCTCTGGTTTTAAGAGGGTTGTTCTTTGTTGCTCAAAAGTTGTATCTCCTTCTTTTGGTGCAAAATAAAAATATTTAGAAAGGGCATCCGACAAATCTTATTGTTTTTCTGGCCAATAAGTGATAATGAACTCAAATCTTGACAAAGACATATTCTAATAAGCTTAACGATGATTCAATACGCGTGTCGACATGGAATACTCAAGGTTCTTATAATTCTTACATACGGTGATTAGATTGGAAGCGCCTTCTAGATAATAATGTCATTCTTGAAAGAAATCCATGATTGCAAGAAGTTCTTTGTCGTGGATTTTATAATTAATCTCGGCTGTTGAGAATTTTATTGAATAAAAAGCTATTGGATGAAGTTTGTCATCTGTTTCCATTTGTGACAAAATCGCATCCAAGGCAAAGTCTGATGCATCTGTTTTTATAAAAAATGCCTTAAAAAAGTCAACACAATACAAAATTGGTGCAAAAACAAACAATATTTTCAGAGCTTCAAATGTTGCTTCCGCTTATTGATTCCATTGGAGTTTGTCTTTACAAGTCAAACGTGTAAGTAGAGCTATAACTTAAAAGAAGTTTTTGATGAAGATCCGATAATGATTGGCAAATCTCAAAAAGCATTGGATATCTTTTACCGTCTTTGGAATCTTCCAAATTATGATTGTCTGGATTTTCTTAGGATCCATCATGAGACCATCATTTGAAATGATATATCCTAAGAAATCAACTTGAATAGTGTGAAATACACACTTTTTTATCTTGGCATACAATCCCGCATCTCTAAGTTTTTGTAATACTTGACAAACATGTATTTCATATTCTTCTATGTTCTTAGAATAGATCAAAATATTGTCTAGATAGCACATGACAAAATTGTCTAGGAACTCACAAAAAATATCATTCATGACATGTTGAAAAGTAGCTGGTGCATTCGTAAGTCTAAAAGGCATGATATTATTTTTAAAATATCCGTACCTGGTTTGAAACATAGTTTTCTATTCATCTCCTTTTTTGATGCATATTAGATTGTATGCTCCTCTTAGATCTATTTTTATATAGATCTTAGCTTGATTTAACTGTTCAAAGGTAATGGATATTTGTTCTTAATTGTGATCTTGTAAAATCTTTGATAGTTAATACACATTTGCAATGATCCATCTTTTTTCTTCACAAATAGAATTGGAGCTCCTGCTGGAGATTTAAAATGGCATATGAAATTCTTGGCCAAATTCTAGTCAATATACGCCTTGAGTTCAGCCAACTCATCTTATGATAAACTATAGATTGGTCCAAATGGTGGCTGAGTTCGTTCCTTCAGGTCGATTGAACAATCATATGGACGATGTTCCGGAAGGATATCTACATTTTTTTTTTCAAAAATATCCTGATAATCTAGATATAGGCTTAGAATGCCACTTAAAGTCTTTTCACCATAAAAAATGAGTGTGGCATAAATAGCAAAAGTTGATCTTTCTTCTGCTGCATGTATAAAAGCTTTTGTTTTAATAAGTATGGATTTTATTATATTAGACTTATAGCTTTTTACTTGGTCGGCAAGATGTTTAATAATATTCTGAGAAAAATCAACTCTACAATAATTCCAATCTATTTGAGGCTTATATTTTTTTAGCCATGATAAACCTAAAATAACTGGATTAGATGGAGATTTAATTATGTCAAAGGTTACGTAATTATTATGACTATCTTTTGTTATTTTTTTAGGATGGATTTCATGAGTGACATCTTCAGAAGACAATAAGCGACCATCTATGACTTCTATATATACGGGTTTAGTTTTTTGTACTAAAGGTATTTTACAATTCCTAACAAATTGTTCATCTAGAAAGCATGCTAAGCCTCTTGAATCTAATAAGGCAGAGGCTCTATAGTTTTTTGGTCTTAAATATACATCTATTATAAAACAAAGAGAGGGTTCTTAGGAGAAAATAGGACCTTCACTAGGAATTATACAAGATTCTAACTACACGGTGTTGTACTGTAATTACTTACAGTATGTAAAAATTAGTTAAAATATATTATATGTTTATGAATCTAGATGTGTATTAGAATGGTTAGTAAGCTAAATTAAAAATGGTTGATAGAAGAAACTTTATTTTATTTTATTTTACTTATTTTAGTTATGATATTTAAAAATTATAAGATCTAAATGTTTAGTATGAAGCCTTGAGAGAAGGTGGGGACTTAAGGATGAAAATTTAAGCTAGTAAGAGGCTAATTGGGAGGGATGAAATCAAGCCATGGTCGGATGAAGGCAAGGAATAGGGAACTTCATCCCTATTGGTCGAATACCATGCCCAATGGGCTTTGAGGAGGCTGCCCGCGACCTTAATAGGGGTTTTCGGCGACTTCAAAAGGGGAATTTGCAATTTTAGAGGAAGGGTTGTAAAGTTTAGGGTTTTGGGTATAGTTTGAGAGGAAATTTTAGGCGATTTGGAGTTAGGGTGAAGAAGTTATACTTGTTCAAAGTTAAAGAGCGGATTTCATACATACTGTCACTCTTTTGAGATTTCGCGGAGTTGTACGGAGGCTTTTGGAAATCGGACGGTGCGATTGGAAAGGTGATTTCAAGATCTATGTCTATTATACAAAAATTCATAAGTTTTGAGTTTAGACAAAGGAGATATGAAGAATTGAAGACAGTGCATCCAAATCCAAGGCAGTAAGCACACCGTGTTGTTAATAGTTATGCTTTGAGCCATAACTTGAGTTTTCAGACGAAATTTTGGCTCAAACTTCTTGGAGAATGTGACATTTTGTGTTAAGAAGCTATACATATGAATTTCATGGAATTTTAGCTTATAGTTTGTGAGATATAAAGAATTTTGTATGAGGGTGTATAAAGACAAGGGTTTCAAGCGACTGTTAGGGTTTTTAAGATATCTCAAGATCCGCAATGAATTTGCAGTTGAAAATTGTTGTAGAGATTGATAATAATACAACAGTACTTCATGTAAAGTTTTATCATGTTTGGACGGTCGGATCAGGAGATATGAGATGTTGAAGTTCGGGAAAATTTCCACATAAAGATATATAAGGTTTTAGAGGATTTTATCACACTTTGGATGTTGTTAGTTACTTGAGGCTTATGTATTTGATGTAATTTCTCAAAAGGAAAAAATACATATATATAAACTTTGATTTTTCCTCATTTTTGAAGCTTGATTGAGAAATTAGTGACAGCTAGAAGCCCAGCGCTTTCTTAAGGCAAATTCTCTCTACCTCGACAACGGTCTCTATTGTGACTAGACAAATTCGTTTTCCGACATGTTGTCTTCTTTGATAGTCGTACTCCTCATTTTATAATTGTGTTGTTTCTTCGGAAAATCTTGAGCAGTGTGCTTAGATTCCCTACAATATAAACATAATCCTCCTTGACGACACCAAATCTTTTCTTGTTCAATAAGAGGTTTAAAACATACCGTATCAATTTGCATGTCTTCTACTTTCAAATGTATGTTTTGTGAGGACGTTGATATTGCTATTGAATAATAATGTTGAGGCTTTCTTGTACAACTCTTGGATCAAAACTCAAAAAATCGATTGTGACATTTCACAGCAAAATCAATTGCTTGGCTCAATGTTTGAGGATCGAGTAAATTAAGCATTAATTTTTTTACCTCATATTATAATCCGTAGAAAAATTGGCTAATGAGTGCAGCATCATCCCACTTGATAATACAATAGGAAGGAAGGTGTCTACTCTCTCTTCAAAAAATGCAGAATAATACACTCAAAAGAAAAAATTCTAAAAATAATATTAGTTTAGAAGTGGATATTCTACAACTTCTAAAATACTTATGTCTTATCAAGAGAAAGAGATAATCCACTCTTAATCAAGAAAAGACAAAGCTCTGATATTATATGTGTACTCTTGTCAATCTGTCAAGGAAATGAACTAGAAAAAGATGTATAATCTAATGAAAATTGTATCAAAGAAAAGTCACAAAATAGAAATAAGAAAGTATGTATATTCAAAGGAAAATTGGAATGGCTATTGCTAAAGACTAGAAACATGAAGACTCTTAAAACTAGACTAGGATCAGAAAAGGAATTGACAAGAGTGAAGAAGGCTTCACTCTTGCCTCTATAAATACTATCTAACTAAGAGCTATGTGGCAGTATTCTATAAGACCTCATACACATGTCTAATTTGCAAGACATGTATCAAACTTGCCCGACAAGTTTTTCACATGTGCGCCACGTACTTGACTTGTTTTGCAAGCTATCAACATGTGTGACACATGGCTAGCTTGTTTCACAAGCTACCAATATGTGCGCCGTATGGCTAGCTTGTTGACCAAGTTTCTAACCTACCAATCACTTATAGACATATATAAAGGTGATTCCGCATCTATGAAGCTTCTAAGAAGCACCTCTATCAGATATTATCAAATCAATTTATTTTACGTACTTCTATTGGTCTATATTACTTATATAATTACTAGAATAAATCTTATGTCCGTGACACCTTTCTTTTTAGTACAAAAGAATCTATTCTAAGGTAAGAGTAAGGTAAAAATAAAACAAATAGCTATTCTTATTCATTAATTAAGTACCTAAAATAAATACTTTTTTTAAAATATCTTCCAAAATAGCTTCTAATATTCATACATAGATAGTAAAAATAAATAAAAAATATAATATTTTTACATACTACATATAAATGTAATATGACAATAAAAATTAGACTATTAAAGATTTAGACCATTTATGATTTTACACCAAGTAAATCTAATAAGTTTCCATCTTGAATTACCAAACAATATATGTATTCATCCAATCATCCATATCTTGCTTTTAAAAATCTATTATAAATCAAATATTATTGGAAGAACTCTTCTACTATCAACCCTAGTTGAAGTCAATCAAGAGCTTGAATATGAAGTGGATAAAATATTGGATTCACGTATAAGATATGGATGATTAAAATATTTCATTCATTACAAGGATTATGAAATTAGCAAAAGAACATGAGAACCTTCAGATAACCTTAAGAATATATTTGAAAAAATTCACAAATTCCATCAACGATATTTTAAAAAATCTAGATTCAATCGCCATTGAAGATTTTGTGGACACCAATATTTCTTGTCTTCTAAATGACGCTTTTCTATTAACAACAAAAGACCAATATAAAAAAACGAGAGCCGCGCCAAGACCTTCAATTATATATAATCATTTTTTTTAAAAGATAGAATAGATTCTACTAGAAGCTTATTAATTACCATGTCAAATCTTTAGATTTTAAGAGAATTGTAAAAACAAGAATCAAAAGATTCTTTTGCCACATAAGTGGCTAGAGAACCATTGCAACTTTCACAATCTGCTAGGTTTGAAGAACATAAATAAGGTATAGAAGGAGTATTTCAACATCAAGTAAGGCAATGTTTGGAGTCTTTGGAGATATAGCCTCATTACAAAAATCTTGATTCAAATGTCTAAGCTTTAATAATATCCCTTAAAATTGGAAGAGAGACTCCAATTGGATCAAAAATTATGTTTGGAGGATGTTTTGAAGGTCGCAATGAAAAGTAGATTCTTAGATAGGACGTTGGTATAATAGAGGTTATATCTAGAGATCATTGACACTAACATAAGGATCCTATTGAACTAGTAGCCAACAAACAAAAGATGGAATATATTATTTCTTTACTCTGATGAATTCTAGATTTTTTGTATATATATTTTTTGATCATCAAATTATTTTGGCTCTTTGTAGAACTCGTTACTAGAAAGAAAGGTGTCATAGACATACTTTAAGTCACCACATTCTGTAACTTTGTGTAGTCTTCTAAAACATTCTGTAGTCTTCTAAAATCTTTCATAGTTTTTAAAAATCTTCCAAAATCTTTAAGAATCTTTTTTAGTCTTCTAAAATCTTCTATAATCTTCTAAAAGCTTCTAAAATCTTCTTCAATCTTCTAGAATCTTCCATAGCCTTCTAAAATCTTCTAGAATCTTCTTTAGCCTTTTTGAACTTATTTTAGTCTTTTAAAATCTTCCTCAAACTTCTAGAATCTTCTAAAATATTTTTAGAAGATTTAATAAGACATAGATCTTATAATATAAATAAGAAGTAAGACTGAGGTGCACCTCAATCTTATCAACATAAGTCTTAGAGTAATCCAAAGTGTTGCCTTGTTTCTTCATATCAATCTAATTCTTTGTTCTTGTAAATCATCCAATTCTTTATTCTTATCTATCTAGTTCTTTGTTCTTGAAATCATTCTAATTTTATAATCTTTTTCTTGTCTCTTTATTAATCCGATATCTTATATCACTGACACTTACAATAGTTGTATTTCTTTAATAATATTCTTTAATACAAGTGTTTGTCTATCAATGACTACAACAAGTATAAGATGAAACTTCTCTATTAATATTAAATCATATTTAGTTACAAAATCTTTATCCATAAAATATATTAAGGCTCTAATATCCAAAATAACTTTAACAAAAATCTTATGATTTAATATTTTTATATATATAAGAAGTATTAAATAAGATGTAGGATTTAGAGGCAGAAAGTGATTTTTTTTTGGTAGTTGGAATATTGTGGTGTCCAACCACATGGTCCCTATTGTAACTAGGTGTCCTTATTTTTTAATTTAACCAATTTTAGGATTGATATCATACTTTGTATCTTAAATCTCTTAAATTTATTGCTTTGTGATTAGAATTTAAGGCTTGTAAAATACTTCTTTGATATTTTTGAAGAAATGGCAATTGTATTATAATAACTATTATCATAAATCTAACATCTTTCTTGTTATAATTCAAATAAGCAATTATTGCAAGTAATAGCTTAAGATAAGAATTCTTCTAAATTATCAACTTAAAGAATTATAATTAATAAATTTTTTATATTGTTTCTTAAATCACATCAAAATTAAGTCATAAATACCTTATTATTTCAATCAAAATTACATGTTATTATATTATAATTTAGCTACCATGTGAAAAAATTATATATACATATTTAATGTATAATTTATTATACAACTAAATGAAAGCCATAACAATGGATTTTATTGATTATAAGATGTGATTAGGTTATTAGTTTAAAAAGAATCTATCTAAAAAGGTTATTATTGAGGTTTATACAACCTTATTCTCTTTGTATTAGTGACTTTTGAAGTTGATTTTATATTGATAATAACTTTTATATATCTTAAGTCACCTTTGTTAGATATTGGTGATCTTTAAGATCTTATTTACTTGTTTTATTTGGTATTTAGAACACATATTATGTAAATCTCATAAGAAAAAGGATTGAAAAGAGATTTTAGTATAAAAAGGAGTAGTTAGGCTATCCATGTGAATGAATGGAGATGGATGATAGAAGTCTCTATTTCTATTGGCCAAAAATTATGCCCAATGGATGTCAAGGAGGCTGCTTGAGGATTTATCAAGGATTATGGTTTGTTTTTTGGAAGAAGTTGAACATCAGAGGCTAGGATCACCAAGTTTGAATTTTTGGATATGGTTTTGATACAAATTTTGGATAATTTGGACTTTTTATGAAGGAGATATATGTGCTTAAAGTTAAGGTGTTGAAATTGTACCTATTGTCACTCTTTTGGATATAACTCACAAGAATAGAAAGCAATAGAAGATTGGCAATTGGAGCTAGAAAATACAGTTTTTTTGCTACATTTTTTATATATAGCTTAATGAAATCTAAGCTAGAATAAAAGATATAGGGAGTTGAAGTTAGTGCTTATAAGCCACAAGTAGTGAGTGACCCTGCTTAACTAGTGGTTATATTTTGAATTATATCTTAGGCAATTTGATAAATTTTTAGCTCAAAATTTTCAAGAGTATATATGTTTATGTCATAAGATTATGCACAAAAATTTTGTATCATTAAAATTTTGAATTTGTGAGATATGAAGGAAATAGTGCTCAAGTGTCTCTGAGCTAAGGTTTTAAACACCTGTTAGGATTTTTAAGATATTGGACGATTGGTAATAAATTTATAGCTGATTCTTTTTTGTGGTGAAGCTTAAGAGTATTATCTACACTTTGGAGATAGTTTTATG
Source organism: Physcomitrellopsis africana (assembly GCA_036785485.1). Lineage (NCBI taxonomy): Eukaryota > Viridiplantae > Streptophyta > Bryopsida > Funariales > Funariaceae > Physcomitrellopsis > Physcomitrellopsis africana. Next base: position 94,394 of record JAWRVF010000474.1, on the reverse strand, counting down.
GAAACAAAACAGTTGGATTTAGAATTATTGAATCCTAAAGTTTGAAAAGAAATAAATCTTTACAAGTGAATAAGCTATTGAAGGGTTTTTGTGGCAATTTGAGCTATTTTGTATAAACCTATTTAAATACAAAAGATTTAATCAATAAAATAATTTTTTGTAATATCATGATATTATTTGTTTTTTTATTAAGGACAAATTATTTATTAGATTCTAGCCAATAAATTTCAAGTAAATTCTCCACAGCCAAGTACCCAGCGTATTTTAAGATAGAAAATCACACCACATGATAATATAAGCTATTAAAATTCTATAGCATAAATTGTAGCTAATTGTCATACTTGTTATAAGTTTTTTATTTTCTTTCCTACCACCTTTTTTCAATCATTGTTTCCAAATATAAAAATAAATCTTTCAATAAAAGCCTCTAGGTTGTATAATATCAGAAATATTTTTTTTGATAATAGAGCAAATTATAAATGAGCACTTTCCAATGAAAAAAAATATCTACAAAAGTAACTTGAATAAATCTATCTAAATAATGAAAAAGATATAAGCATTAGTAGAACCGTACTTGTTGCACAAAGCCTCAAAAATTGGATCTTGTTCTATCAAACTTATTTTATATATTAGCCTTTGATTCTTTTGTAATAGTCTTTGAAATATTTGTAAAAGTTATATGTAGCATATATCTAGTATTTACTTCTTTCAATCAAATAACTTCTTATTATAAATTATGAATCTCTTGTTTGACTTCTTCAGATATTAAATTAATTTAAGTATTAAAGACATAGACTTCAAAGGATCATAAAACCTTCTAGAATATTCTAGAAGCTTCTTAAGTGAGTGAAAGTCGGTTGAGAAGTTCCCTTAGTTGGTGAAAGTTGGTTAAGAAGCTTCTTAGTTAATAGAAGGAATTCAAGTAGGTTCCCAGTTAGTGCAAGGAGCTCAAGCAGCTTCCCAGTTAGTAGAAGGAGCTCAAGTAGCTTTCCAATTAGTGGAAGGAGCTCAAGTAGCTTCCTAGTTAATGAAAGGAGCTCAAGAAGCTTTCTAGTTGGTAGAAGCTGTCCAAAAAGCTTCTTAGTTTGATAGAAGCCAGTCAAAAATCATTCTAGACATGAATATATATAGGGATCGAGGCTGAAGAGTTCTTCAATGTCAACAATGCATCTCTTAGAATTCTAACTTATCTTTCTTGGTGTTATTCGTGTGTTCATCTAGTTAATTGAAGTTCTTATTGGTTTCTTCTGGAAACCTTATCCCTATTTAAGTCTCTTGTTATATATTCTCGTGTCCTTGATACTTTGTCAAAATTGACTTCATCTTTAATATCACAGTTGGATCTTTCTTGTTAGAGAGTGGCTTACCCCTCTATTCAAAGGTACATCAATATTATAGAAATAGTGGATTATCCTCCTCTAAATTGATATTTTCTTCATCAATATTGGAGCTTTGTCCTTCTTGTGAGAGTAGATTACTCCTCTTCTTTTAGAGATTACGGATTATCCTCCTCTAAATTGATATTTTTTTCTTATAGATTCTTTTTTTCTTTCTTTTAAAATAATTAGAAGTCAAGACATTAGTATGATCAAATCTTCTGAGTCCAAGTTAGATGCCATTATAAGTGCATTTATTATTTTGTCTGCTAATAGTGTGGAGATTGAAAGAATTGTTACAAAACTTTGTAATGACACAACATCTAGAATACCACAATCTAGACTGCATCTATTCCCAACTTATGTGCTTGAAGATATAATATTATCTATACTACATTACAAAAATCTGCCTATTCAACAGCATAAGGAGCCTCAAATTAGTCTTCCGGAGAAATATGATGGTACGTGTTGTTGTGGTAGAGAGAATTTACCTCAAGAAAGCACTCGGCTTTTAGCTCCCACTAAATATTCAACGAAGATCCAAAATATCAAAATCATCAAACTTATATAAAATTCTTTCTCTTAGGGTTATTATATCCAATATATAAGTCTTATTTCACAAAATATTCTAAATCCTCATACACCCGTCAGAGAGATTTTTTTTTTTAAAGTTAAATAATCTATAACTCTTAATCTAACTATTCAAATCTATTCAAATTTTACATGAAGTACTAATGTACTTTTAACAACTAGGACAATAAGTTTCAACTATTGATTCTCTATTGATCTTTAGATATTGTGAAAATCCTAACAATAGCTTCAAACCTTTGTTTACAAACACCTATGTACTAAATTCTTCATATCTCACAAACTAAATGTTCAAATATTATAAAACTTTGATGTATAGCTTTTTAAAACAAAGATTTATTTTTTTATAAAGATTTAGATAAAAATTCGTCTAAAAACTTAAAATATGATAAAACCCATCACTATCAATAAAATGACCTACTTATTGCCTTGGAATTCGATCTGTTGTCTTTGATTCCCAATATCTCTTTCTTAAAAACTCCAAATATAGTAATTCTTCTATATCATGTATAGAACTTGAAATCACCTCTCTAGCCGCACCTCCCAATCTCTAAAAGCTTTCATATAATTCCTCAAATCTTCAAAGGAAAAATAGTAGGTATTATTTATACACCTTAACTTCAAGTGCCTACTTCTTCCTCATAAAAAATCCAAATCTTTCAATTTATATACCAAATTTATAATCCAATAAATGAGTTTTCTAATCCTAGTCTTTAATTTTCAAATGGTCTCCTTGAAGTCACCAAAATCCTTATTCTACTTGCGGGCAACCTCCTCAAAGCCTATTGGGCATGACTATTGACCAATAGGAATGAAGAACTTCACCTCTTATCTTCATTCATCCACAATTTGTCTTCCTCCTTCTACAAAGGCCTTTTAGTAGTTTAATTCTTCTTCTTTGGATCCCAATTGCCTCTCAAGGCTTTATACTAAATATTTAGGTCCTATTTAATTTAAACGCCATAACCAAATTTATTAAAAAGTTATAATAAAGTTTCTTATACCAACTTTCTTTAATTTGTCTTTCTAATTATTCTAACACATATTAGAACCTATGAATATATTATATATTTTAATTAATTTTAATTAATTTTAACAAACTATAAGTAATTATAATATGATACCATTGTCGTATTGTGGTTTGGCTACTATGTGAAAAAATTGTACATGTATATTTAATATATAATTTATTACATAGTTAAAAAAAAAGCCATATTAATGGATTTTTATTGGTTATAAGATGTGGTTAGGTTGCTAATTTAAAATGGATCTATTAAAAGGATTATTATTAAGATTTATACAACCTTATTTTTTTTAGTAGTGACTTTTGAAGTTAATTTTATATTGATAGTAACTTGTATATATCTTAAGTCACCTATGTTAGACATTGGTGATCCTAAGATCTTATTTACTTCTTTTGTTTGGTGCTCAAAGCACCAAGTATGTAAATCTTATAAGAAGAAGGATTAAAAAAAGGTTTTTAGTGTAAAAAGGGTAGTTTGGCCATCCATGTGGATGAATAGAGGTGGATGATAGAAATCTCTATTCTAAATGGCCAAAAATCATGCCCAATGGGCTTCAAGGAGGCTACCCGAGGGTTTATTAGGAATTAGGGTTTGTTTTTCGAAGGGAGTCAAACATCAAAGGCTAGGATCATAAGGTTTAGGATTTTGGATCTGGTTTAGGTGTAAATTTTGTATGATTTGCACTTTTTATGAAGAAGTTATAGGCACTCAAAGTTAAGGTGTTGATTTTGGACCTACTGTCACTCTTTTGGATATAACTCGTGCATATAGAGAGAAATCAAGAATTGGCAACTAGGATTGAAGAAAGCACTTTTACAACTATACTTTTTATATATGGCTCAATAAAATCCAAGCTAGGATGAAGGAGATATTGGAAGTTGAAGTCAGTGCTTACAAACTTAAGGGCAATAAGTAACCTGCTTGCATAGTGGTTACATTTTGAGCTATATCTTAGACAATTTCATAGATTTTTGGCTCAAAATTTTCAAGATTGTATATGTTTATGTCACAAGATTATGCGCAAAAATTTTGTGGCATTAGGATTTTGGATTTGTGAGATATAAGGAAAATAGTGCTTGGGAGTCTTTGAGCTAGGGATTTAAGCACCTGCTAAGGGTTTTGAGATATCAGACGATTGAAAATGAATTTTTAGTTGATTCTTCCTTGTGGTGAAATTTAAGAAGATTATCTACATTTTAAATAAAATTTTATAGAAATTGAGTACTTAGATCAAGAGTTATTGGACTCTAAATTTTAGCAAGAAATAAGTCCTTGCAGGTGAATAAAGTTTTGAAGGATTTTTGTGGAAATTTGAACCCTTTTTGTACAAACTTACTTGAATATAAGAGGGTTTATATATATAACTTTTCTTTTGTGAGATTTTTGTATTATTTGTCTTTTTTATTAAGGACAAATTACTTATTGGATTTTTCCATCAAGTTTCAAATAAACTCTCCATAACCAAGTACCCAGTGTATTCGTAAATAGAAGGCCACGTTATACGACATATTGGTGAATCCGATGTGAAATATCTGGATGGGGGAGTTTTGAAGAAATATTTTGGCCTTTATTATGGCAAGGAAACAAGGAGATAGTAATAGAAACTGCGGTGGAACATCACCAATGTAGCTTGATCCTGCCACAAGTCAAATATTTCAAGCATTTGCTCTTTATATGCAGCAACAACAAGCAATGGAGCATAAGGAGGCTGTAGCTACCAAAGCCTTATAATCTATAATTGGATTATTAGATCAGTTTGATGGAAAGAACATCTCTAAATATTTGAAGAATTATTCTTGGGAGATGGAGCTTAATAAAGTATTGAAGAAAGAGATGATCCTAACATTTGAGCTAGTAGTTGTACGTGAACTCCGTGAGCACATAAAATGGATTATACAAACTCATGGAGCAAAATATGAGGATTTTATCCTTCAGCTAAGAGAAGAATATTCTTTAAAGGATGCTGAAAGGATGATAAAAAAATCACTTATAGAATGGGTTAATAAATTCAATAAGGGATTGGTTGTAACAGAATTATTTCAAGAATTTGAAAGGCAATTTCTTCAACTATCTTGGGTGAAAAAGCTTACACTTGAAAATGACAAGGTGGAGCTATTTCTCTAGTCAATGTCAAGGACATACTTATCAAAACCTTCTAGAATATTCTAGAAGGTTTCTAAAACTCTGTAGAACCTTCTAGAGCCTTCTAACATCTTTTTAGTTGGTAGAAGTCGCTTGAGAAGCTTCGTAGTTAGTAGAAGTTGTTTGAAAAGCTCCCTAGTTGGTAGAAGATGCTTGAGAAGCTTCCTAGGTAGGAATATATATTGGAGTCGAGGTTAAAGAGTTCTTCAGTCTTGACAATACATCTCTTGGAGCTCTAGCTCACCTCTCTGGTGTTGTTTTGTACTCATATGATTAATCCAGTTCTTGTCAATTCTTCTTCAACTTCTTGTTTAGACTTCCAGTCTATATTCTGTGTCCGTGACAGTTTGTCGAGACTACTCTCATCTTAGACATCAGAGTTAGCTTCTTCTTATTGCAGTGTGGATTACCCCTCTTCTTGAAGGTACACTAGTGTTTTAGAGGTTGCGGATTACCTTCCTCTAAACTGATATCTTTTCCGTTATAATATTGGAGTCTTATTCTTTTTGGAGAGAATGGATTATCCCTCTTCTTGAAGGTCTTAAGGCGTTTTAGAGGTTGCGGAGTACCCTCTTCTAAACCAATATTTTTTTCTTGTAGAAACAGTTACTTCTTTTCTCTTAGAATGGTTGGAGGTCAAGACATTAATATGAGTGAAAGTTTGGAGTCCAAGATAGACGCCATTATAAATGTTCTTATTATGTTATCACAGAGAATTACGGTGATGGAAGGAGTCTTTGCAAGACTTCATAATGATGGAGCATCCGGAATAGCACAATCTGGACTTCATCAGCCTCAAGCTTCTACACTAAAAGAAGTAACTTTACCTGTGGTTCAACAAGAACCATTGCTTCTACAATGAAAGGAACCTTGAATTAGCCTTTCAAATAAGTTTGATGGGACACGCTCCAAGTTTTGAGGTTTCGTTAATCAAATGAAGTTAATAATAGCTCTATAACCTGAACGTTATCTGACGGAGGAATCACGCGTTGGATTGGTTGGAACTTTGCTTATAGGACAAGTTCTATTGTGGTTTTCTCCTCTATTTGAAAAAAAACCACCGATTTTGAACAACTTTGAGATTTTTTTGGATACATTTGTAGAAATATTTGGCAAGCATGATAAGGCTTGGTGGGCTACAACAAAAATTTGATCGCTATGACAAGGGACTTACTCTGCATTAGTCTATGCATTGAATTTCATGCAATTAGCATGTGACATCAACTGGGATGAAGAAGCATTGATGAATCAATACTATTGGGATCTAAGAGACGACGTGAAAGATTTGTTGTTATTTCTTCCTGATCCACAAACGCTCAACAAAGCCATTAGCCAAGCTGTGAAGTGCGATAACCGCCTATTTCAGCGTCGCCAGGACCAATGTTCCAAACAATATACAAATTGTCACGGTACAATTATATTGGCAAGTAGCCTAAATTCACAATTGGAGACAAAGGACATGCAGATTGATATGGTACGTGTCAAATTCCTTATTCCAGAAGAAAAGAAGCAGCGTATGGAGAAAGGTTTGTGTTTTTATTGCGGTGGAGAAGGCCATAGAGTTGGAAGCTGTTCTAAGAAGCAAAATGGACGCAGCATCAAGAATAGAGGTGCATTTATTCAGGAAAATGAGGATGCCTAGCCACAATAAGAACCATGCGGCTAGACAAATCAAAATTAGGTTCCTCTCTTTCTACTCAACCTATCCATTATTTTACAATTCTTTTGTCTTTTGGTCCTCAAAAATTAAAACCCTTAGCCTTATTAGATTCAAGAGCATCTGCTTGTTTCTTAGACCAAGAATTTATTAAGCATCACAAAATTCCCCTAGTACAGTAATTCAAACTTGTTCACGTAGAAGTAATAGATACATGACCTTTATTATTTGATAGTATCACCCATGAATCAAAACCTATAAACGTGACATTTAAAGACCATAGTAGTTATATTATTTTCAACATTATTAGAACCCCATCAAATCTTGGTATTCTTGGTCTTTTTTGGTTGGAAAAATATAATCCATCTATAGATTGAAGGTTGCGAAGGATAACATTTCCTATAGAATAACCTAAGGATAAGCTTGGAAGAAGATCCCAAACCAAAAAATCCTTGTTCATTGCAGCAAAAACGTTTGTAAGATCGTGCAAAGAAGATACACCATTGGTCATTTATGCAACTCCAACTAGTGAAGAGCAGATTTCAACAACAGGTATATCAGAACAATACAAGGATTTTCAAGACGTGTTCCAAAAGAAGAATGCTGACATGCTACCAGAACATCGACCATATGACTGTGCTATAGAATTACAAGAAGGAGCATAACCGCCTTTTGGCCCAATCTATAACCTATCGCAGACGGACTTGGCTAAGTTGCGGAAATACATTGACGAGAACCTAGCCAAGAACTTCATTTGTCATTCAAAGTCGCCAATTGGGGCACCAATCTTATTTGTGAAGAAGAAAGATGGCTCACTATGGATGTGCATGGACTATCGAGGTCTCAACAAGGTGACAAAGAAGAATCGCTATCCATTATTTTTGATCTCTAGTCTTCTGGAACAACTTGGATGTGCAAAGATTTTTACAAAGATTGATCTAAGGAGAGCTTATAACTTTGTGCAAATCAAAAAAGGAGACGAATGGAAGACAGCTTTTTGTACAACGTATGATCATTTTGAGTATAATGTCATGCTATTTAGTCTTACCAATGCTCCGGCGGTCTTTCAACATATGATGAACGATATTTTTTGAGAATATCTAGATGATTTTGTTATCATCTATCTGGATGATATCTTGATATTTTTTGAGAATGAAGAAGAGCATAAGAAGCACGCTCGTTTGGTACTCAAAAAATTACGCGATCGAGGATTCTACTCTAAGTTAGAAAAGTGCTTATTTCACCAAACTGAGATAGAGTTTTTAGGGTTCGTTGCGACTATGGAAGGCTTGAAGATGGATCCCAAGAAGGTGGAAGCAATTATATCCTGAAAAGTTTCAAAGATGGTTAGAGACGTACAATATTTTCTCGGCTTTGCTAACTTCTATGAATTGTTCTCAAGTTGCTGTTCCACTCACTCGATTAACATGTAAGGATAAGCTTGAATGGGAACCTCTAGCAGAAAAAGCATTTCAAAATCTTAAAACGGCATTTATTACGGTTCCAATCTTGGTACACCCAAACTTTGCAAAGGCTTGCTATTTGGAAACCGATGCTTTGGATTTTACTTTAAGAGCCATACTTTCACAGATGAGCATCGACAATAAGCTTCATCCGGTTGCATTCTATTCACGGTGTCGTGTTGCAGCACGTTCATATAGTGAAAGGTATAGATAAGAGCAATTTATATTTAGTACTTGATTATCTTAGTTCAACAGGAACTTAGGATACTTAAGAAAAGGATTATAGAAGCCTCTCAGATTATTTTCTTGTTTTAATAGCTAACAGATAAAAATTAGTTGTTAAAGTTATTTTCTAGGCTATACAAACTCTATTACTGATTTTGAAAAGTCATAAGTTAATTAAAATAGGATAGAAAAGAAAAATAGTTATTATAGTTGATACTAGGATTAATTTGAAGATAGGATTTAACTTAAAAATCCTTAGAATTAGTTGAATTGATACTCGGAGAAAGACATGGTATGAGACATGGTCAAAATCAGACCATCAGGGACAAAAATGATTGCCAAAGGCAAGAAAAGGGGACATTTGAAGATCGGCAATAAAAATTGGATAGTTAGCTTGAAGGGGGTTCCAAGGGCATTTAACTTCCAACCATAGTGTTTTAGAAGATTTAGAAATTGCTATTCAAAGTGAGAGTTTGTATTGGTATTTTGGATTTTATATAAGACAAAAATAGCTTGTATTGTTGAATGATTCGTACAATTTGTGTAGCATCTATAATTCAAAATTTGATATTGTCTAAATTTTTGGCTGTGTTAAGTGTATACAAATTTTTTTGTATTAATCTAGCAAAGCAATCAAGAGATATTTGAGTTTTGATACAAAGGGTTGTGGGATGTTAGCAGTTTAGGATTGGATAGAATTTCTATAATAACTAAAGATCCATTAATTGGATCAATGTAAATTTTGGTATGCTCATAGAAGACTTATAGATTGAGCTACACACCAAGTTTGAGCTAAAATTAATGATAAAAGAAGGAAAAATCACTACTCAAGTTTTTGCATCAATCTTCAAGTTGGCGGCCAAGTGTCATCAGTGCGCTTTTTGGGCATTTTCTTGCAATTTGTAAGTTAGGTTGAGCTAAATTTTTTTGAGCATATAAAAAGCTTATACCAGCATTTTTGTGCAAAATTTTACACTAAATGAATAGTTAGATTAAAATTTATAGCTTGTCAAAGCTCACTGATTAGGATTAGGGCTTATAAACAAAAATAAAAATTGTTTAATTATAAAAGAAACGAGATAATTGGGGTATATATATGGTTGATATTATTACGAGGAGTATTTTTAAACACTTTTGAATTGAAGTTTGAATTATATTCCTCATACATGGGTGAAATCTATTAGGATTTCTTGATTATTTGTAAACATTATTTTACCTTCTATAGCCAGGTGCCCAGTGCATTCCTAAATAAGACAACACGTAATACGACAACGGAAGTTTTTTGCGGCTGAGATCAACTACGAAATTCATGATAAGGAACTCCTTGCTATAGTAGATTCTTTCCAAGAGTGGCGTCACTTCCTCGAAAGAGCTGCGTATTCGGTGATAGTATATAAAGATCACAAGAATCTAAAGTACTTCATGTCAGCTCGGGTTCTAAATCGTCGTCAAGCTTAATGGAATATGTTGCTATCTAGGTTTGACTTTGTTATTACTTATTGGCCTGGAAAGTAGCAAGGACTATCTGATGCCTTATCAAGAAGATCATATCTTGCGCCGAAGGTTGGAAAAGCAACGCTTGATCAATAGTATACGACATTATTAAAGTCAGAGCAATTCAGGATTTGTACTGCTGTTATGCCAGTTGATGCCGAATTCCTCAACCACATATGTACTGCGACCATTGAAGATTCAATAACCCTTGATATCAAGCAGCGTATCAATGATGATAACTCTAAGGTTGAAGGAGATCTCTTATACTTTGAAGAGCAGCTGTATATCCCAAAAGGGCCAGCACGACTTTGAGTCCTTCAATCTCGTCATGACTTTCCAACTACGGGACATTTCGGATTCAACAAGACCTTAAAACTCATTTCTCGAGATTTTTGGTGGCTCCAAATGTGGAAGGATGTGAAAGATTTTGTCCTCTCTTGTGACATTTGTTCAAGATCCAAGAACCCTCGACATTGCCTTTATGGACTTCTACAGCCATTGCCTATTCTGCACCATCCATGGTCTTCAATTTCTATGGACTTTATTACAAATCTGCCGCCATCAAATTCATTTGACAGCATCTTTGTTGTGGTGGATTGACTTACGAAGATGGCACATTTTATCTCTTGCAAGAAGACATCATCAAGCAAAGACACAGCAAGGCTCATCTTTGATAATGTATATCGATATCATGGTCTACTAGATGATATGGTGTCGGATTGAAGAATCCAATTTGTATCAAAGTTTTGGAGATCTTTTTTTAAGATATTAAAGGTGGACATCAAGCTTTCTTTGGCATTCCATCCTCAAAGTGACGGCCAAACGGAACAGGTGAATCAACTTTTGGAATAGTATTTACGATGCAGCATCAACTATCAGCAAGATGATTGGACCGCATATCTACCGCTAGCCAAGTTTGCATATAACAACACCCTTCATGGGTCGATTCAAAAAACACCATTCTTTTATAACTATGGGTACCATTCAAAGCTTGATGTATTGAGTCCATCAACGAATAACAATTCAACAGCTAAAGGATTGGTGCAGCAGCTATCGGAACTTCAAACCACATTGAAGCTTCAATTGCAAATTGTCCAAGAATCTTACAAAGCATCCGCGGATAAATTTTGAAATCAGACACCTAATTTCAAAATTAGAGATAAAATATAGCTGCTTTGATAATATATTAAGACCAAGCGGCTATGTGATAAGTTGGACTACTGCAGATTGGGACCATTTGTTATCCAAAAGCAGATCAATTCTGTGGTGTATCACCTAGAGTTATCAGCTATTGTAAAGGTACTCATTATCTTTCATGTTTCTCTATTAGAACCTTATCGGCTATCGTCTTTTTCTGCAAGAATGCAATGTCCACCACCTAGTATAGAAATTAAAAACAACAAAGAATATGAGGTGGAAAAGATACTAGATTCACGATGAAGATGGAATAAATTAGAGTACTTTGTGCATTGAAGCGGCTACGATATTAATGAAGGAACATGGGAACCGGCCAAAAATCTTGCCAATGCGTCGCAAAAGGTATGAGAATTCCATCGATGTTATCCTAATAAATCAAAAGCTAGCCATTAGCAAAGCTTGAAGATGAAGCCTTCTCTGGAAAAAAGAATAGAAAAGGGATCCAGGTCTTATCAAAACATAACTTGTTGTATTTTGTAATATCAAGATATCTAATATGAAAGTGTATTTAGATATGACTAGTGAGAATGTAGATATTGTACTAATGGTACCATCTCAACCGAGTAGCTCATGGCGCCGACCTCGAGATGAAGAATTAGAAGAGCCAAGAAGACGTCGAAGAATATCAAGCAGCAGGTCACTCCTAATTGTCTTTGAAGTTGAACCAGCTCATACAAGTAGTGGCAAAGCGATATTTTCAGGTCTTTTTGACAATGAAGATAGAAAAGTCTAGGCATAGTTTCAAGTGGAAGGTGTTGGTCATTATTGGTGGCTACAAGGGCCTATGAATCATCTGCCTCGTTAACGGCAGCTGGAATATATTGTAGAGACTATGCAACAATTTTTTGATTTCTTATGTTATCATACTGTAATTCCTTACAATATGTTAAATCCACTCAAAATACATAATATATTTATAGATTTAGATATGTATTAGAATGGTTAATAAAGTAAATTAAAGGGATTGATAGAAGAAACTTTATTTTATTTTTACTTGTTTTGATTATGGTATTTAAAAATTATAAGATCTAAATGATTAGTATAAAGCCTTGAGAGAAGGTGGGAGCCTAAGGATGAAAATATAAGCTAGTAGGAGGCTAATTGAGAGGGATGAAATCAAGGCATGGTCGGATGAAGGCAAGGAATGGAGAACTTCATCCCTATTCGTCGAATACCATGTCCAATGGGCTTTGAGGAGGCTGCCCGCGACCTTAACAAGGATTTCAGTGACTTCAAAGAAGGCATTAGAAAAACAAAAGCTAGGATTGTAAAGTTAGGATTTTGGGTACAATTTGTGTATAAAAATTAAAGGATTTGGAATTAGGGTAAAGAAATTATAGCCATTTGAAGTTAAGGTGTCAATTTGAGACATATTGTCACTCTTTTGAAGATTGGAGGAGTTGTATGAGAGCTTTTGGAGATTGCAAGGTGCGGCTAGAGAGATGATTTCAAGTTCTATATTTAATATGGAAGAATTTCTACATTTAGAATATTGAAGAAGGAGATATTGGAAGTCAAAGACAGTAGATTGAATTCCAAGGTAGTAAGTAGGCCATTTTGTTGATAGTGATGGGGTTTGCCATGCCTTGAATTTTTGGACGAATTTTTATCTAAAACTTTCTAAGAAGGTATATTTTTATGCTAAGAAGCTATAAATCAAAGTTTCATAGCATTTGGACTTTTAGATTGTGAGATATGAAGAATTTAGTACACAGGTGTTTGTACACAAGGGTTTGAAGCTACTGCTAGGATTTTGGCGATATCAAAAGATCGATAATGAATCGACAATTGAAATTTGTGGTGGTAGTTGTAGAAAATACATCAGCACTTTATATAAATTTGGTATAGATTTTGATGGTTGAATTATAAGTTATGGATTATTGAAGTTAGAGAAAAATTTCCTTCCTACGGGGGAATGAGGGTTTAGAATATTTTGTTATGTTTTGACTGGTTTGAGGATATAAGGCTTATGTATTGGGTGTAATAGTCCTATGAAGAAATCTTTTATATAAACTTAGGGGTTTTTATTATACTTGGATCTTCCTTGAGTAATTAGTGGCAACTAGAAGCCCATCGCTTTCTTAAGGCAGATTCTCTCTACCACGACAAAGTTTGTGAGTATACATCTCAAATAACTTCTCAAAGACCTCGAAGCTAGAAGAAGACGTGATGTCAAGGACATACTTATCAGAACCTTCTAAAATATTCTAAAAGATTTCTAAAACTCTCTAGAATCTTCCAGAGCCTTTTAACATCTTCCTAGTTGGTAGAAGTCGCTTGAGAAGCTTTCTAATTAGTAGAAGTTGCTTGAGAAGCTCCCTAGTTGGTGGAAGCTGCTTGAGAAGCTTCCTAATTGGTAGAAGTTGCTTGAAAAGCTTCCTAGGTAGGAGTATATATTGGAGTTGAGGCTAAAGAGTTCTTCAATCTCGACAACACATCTCTTGGAGCTCTAGCTCACCTCTCTGGTGTTATTTTTGTACTCATCTGATTAATCCAGTTCTTGTCTGTTCTTCTTGAACTTCTTGTTTAGACTTCTAGTCTATATTCTATATCCGTGACAGTTGGTCGATAGTGAGCTACAGAGGGAGTTGGAGTTATTGTTGGAAGATAACACAAAAGACAATGGACTTACTACTAACTGGAAGAAGGTCTCTGAAGTAGTGGATATACTTGCTAAAAGACAGTATCAAAGAGGTAAAGTGGTGGTAAGATAAGAAACTAGACCTTCCCTAGTTACAATATCTCGTAGGCAAGTATCAGAACCTACTATACTAGTAAGTGCTATTTCGATTCCTATGTCCACAGTTGTACCACAAAAAGATGCAATTGAGAAATTAGTGAAAGGAATGAAAGACTTACAAATCAAATTGGCAAAGCTAAAGGAAAAGGGAGGAGCATCTCAGATCAAACTTGCATCGAAGCAAGGATATATATAGAGGTGTATTTGGTATAATAGTATAGAGCATCCTCGGAAGGAGTGTAAAGATTTTGCTAATACTTTACAATGAAGAATAATTTTATGGAAGGATAGAAAGATTGTACTACGTGATACAGGTGAGTTCCTCAAAACTAACTTTGAAAAAAGAGGGATGAAAAAGATTTTAGATGACTATCTATCACAATATACTATGGCATCAAGGAAAGCTACAACTTACAACATAGAGGTTATAAGCGGGAAAGAAGATGGTTTTGTCAAACATATAGATACAGGGGATTTATAGAATCATACTATCATGAGTATGAATAAGGAAAAGATATCAAGATAAGAATTGCTCAATACAGCCACAATAATCAGGAATACTACAAGATGGGATGACCCTATTGATATCATGTCTGTACATGCTTATATGGCAAAATCCCACTATAAAGCTTTAATGGATATGAAGAGGAGAAGAAATATAATAGAAGAAAACTTTGAGGAACCAAATAATAAGAAAAAACCTCAAAGAGATGAAGAGGGAATACAAAATAAAGGGATATTTATACCCTAGAATAGTACATCATCTGAGAATAGACCATCAAAATCATACTTTGGAGATATAGTGCTACCGAAGGAAAAATGGGAAGAAAGAAAAGTAGCAGATAAAAACAAGGAGAAGGATAAGCTTGTTGCCTATAAGCTGCAATCAGATATAGAAGCAGCTACAGATTTGAAGGGGGTATTGGAAGAGAGGGTGTTGAGTGCCAAAATTAAATTCATATTACGAGAAATTTTAGGCATTGCAAAGAAAGAATTCCATAATGTCATTATTGATACTATCAAGCGAAAAAGACAATTGATAGGAGACTCTGCAATGTCCAATGTACTAGATATAACATTAACAAAAGAAGAAGAGTTGGAATTGGCTAAATGTTGTATCAATCAAAAGCATCAATTTTCCTTGGATAAGGATAAGGTTGATGACAAAGGTCCTAGTCATTATTCTAAGAAGCATTGAGCTAGAGCCACTACAAAAACTTTGGTGAAGGTGGGAGACTTGACAGATCCAGTAGTTGCTCTTATTGACCATGGATCTGAAATCAATATTATGTCTAAAGACATTTATAAATGTGGGAGGTGGTCCATTGATACTGAACATGGTTAGATGATCCGAGCAGCAAATAACAGACATGGAGATCTTTATGGCGCTTGTCCAAATGTATCTATTGAACAAAACTTCTTTGTTCAGAATAATATTTCTTATCCAATAATTCTTGGACAATCGTATATTATTGCTATAAGGATGGAAATTAAAGTATTAGATGATGGATCTACATGTGCTCGTATTAAAAGCCAAGATGATAAACAAGCAGTGCAATTTTTAACAATACCTGCTAATCATGAGCGCAATAGGGATTATCTATGAAGTGGCTCGTTATCAAGAATTGATGAAGAGTTTAAGGATTTTTGTTGGGTACCACTATAGAGCAAGGATGTGGTGGTACGTCAGAAAAGGTACTCTCACAAGGAGAAGAAAGTACCTTTTGTAAAAGAGTTGTAGAAATTTTTAAGAGTAGATTTGCTGTACATATGTAAATTAATGACCTACAAAAACGAGAAAAAAGGATTGTGAGAAAAACAAAAAAAAGACCTAAAAAGAGTGGGTATGCTTAATAAAGATGACAAGATAATAGGTATATATATGGAAACAGGTTTAGAAGATATGTTGGAAGAACTTATAAAGATTGAAGTAACAAATGAAGATCAAGTGGTGCAAGTACATTCAAGAGAGCTCTACTCAATTATATAAGTGTTTCAAGGTTATGAAGTCAAAGTTGAAACTAGGTACAAAACTATAGAAAGAAAAACAAAACCTGTAGCTATACCATTGCCTAATGATTCAAACCACCAAGTTCAAGAGGCTTCAAAGGAAAAGGATTTACAAAATCTTGATCAAATTGGCCATAAGTTTATAGAAAGTACGTTCAAAGAATTGAAAGTAGGATCCACGGATTTTCTTCTACCTACTGAAGAAATAGAATTCAAGAATATGTTGAAGAAGCATGGAAAAGCTTTTGCTTTTGAACCTTCAAAAATTGGGTGTGTAGATCTAAGTATTGTGGTACCAATGATTATATTTACAGTTCCACATACTCCGTGGAATCTAAGACAAATTTCGATACCTAGAGCACATTTATCCAAACTTATAGAGCTTAAAAGAAAAGATATGAATGAAAATCCTAGAGCCATCATTTGCACCATATTCTAGTCGTTGATTTACAGTACCAAAGAAAAATGGAACTCTATAGTTTATTCAAGATATGCAACCAGTGAATCAAGTAACTATTAGAAATACAGTAGTGGGACCAATTGTTGAAGAATTTGCTGAAGCATTTGCTCGTAGAGCCATTTATTCTATTAGATATCTTTATTCTGGATATGATCAATTTCAACTTGCGGAAGGAAGCAGGGATATCATTACTATGAGGACACCTTTAGAGCTAGTAAAAATGTATACATTACTACAAGGAGCAACAAACTCAGTTGCTCAAATGATGAATGGGATGAATAAGGTGCTCCATGATTTTATTCCAGAAAAGACTATGCCTTTCCTAGATGATATTCCAATAAAAAGGTGTATAGAAGAAAAAAAATAATAATAATGGATCAGAGGGGGTGTTGTAAATTTGTATCTAATCATTTTTTGGATTGTCATAAGATTTTATTACGTCTTCACGAAGTCTACTTGACCTTATCAGGAGCTAAATCAACCTTTAGCGTTCGAGAGGTTGTTATTGTGGAACATTTATGTAGATGGTTTGGTCGTAAACCAGACCCTACTAAAGTGGACACCATACAACAGATGAAGAAAGTTTGTAGCTCACAGACAGAAGTACGGAGATTTTTGGGAGCTTGTATATTTTATTATATATAGATTCTACATTATGCGCATATAGCAGATCCCCTCTATGGTTTGCTATGAAAAGAAAAGACGTTTAAATGGGAGAAGATATATACAGAAGCAATACAAAGGTTAAAGCAATCATTGTCTTCTCTACTTGTGCTACGTAGAGTAAATTATGAGGATAGAAATCCGGTGATACTTACAGTTGATACTAGTCCAATAGCTATTGGTTGGGCATTGGAACAGGATGATGAAGAACGGAATTGATTTTCCATACGATTTAGAGCTAAAATATTAAATGAAAGACAAAGGTGCTATCCACAAGTGAAACGAGAATTATGGGAGGCAATAACAGCTATAAAAACTAATAGAGATTATCTAATTGGGACATCAGTGATAGTGGAAACAAATTGTTTGCCACTATTGGGAATGATCACCAATTGTAATACCCCTAATATTGCTATGCTAAGGTAGATTGCATATATTATGTCTTTAAATCTTCAATTCAAGCACATAGCAGGCAAAAATAATCTAGTAGCGGATATGCTATCTCGGACTAGATATAAACAAGAAGAAGATTTGATTGATGATATCAAAGATGTAGGTACTACTTTCTATTCTTGAACAGAACAAAGAGAGAAGGAGTATCCAAAATTATTCATAGAAGAACTATATGAAGGAGAATGGATAGACATTGGATACTATTTGAGCACACAGTCGTACTGTACTTGCTTACAATATGTAAAATCCACTCAAAATACATAATATGTTTATAGATTTAGATATGTGTTAGAATGATTAATAAAGTAAATTAAAGGGGGTTGGTGTAAGAAAATTTATTTTAGATTTTTACTTAACTTGGTTATGGCTTTTAAATTATATAGATCTAAATATTTAGTATGAAGCCTTGAGAGAAGGTGGGAGCCTAAGGATGAAAATTTAAGCTAATAGGAGGCTAATTGGGAGGGATGAAATCAAGGCATGGTCGAATGAAGGCAAGGAATGGAGAACTTCATCTCCATTGGTTGAATACCATGTCCAATGGACTTTGAGGAGGCTGCTTACGACCTTAACAAGGATTTTGGCGACTTCAAAGAAGGCATTAGAAAATCAGAGACTAGGGTTAGAAAGCTTGTTTTTTGGGCTATAATTTTGGTATAAAAATCGAGGGGTTTGGATTTTTAATGAGGGAGGAGTACGCACTTGAAGTTAAGGTGTATAAATTATACCTATTGTCACTCTTTTGAAGATTGGAGGAGTTATATGAGAGCTTTTGGAGATTGCAAGGTGCGGCTAGGGAGGTGATTTCAAGCTCTACACTTGATGTAGAAGAATGATTACATTTGGAGTTTTGAAGAAGGAGATATTGGGAGTCAAAGGTAGAAAATTGAATTCCAAGGCAGTAAGTAGGTCGTTTTGTTGATAGTGATGGGATTTGCCATATCTTGAGTTTCTGGACGAATTTTTGTCTCAAACTTTCTAAGAAGGTGTATTATTATGCTAAAAAGCTATAAATTAAAGTTTCATAATATTTGGACTTTTAGATTGTGAGATATGAAGAATTTAGTACACAAGTGTTTGTAAACAAGGGTTTGAAGCTACTGCTAGGGTTTTGGCGATATCTAAAGATTGGTAACAAATCAACGGTTGAAATTTGTGGTGGTAGTTATGAATACATCAATATTTCATATAAATTTAAAATGGATTTAGGCGGTTGGATTAGAAGTTATGGATTATTGAAATTCGGGAAAAATTCCCTCTCTACGGGGGAATGAGGGTTTTAGAGTATTTGTTATATTTTAAGTGTTTTGAGGAAATAAAACTTATGTATTGGATGTAATAGCCCTATGAAGAAATATTTTATATAAATTTGGAGGTTTTATTATACTTGGATCTTGGTTGAGTAACTAGTAGCAGCCATAAGCCCAATGCTTTTTTGAGGTAAATTCTCTCTACCACGACAATACTATCAAGGCAATCACAATGGAATGATATTTATTTTAAGAAAATTAGATGGAAAGCCTATAACTACCTTTTACAAGATGGATACTTGTGGAAGCGATGTAAAAGTGACAGTGGTATATTGCAAAGAGTAATTTGCAAGAAAGAAATGCAAGAGCAATTGATTCAAATATTCTATGATAGCATGTAGGCTGGTCACAGAGGTATTTATGCTACCTTTAATAAGCTTAAAGAAAAATATTAGTGGCGTAATATGTATAGAGATGTAGTAAAGTTTGTGGAATCATATCAAACTTGCCAAATGTATTCAGAGATTTGATATAGAGACGGATTGCATCCTACATATCTTCTAATAATACATTATAAATGGGTGGTTGATTTAGTTACTATGCCTATGGGATTATGGCAAATGCGATATTTGGTTTTGGCACGAGAAGATTTATCCAACCAGGTGGAGGAAAAAACTCTACGAACAAAATCCACTAAAGGAGTTTGTAGATTTTTACTAGAGGATGTGATTTGTAGATACAGATGTATTGGGAAGATTACTTCAGATCATGGAGAATTACATACATATGACACAAGGAAATTTTTTGAAAGATGTAGGATCAAGCTTATACTTATAACAGCGTATAATCCAGAGGGTAATGCGGAAAGTGAGCGGGGTCATCCTCCAATAGTAAAAACCATTGTTAAAGTATATAAAGGGAGGGCAAAAAAATTAGCCAAGATTATTACCATTTGTTTTATAGGCTGATCGTACTACTCATAGTTCAGTAACTGGATATATGTCTACGGAATTGATACAAGGACAAAAGTTTATTATGCCGATTGAAGAGCAAATATATACTTGGAATGTTTTACCTTGGCAAGACAATGTGTTTAGAGAAGAACTTCTTGTACTTTGAATCCGTCAATTGGAGAGAAGAGCTGAAGATATAAAAAAAGCAGTTGCTAAACTAAGGGAGATACAAATCAAAAATAAAGATAGATTTGACAAGCGACATCGGTTAAGGCCAAAAGAAATTTAAGAAGGTGATTAGATTTTGGTATATGATAGTAGCTTGGATAACCAACATAATATGTTTAGAAAATTTTCTAAATACTAGTTTGGACCTTATGTGGTTATAAATATTTTGAATAATGCCACATATGTATTAAGGGAGCTAGATGGACACATCTTAAAGTTCTAATTGCAAGAAAATGCACAAAACTCTTCAAACAATGGGATCAAGACATAACACATAAAGATATAAGAGAAGAAATTGACTTCTTTATAGATGAAGAAGAAAAATAAGATTTCGAAGAAGATATTGCTAGAGCAATAGTATGACGCCGATCACAATTTCAATTCTTTTTGGTGCATACCGGAGGATGCACAAGTTTGGAGGGGGTGGATGTCGTGTTGTGGTTTGGCTACTATGTGAAAAAATTATATATATATATATATATATTTAATATATAATTTATTACATAGCTAAAAGAAAGCCATATTAGTGGACTTTTATTGGTTATAAGATGTGATTAGGTTACTAATTTAGAAAGAATCTATTAAAAGGATTATTATTAAGATTTATACAACCTTATTTTTTTTTAGTAGTGACTTTTGAAGTTAATTTTATATTGATAGTAACTTGTATATATCTTAAGTCACCTATGTTAGACATTGGTGATCCTAAGATCTTATTTACTTCTTTTATTTGGTGCTCAAAGCACCAAGTATGTAAATCTTATAAGAAGAAGGATTAAAAAAAGGTTTTTAGTGTAAAAAGGGTAGTTTGGCCATCCATGTGGATGAATAGAGGTGGATGATAGAAATCTCTATTCTAATTGGCCAAAAATCATGCCCAATGGGCTTCAAGGAGGCTACCCGAGGGTTTATTAGGAATTAGGGTTTGTTTTTCGAAGGGAGTCAAACATCAAAGGCTAGGATCATAAGGTTTAGGATTTTGGATCTGGTTTAGGTGTAAATTTTGTATGATTTGCACTTTTTATGAAGAAGTTATAGGCACTCAAAGTTAAGGTGTTGATTTTGGACCTACTGTCACTCTTTTGGATATAACTCGTGCATATAGAGAGAAATCAAGAATTGGCAACTAGGATTGAAGAAAGCACTTTTACAACTATACTTTTTATATATGGCTCAATAAAATCCAAGCTAGGATGAAGGAGATATTGGAAGTTGAAGTCAGTGCTTACAAACTTAAGGGCAATAAGTAACCTGCTTGCATAGTGGTTACATTTTGAGCTATATCTTAGACAATTTCATAGATTTTTGGCTCAAAATTTTCAAGATTGTATATGTTTATGTCACAAGATTATGCGCAAAAATTTTGTGGCATTAGGATTTTGGATTTGTGAGATATAAGGAAAATAGTGCTTGGGAGTCTTTGAGCTAGGGATTTAAGCACCTGCTAAGGGTTTTGAGATATCAGACGATTGAAAATGAATTTTTAGTTGATTCTTCCTTGTGGTGAAATTTAAGAAGATTATCTACATTTTAAATAAAATTTTATAGAAATTGAGTACTTAGATCAAGAGTTATTGGACTTTAAAGTTTAGCAAGAAATAAGTCCTTGCGGATGAATAAAGTTTTGAAGGATTTTTGTGGAAATTTGAACTCTTTTTGTACAAACTTACTTGAATATAAGAGGGTTTATATATATAACTTCTCTTTTGTGAGATTATTGTATTATTTGTCTTTTTTATTAAGGACAAATTACTTGTTGGATTTTTCCATCAAGTTTCAAATAAACTCTCCACAGCCAGGTACCTAGTGTATTCCCAGATAGAAGGCCACGTCATACGACAGCGTTCAAAGTTCCAAGAATTTGTCAATCAAATTCAATTGATAATAGTTTTACAACCAAATACTTATCCAAGAAAAGAATCACAATTTGGATTGGTTGGCAACTTACTTACAAGGCAAGCACTATCATGGTTTGCTCCCTTGTTTGAAAAAATATCGCCAATTTTGAGCAACTTTGAAGTATTTATAGAAGCATTTGTGGAAGCATTTGGAGAACGTGATAAGACTCATTGGACAACAACTAAGATCCAAGCATTATATCAAAAGGTGCACTCTGTATCAATCTATGCATCCAATTTTATTGAATTAGCATACGATATCAATTGGGATGAAGAAGCTCTATTGAGCCAATTTTATTGGGAATTAAAAGATGTTGTGAAGGATCTGTTATTGTCACTCTTGGATCCACAATCATTGAATGAAACCATTAGTCAAGCCATAAAATGTGATAATAGATTATTTCAACATCAACAAAATTAATATTCATGGGCTTCAACAAGACAATATGCAATCTGATATTCTCTTGCTATATCAATAAGAAATTTGAATTTACACTTAAAAATAAAAGATATGCAACTTGATGTAATATGATTTAAACCTCTTAGTCTACAAAAAAAGAAGCATCACATGGAAAAAGATCTATGCTCATATTGTGGCGAGGAAGGCCACAAGGTTGATAATTGCCCGAAGAAACAAAATCGATACATTACCAAAACCAAGAGTACAATTATTCAAGAAAACAATAATATTCAGCTATAATAAGGACCATGTGATTGGACAATCTAATATTACAAAATTATTTAGGTTCCTCTCTTTCTGCTCAACCTACTTGTTGTTTTATAATCTCTTTGTACTTTGGTCCTCAAAAGCTTCAGATGACTGCTTTGTTAGATTTAGGGGTGTTTGTTTGTTTTATAGATGAGACATTTACTAAGCTTTACAAAATTCTTCTAGTACAAAAACCTAAACCTATTCATGTAAAGGTAATAGATGGACGAACTTTATCCTTTAGTAATATCATCCATGAAACCACACCTATAAAAACGTCATTCAAAGATTATAGAAGCCAGATTGTGTTTAATGTTATCATGACTCTTTCAAATCCTATTATTCTCGAGTTATCGTGATTGGAAAAGCATAATCCATCTATGGATTGGAGGTTGCAAAGAACAACATTTTTTATAGAGATTTCTACAAAAAAAAAAAAAAAAAAAAATACGTAAAAGGCCACAAAATAGTAAACCTTTATTTATTGGAGCTAGGGCTTTTATAAAATCGACCAAAGAAGATACACCATTTATTATTTATGCGACTCCAATTAAAGAAGATATGACTTCATCGGCAAGTATTCTAGAGCAATATAATAAATTTCAAGATATTTTTTGGAAGAAAAATATTGATATATTACCAAAGCACCGACCATATGATTGTACTATAGATCTTTATGAAGGAATGCAACCACCTTTTGGCCCAATCTATAATCTTTTTCAAAATGAGCTTTCAGTATTAAAAGATTATATTGATGAAAATCTTGCAAAGAACTTCATCAAGCATTTAAAGTTTCTAGCAAGTGCACCTATATTTTTTGTGAAAAAAAAAGATGGTTCCTTACATATGTGCATTGATTATTGGGGATTGAATAAGATAATAATAAAGAATCATTATCCACTATCATTAATCTCAAGATTTTTGGAACAACTCAGCCAAGCCAAGATCTATACTAAGATAGATCTTCATGGAGCATACAACCTAGTATGAATCAAGGAAGGAGATGAATGAAAAATTATATTTTAGACAAGGTATGGACATTTTGAATATAATGTCATGCCCTTTGGACTAATAAATGCACCCGCTATCTTTGAGCATTTAATGAATGACATATTTCAAAAATATTTGGACAAGTTTGTAGTGATCTATCTTGATGACATCTTGATTTACTCGAAAAATTTGGAGGAATATGAAGAGCATATTAAGTTGATATTACAAAAGCTGTGAGATATAGATTTGTATACCAAATCAAAGAAATATGTATTTCATCAATCTCAGATAGAATTTTTGAGATATATTATATCTACTAAAGATTTGATAATTGATTCCAAGAAGATAGAGGCAATTATGCAATGGGCCATTCTAAAAACTATGAAAGACATACAATGTTTTTTTAGATTTGCTAATTTCTATCAAATCTTTATAAAAAATTACTCTTAAGCCGTCGCCTCTCTTATCCAATTGATATGTAAGAACAAGTTAGAATAGAGGCCTCAAGCACAAAAAGCATTCCAAGATCTGAAGACGGCATTTACTACAGCCTCAATATTGGTGCATCTAGACTTTACAAAGGCATTCTACCTGGAGACTAATGCTTTAGATATTGTACTAGGGAATGTGCTTTTACAAATGGATATAGATAACAAATTCTATCTTATTGCATTTTATTCTTGAAAGTTTTTTGCTGTCAAAATCAATTATAAAATCCATAATAATGAGCTTCTCGCTATTGTGGATTCTTTTGAAGAATGGTGTCATTTTTTTGAAGGTGCAATGCATCCTATGATTGTATATACAAATCATAAGAACTTAAAATATTTTATGTCAGTTCAGATTCTTAACCACCGCCAAGCTCAATGGAATATGTCGTTATCTCAATTTAACTTTGTTATCACCTATCGCCTTGGGAAACAACAAGGATTATCTGATGCTCTATCAAAGAGATCATATCTTATATCAAAGATAAGAGAGGCAGCATTTCATCAATAATATACAACCTTGTTGAAACAAAAGTAATTTTGTCTTTGGGCCACCATTATATTGACGCTGTCGTAATACGTGAAGTCTTGCTTGAGAATGCTCCGGGCACCTGGCTGTGAAAGATAAAAAGAAAATACGCCACAACAAAATCCTAACAATTCTAATAGAATCTTAATTAACTTCTATTAAATCTTAACAATATTTTTCAGCTTGATTCAATCTTAAAGAAATTATAAAAGAAGAATAAATGAGTCATTCAATAATCATAATAGAAAATAATATATAAAATACTAAATTTAGAAAATACTAAAAATAGAATCTTAAAACCCTAAATCATATCTTATTCAAACCCTAGTCAATCCCTAAGTCAAACCTTGATCAAACCTTAGTCATACCCTAAGTCAAACCTTGGTCAAACCTTAGTCAAACCCTAAGTCAAATCCTAGTCAAACCCTAAGTCAAACCCTGATCAAACCCTAGTCAAACCCTAATCAAACCCTAATCCTAATGAAACCCTAATTCAAATCCTGGTCAAATCTTAGTCAAACCCTAATCAAATCCTAAGTCAAATCCTAGTCAAACCCTAATCAAACCCTAAGTCAAACCCTAATCAAATCCTAACCCTAATGAAACCCTCAAACCCTAGTCAAAAAGTCCTAATGAAATCCTAACCCTAATGAAACCCTAACTCAAACCCTGGTCAAATCTTAGTCAAACCCTAATCAAACCCTAAATCAAACCCTAATCAAACCCTAAGTCAAACCCTAAGCAATTTCTAAGGCAGTTTTAGAACCACAATAACTACCAAACAAACCGTTGATCTTGATTGAAATATTTCATACACCTTAACAATTAAGTTAAAAACACACACACCAAGTTTGAAGAAGATCCAACTTACCAAGAAGAAGAAAAACTTACAAATTTGCTCGGGTATCAGCCGGCCTCCTTCTCCAATCTTCACGCCAATATTCCAGTGCCTAAACCTCCTATTTGCACCGTTCAACTGCTTCCAAATTTCACAAGCATGTAGGAAATTAAGTCTTCTACACACACACATAAATTTCACCCCAATCCAACCGATAGATTGATCAAAATCTGCGAAACCCTAACTGACCTTTAAAACCCAATTCCAGAGACCCCAACTCACATAAATTTCAATAACCTTTGATCAAACCGTTAGATCAATCTCAAATTCACAGCACACATTGACAACAACAATACCCAAAAACCCACAAATTTCCAGCCATAGATCTGCTGCAAAGCTTCTGGAATTGCCTAAACCATCAACCCTAATTTATTTCACAAAATCTCAAGTAGCCAAAATAAACCCTGACTTTGCAAAGCTATTACAAAGTCGTTTTCTCTCCAAATCACTCAAAATCAACTCCTATATAAAACCCTTCAAGTTCACTCCCTAACCCCAATCTCCGATCTGCAAAAAGACCCTCCATTCGCCGTCGGCACGCGGTTTTGTGCCCTGGGGTCTGGTTTCGACCCAGGTTCTTAACCGGCCCTCTCCGGATATCAACTCTTGTAGTTTTGAGGTAAATTTCTCTAAAACCTACTCTTAACTTCTTATTAAACATACCTATACCAATTATTTTTCTAATCTACTTTGTTTTACCATTTTTATGGCTTTACAAAGTAAGTAGAAATCCCTTTTATAAAAGGCAGCATTAGCACTTTTTAATTTTTACTACCTCCTTGTCTATTATCTATTTTTCTAAGATAATTTTCTCAAATATTTTCATTTGAGCTCTTCTATAATATAATCATTCCTCCCCTCTTTCACCTAGTAGTCGTATTACTACACGACAACGCCTATTGATCCTAGTTTCTTTAATGAGGTGCTTGCTACAACCATTAATGATGCTTTGGCCCTTGATGTCAATTGTCATATGAGAGAAAATGTTGATAAGTTCAAATTTGTGGAAGACCTTCTATATTTTAAAGAACGTTTGTATGTATCAGAAGGACCAATATGATTGTGAGTCTTTTAATCTTGCCATGACATTCCAACTACGGGTCACTTTGGATTTAACAAGACTTTGGAACTTATTTCTCAAGATTTTTGGTGGTTTCAAATATGAAAGGCAATGAAGGACTTTGTACTCTCTTATGACATCTGTTCAAGGTCTAAAAATCCTCGACATTGTTGTTATGGACTCTTGCAACCCTTGCTTGTTCCAAGACGGGCATGGTCCTCTATCTCGATGGATTTCATCATGAATTTACTGCCATCCAATTCATAAGACAACATCTTTATAGTAGTTGATTCATTTACAAAAATGATTCATTTCATCCCTTACAAAAAGACTATGTCTAGTGAAGAAACGACAAGGCTTTTTCTTTACAATATATATATATATATATATATATATATATACATATTGATATCATGGTCTACCAGATGATATTATATCGGATCAAAGAGTCTAGTTCATATCTAAGTTTTGGAAATGTCTTTTTAAAATATTGAAGGTGGATATTAAACTTTCTTTAACTTTCCATCTTCAAGCTGACGGCCAAATAAAATGAGTTAACCAAGTTTTAAAATAGTATTTACGATGCAGCATTAACTATCAACAAGATAATTAGATCTTATATCTATCATTAGTAAATTTTACATATAATAATATTATTCATGCTTGAATTCAACAAATACTATTTTATTCCAACTATAGATATCATCCAAAGTTTGATTTATAGAATATGCCAAAGAACAACAATCTAAAGCTTGAAGGATTTACAAAGTAGTTTTTGCAACACTAAACAACCTTGAAGCTTCACTTACAAGCAACTCAAGATATTTATAAGATATCTATAGATAAATTTAGTAATCAATCACTTACTTTTTATATTGGAGATAAGATGTGACTTCTTTGATGGAATATCAAGACCAAGCAGCCATGTAATAAATTTGACTATCAAAGGTTGGGACCATTTTCTATCTAAAAATAAATCAATCCAATGGTATATTGCTTAGAATTACCATGTGCTATGAAGGTACATCCAATTTTTTATGTCTCTTTTTTAAAACTTTACAGAGAATTACATATTCCAGGAAGAATATAATAATTGCCGCCTAATATCAAAATTGAAGACCATAAAGAATACAAGATTAAAAAGGTACTTGATTCATGGTGAAGATAGGATAAATTAGAATATCTTGTTCATTGCCGGAGCTATGACATTAATGAGCACACATGGGAATCAGCTATAAATCTCGCCAATGCGCTTCAAAAAGTACAAGAATTTCATTGACTCTATCTCCACAAATCCAAACGAATTCGATGATAACTTCTTAATGAAGATTGATTTTAAAGATTACTCATAAAAAAGGAGAGAGTTAAAGTAAAGCCTTCATTAAGATATAGTCGTCTATTCCACGATAAAATAGAGTGATAGAAGCAAATTAGTCACTATGTCAAACCTCCAAGCATCGAGAGAAGAAGACTCAGGAGATTCATTTGCCATGCAAGTTTCAAATGAATCAGTGCAGTTTTCACAATCTTCAATTGAGCAAAGTAAGAACAATACATTTTAGCACCAAATATGAACTTGATTGGAACCATTAGGAATAAGATCCAACCATGTAAGTCTCGATTCCAATGCTCAAGCTTTAGTGATATTACTTGAACTTGGAAAGGTGAATCCTTTTAGTCCTGAGATCTTATTTGAAGGATGTTTTGAAGGCCAAAATGAAGATTAGATCCTTAGATAGGATATTTTAATAATGGAGGTATTAACTCAAGGTCATAGGCAATCCTTTCGAGGACTAGAAGAACATATTGTCCAAAAACAGAGAATAGAATATATAGCCTCATTAATACAACGTATTCTTGATTTTTTATATATGTAGTAAGATTGAGCTCCTCTTGAAACTCGTCGCCAGAGAGGGAGTGATGTTAGAGACATACACTTTGGAGGTTCATAGAACCTTCTAGAACATTCTAGAAAATTCTTGAGTTAATAAAAGTCGATTGAGAAGCTTCTTTAGTTAATGAAAGTCAGTTAAAAAACTTTCCAATTAATGGAAGGAGCTCAAGAAGCTTCCCAATTGGTAGAAGTTGCTCAAGAAGCTTCTTAATTTGATAGAAGCCACTCAAAAAGCATCCTAGATATGAGTATATATAGAGGTCAAGGCTGAAGAGTTCTTCAATCTCGACAATGTATCTCTTGGAATTCTAACTCATCTTTTTTGGTATTATTTGTGTACTCATTTGCTTAATTCAAGTTCTTATTAGTTTCTTCTGGAAACCTTGTCCCAATTTAAGTCTCTTCTTCTATATTCTTATATTCTTGATATTAAGATTCTTTACTTGAATTACAAAAGAATACAATCTCATCTTTTAAACTATCCATAGGAGCTCAAAGAATTATAAGAGTTGCTATTTTATTTTCTACTTATGAAGGTATACCACCTATGGCATGATTTACTTCATATTAGTAAAATAGATAGATGAAATTTTAAGAGAGAAGAAGAAATTAATGTGTCTTTGAAAAAATTGTAGCACTATCTATAATTAAAATCAATTTAGAAAAAAGAATGACATTAAATAATATCAATTTAGAAGAGGGTAATCCGCAACCTCTAACATACTTCAATACTTTCAAGAAGAGATGTAGTCCACATTCTATCAAGAACATAAAGCTTTAAAATTGATGTTAGCAGTCTGGACAAATTGTTAAAGATCAGACCAAGGAACTTATAGAAGATTATAACAAGATAATATGATGTATGAATCTCATTACAAAGCAACGTAATACAAAAACAAGAATGAGATTAAAAGATCCAAACTAAACCATAAGACATGCATTGTTGAGATTGAGGAGTCTCTTAACCATGATACCTATATATTAGGAATTAAGAAGCTTCCATGTAATTTTTTATAAAAGGCTTTAATCTTAAGTCATCCTAAGATGCTTCAATATAAAGAAACCTTGATAACCTTCTTTTGTGACTTTTTATGTTGCTTGGGAGTCAAACAACCTAGAGAACCTCCTCTAATAAGTTCTTAGAATCTTTTATAAGCTTCTAGGATCTTCTAAAAAATTCTAAGATATTCTAGAACCTTCTAGACCCTTTTTTAAATAGATATCTGTAATAATATGAAGTGTTATTATGTTTTTTTGTTACAAGTAATTCTTTTTTAATACATTAAAGGATGTCAAAATAGGAGTATTCAATAGAAAAAAATTCATAGAGAATTGTGAAATCAATAGGAGAAAACCAACACACAAATTATTAGAGAATGTAATTAGAAAATAGTCAATAATTTTAGAAAAACATTAAATGAGAGCATAAAGGGTGAGCCAAAAAGTCATGGAGTCTACCTAAAGCTGCTCTTCTTAATTGACTAAATTTGGAATTTAAGAGTATCTTCTTTAGTATTATGGAGGGATTTACCAAGAGCGTCAACAACTTTTGAATTCTTTCTTAAACCATTGATCCACATGAGTTTTCTTAAAAGAAATTCTGCACATCATTCTCCTGCTGCTGACGCCCATAATTCATTCAGTGCCACCACACATTTCCGAAATTAGCTGTGAGAGGGCACGCAGATTTGCTCGCTGTGCATAGACTCACATGTGCTTAGGCCCACAGGAGCAGAACCAGGTGGTTTTATATCAAATGGGTGGCATGTTCTACAACTTGGCTGGTTTGACTATTGACTCACAACTCCACTTGCTCACACACACCCCCCCCATCTCGACGTTCAGTCGCGGCTCACAGAATGCACCGACCTGGATGGATCATGTGCCCAATTGCCCCTTCGCCCGCGCCCTCCGCTCAGATAAGCATGACTCATGGCGCCTAGTGCAACGCAGTCGCACTTGTCATGTCGGGCCCCCAAAACAACGAGTCGTGATGGGGACTTCTCGCAACCTCAGTCAATGCAATCCACGGCTGTGAGGTGGAGTCTCGGCGTTGCAGGAGCCGTAAAGCCTACGTTGACATTCGGGTCCCGTCGCTGAAACAATAAGTTCGGCCCCCTTTTCGGGGCGATGAGATTCGTGCTTGGTTTCGAAAGGGCCCGTTGAAAAGGTCAATTGACAAGCCCACTGGCTTCAGCTCACAGGATCCATTCTCGACACACCGCAGGATGGCACTACTCGGGACCCTACAGAGCAGATCGGAAGCTGAAAATGCTGCATATGATGCAGTACATATCCTCGACATACACATTGTCAGGCCAATGATGCGACTGTGGCAAGTACAGCTCTGGCTACGTTTGACTTCCAATTAGAGGTCAATGTTGCTTTCCAGAACTATTAGTATTTAAATATTCCAAAACACGAGAAGGTCACGTATTGTGAAGGTCGATTAAAAGGCGTCTGCGGAGACATGATGAGCCAAACGGTTTCAATCCCCCTGCTATGCCGGCAGCCTTCGATCCTCTCAAAACTTCCTAGTATCCAAACTGTACAGTCTTCGCAGTTTTCCCTGACCAAGTTGGCAAGAGCTCGGAAATGACGACCTTTTGGGGACGGAGACAGACAGTCGCCCTCGTGGTGGCTATCACTGTGGTCTTAGCGGGACTATTCTTTGGTAATGACCTCACCCCTCATGCTTCATTTTCGATCAAGAATCCGACATGGACAGCTTGTGACGTGACTCATTGGTGCTAACATCTTGGGTTCTGCCGTTGCGTTTTGCAGACTCTGCGGAAGCCAAATGCTACTCTGTGGAAGACTGCACAAAAAGACCCAACGCCATCACCACCGCGTGCACCTCCGGTGTCTGCAAGTACACTTGCAAGACTGGATGGTCCAACTGCGACAACAGCTGGACCAACGGCTGCGAGAAGAACACTTACAGCGACGTCAATGCTTGCGGGCAGTGCGGCCGACAGTGCATTCCATACCACGTCGCGACCGTCATAACCACGTGCGTCAAAGGTACATGCACCTACACCTGCAAGGCCGGGTTATCCGACTGCAACAACTGGCTGAACGACGGCTGCGAATCTAGGCTGCCATACAACGACGACTTGCGCTTCTGCGGCTCCTGCACAACGCCATGTCTCATGGATCTGCCGAATGCAGTGTCCAAGTGCACCAGGGGTGTGTGTGACTACACCTGCAACCCCGGGTGGGTGAATTGCGACAACAACTGGGCCAACGGCTGCGAGAAGCGCACCAGTTGCTAATAGTTTCGCGATTCGCGAAATCGTGAGCGCTGGCGGCATCACGACACCTTATCTTGGTAAAGACAGTGCCGATCAAGTAGATTTTTCTACGAGGAAGACGTCGAATGACTGTGTCGTCGAGCTTCGAAGTGCTCACCTGTGTATCGAACGATCGAGCAATAGAGGCTGGGAATGTGCGACACCTGCAACCCATGCTCGGAATAATAATAAAAATAAAAATGTCCTGAATCGCCCATCAAGTCTTCCCCGCAACTCCGCAATTGGGATCCAGGCTTTGTGAGGGCATCAATCCATTCAGAAGAATCTTTTTGCTTGAGGTGGTCTCCCCTTCATCTCCCCCCTGAAAACCTATGCAAGGCTTGCAGTTATGTTGCCATGTTCTACAAAAGTAGAATAAATAAATAATATCTTTCGCTTATTGGATGTGTATCATTTCATTGGTCCTATCAAATTTAGTTGACTTTTTGTACTAAAATTTTTAAAAAATCAATAAGTGTTGTCATAATACAGGTGCGATGATGTATGTGTGTGTGTATATATATATATATATATATATATATATAATGATTTTCTGATTTTATATGATTTTAAAACTTAACTTCTTTTATTTTTTATGTTTTCTTATTATATAATATAGGTTTGTAATGTCATGTTATAAACTATGAAGTGCAAATACTTTGATACTTGTATTAAGTTATATTTAATTATTTTTTATTTTTTATTCTGTTTTATTAAGTAACACAATGATTTGATAGGCAATAACAATTATGTGATATTATCATCAATTCATAGCAGCCAAAAGTTTCTACTTAACAATGATATAAAAACCTTACCATTTGTTTTTAATTTCAAGGATTCCTACTTGCAAGATATTTAATTAAAATATCTACAAATGTACTTAAGCTTCATTTAAAAATTACTTTACGTTGCTACTCTCAATCATTATACATTCAAGGAACATTAAACTTCAAAATAATTAATATAAATATAGAGCATAAGAACACTTAAAAAAAGAATAGATACATTTTATTACATATCAAAATGCTATTGCATAAATTATTAAGAATTCAGTATCTTTACAAAACTCTAGAATCCTTATATATTTATTTATTTCATGAGTAGCTATCCCTATATTTTGATTTAGTAGTAGTCAAAGTTATAAGCATTATAAGTTTTCCAAAATATGTAGCATTTATTACATACCAAGTATCATCAACTTGCACATGATTATTAACACAATCATATAAGTATCAATAACTTTCAATTACTTCTAACTTATGACTTTGACTACTACTATATCAAAATGCTTCCAGTTTTTTACAAACATGATTCAAATTATTTGCAAAGTATTGTAAAAACAATTTAGTAGGAATCACATGTTACAGACAAAATTTGTAATAACTGTATGTAACTTTATTTTTTAAAAAATATGTCATGATAATTAAATTTTTATTAATTGGTATGACATATATTAAAAGTTATTTAATTTTTAAAATAATTTTAAATTTTTTATTCTTATGTAAACATAAATCTGAAAAATATTTTTAAAACATTTCAAAGCAAAGTTGGATGTATTTTTTTATTTTCATTGAGAATTTACCTTTATTATTTTATAAATATTCTAATCAAGTTCAAAGCTGAAGATATTTTTAACTACTAATTATATTTTTGTATGCATTTTTGTATGCATTATGTCATACATATATAGTTTCTTATTATTTTTATTGATATGGAGTATGTTTTTAAATACATATACTCCAAAAAAAACCAGGTGTTAATGGTTCTATGGAGAATCACCACATGTCATCTTCAAGATTATTTTATAAATCATTGCAAATAAAATATTATAACATCAAAACTTTATGCAATTTCATAAAAGAAAACAATTTCAAAATATTAATTTACTTTTGTGTTTGTTAATATGAATGAATGAAATGAATGAATGAATGAATGTATATGTATGTATGCTTATAAAATTATTTTGATAATTTGTATATTTTATTCTATAATTAGTAAATTTGGTAAAAGAGACTAATATACATACATACATACATACATACATACATACATAATAGTGAACAACCAAGTTTTAATAGTCATTTTCCAATAATTTGTGTGTATAAATAAATAAAAATATGTGAATGGGTATGCATGCATTGTTATTGAGATACATTCAAAAAGTAAACCTAAAAGAAGAATATCTTTATATATGTACATATGTGTGTGGTTGGTTTGGAGTTCTAGCAGCGTTCACACCATCCGAAGCCTGGTGGGGCCGGTCCGCCCTGTAGGAACCAGCCCGTGGGAACGGGGACAAAGCAAGCCAGACGCGATTAGGGTTTGGGGGCGACGCTTTTGCTTTCTCGGGCTTTCTGACTCAGCCGTTGCCGCAGGCTGTGCCCGCAAACCCTGTTTTGGTCCTCTCGACGCGGAACCTTGTCGCTCAAAGAATTGCTCACGTGGTTCCGCTGGAGTTTCGATCTCGGATTTGGGCTTCGACTTGACTTGGGTCTCGATTTGTTGTTGCCGTCCTCGCGCCTGCGTTGCGGGCCACGGGTGTGGTCGTCTCTCGCATAGGTCTCATCCCTGCTACCTCGTGTTTTTTGTTGCTTTGCGTAACCCTTACTCATTGACGCCGTTGTCTACTGTGTATGTTGTGTATGTTATCTCCGTCCAGTTTGTACTGAAGTTTCCTAGCCCCGAATGTTGGCATGCTGGGTGCTTTTTGTACTACATTTCTAGCGTGAAGTGGTTGGTGTAGACTCTACAGTTGAGACGGTAGCCTATGCCTTGACCCGAGAGTTTTGCATTGGAATTTCTGTTTGTGCGCGGCACCTTTCAGCAAGTTTAGGTTTTTAAACACCCTAAAGCAGATGTTCGTTTCGTATGTTTGGGTGTGTGCACAGATATATTTTGGTTTTTGTTTTAATTTTTTCTTCTTTCACTGTTTCATTTGACTTTTAGAAAAGAATTAGGGAGGCGCTGGCTGCAGTGCATATGCCTTGCGATCTCCTCATGTGGTTGTTGGTAGGCTTGTGGAGGAATGTTATGCTGATTGCGACTGCGTTATTTATACGCGTGTTCGGTTGTGCAGGTCACTGGGTCATAGATTTATTTCAGTGTTATCTTCGGTTGTGGTGAAAAGTAGATCAGCATCGTGGCAAAGTAGGTCACATACGAAACGAGTTACAGGAGGGAAGTCGTCTTGTTAGTGGCAGGGCGCTTCGTAAAGATATGCCATCAACATGGGCAGAGTCGCCACCCAACACGGTGGCTACTGAAAATGGAAGTGCAGCAGGAGCCTCAGGTGGTCGGCCAGCCAGAGTGTCGTATGTGCCTCCGCACTTGCGAAACCGTCCTCAAGGTGCTCCAGTCGCCAACGGTGCTGGAGAAGGCTCCAGCCCCGAACTAAAAGGATCGTCTAGAGCTGGGCCAGGAGGGCGAGCGTGGGGTGATCCCAACGCAGTAGCGGCTGCTGCACCCAAAGCGGAAGCGGGGGGTCTTGGCAAGGCCGGAAATGGGTCTGGTTGGGGTGCAAGTCCGGCGGTGAATCATTCAGCCAGTTGGGGGAACTCAAATGGTTCAGGTCGGAGCTATGGAGGTGGCGTACGAGGCCAAAGGGGGGGATGGGAGAGAGAAGCTAATCCCTTCGCTAACGACGAACCAGTCTCGGAGGCAATCTTTGAGGCAGAGAATACGGGTATCAACTTCGATGCGTACGAGGATATTCCTGTAGAGACGAGTGGTAATAACATACCACCTCCGGTGAACACATTCGCTGAAATTGACCTGGGACCGGCGCTGAACGAGAACATCAGAAGATGCAAGTACACGAAGCCGACTCCCGTGCAAAAGTACGCCATACCGATTAGTTTGCATGGTCGTGATTTGATGGCATGTGCACAGACGGGGTCAGGGAAGACGGCCGCGTTCTGTTTCCCAATTATCGCAGGGATAATGAGGAACACTCCTCCGGGCCGTCCTCGGGGCGGAAGGAAGGCATTGCCGTTGGCTCTGATACTGTCACCCACAAGGGAGCTGTCTTGCCAGGTGTGTAGTAGTTTTTAATGGGGTTTATTTCCCATTAGTTGCCCATAAGGGTTCGCTGATCAATGGGATGAAGAAAATTGCTCAACCTGTTGTGATGTAAAGAGAGTGTCAGCATTGAAACGATGGCAGAGTTGAAGCTCCTTCGTCGTGGAGTTTTTCTGACATGATTGTTCATCATTATCATTTTACAGATCAGCGACGAAGCCAAGAAGTTTGCGTATCAGACCGGCATTAGAGTAGTGGTCGCTTACGGGGGGGCTCCCGTTCATAATCAGGTATGTTTTCATTCCCTTAACGTTCTTAGTAAGCTGCGTAGTGTTTTCCTTTTAGGGTTATGAGCCATTCGATCATTTTCATTTCGTTTTGTTTCTCTCTGTTGTGTTGTAGTTAATAAGCCAAGTGTTGTTGCTCTGGAACTCTCTGGAGCAGTATGTCATTCAAATGCCCTTGCGTCTGTGTGTCTAGAGAAAAATGTTTTCTCATCTAGTGAAGTAGTTGCCGGAATCGTTCCTTGTCAAGTCGTCAACAGTGCCGGTTTTCTGTTTTTGCAGCTTAGAGAAATGGAAAGAGGTGTAGACATCTTAGTTGCCACTCCTGGGCGCTTGAGTGATCTCTTGGAAAGGGCTAGAGTATCACTTTCTATGGTGCGATACTTGGCGCTAGATGAGGCTGATCGAATGCTGGACATGGGTTTTGAGCCCCAGATTCGTAGAATAGTTGAGCAGATGGATATGCCACCGGCTGGTGAACGCCAGACAATGCTGTTCAGTGCTACATTTCCTCGAGAAATACAGGTACTTACCATATTCTGTGAATTACCCAGAATTGATTTGTATGTTCTCATAGGCGTCAAAGAGTACCGAGGTCTTTTCTTCGAATTCCTTGGAGTAATTATCGGTAATTGTGGAAAAAGTAGCAGTCTGAATTTCAATTTTAGAGGTAGTCCTGTCCGTGTAGGCTTTTTGGACGGCCTCTTACATCTGAGAAGTGCAGTGCACCGCAGTCTTTAGTTCTGAAGCCAGTAAAATGCTGTAAGATGTTTTGGGTCATGGAGAAGCTGGTGTGAATAAGCTGAGGATGGGAGTGATTGATATTGTTTTGATAAAGCTTATGTC
The DNA here is from genome assembly GCA_036785485.1 of Physcomitrellopsis africana. Lineage (NCBI taxonomy): Eukaryota > Viridiplantae > Streptophyta > Bryopsida > Funariales > Funariaceae > Physcomitrellopsis > Physcomitrellopsis africana. Next base: position 57,564 of record JAWRVF010000474.1, on the reverse strand, counting down.
TAACGCCTGTTTTGGATTGTTCTGTTGTCCCAGAGACTAGCATCGGACTTCTTGTCGAACTACATTTTCCTTGCTGTGGGCAGGGTAGGATCTAGTACGGATCTAATCGTGCAACGAGTAGAGTATGTGCAAGATGTGGACAAGCGTAGCATGCTGATGGACCTCATTCATGCTCAAAGCGCCTTGGCTCCGCCTGGGCAGCAAACTTTGACGTTAGTCTTTGTGGAGACTAAGAAAGGAGCAGATGCTTTAGAAGACTGGCTGTGCCGCCTGGGATTCCCAGCTACTACAATCCACGGTGATCGTAGCCAGCAGGTGTGTTTGTGAACTGTTCGCTTACTCATTGCCTTAGCCTGGTTTGCCTTGTGAGATGGTGCTATTTTAGAGAGTTTCGAAAGGTGATTCGAGTTCTGTCTCAATTCCAGTAATCATCTCCAGAATTTTTTCACAATTGGTTGCACTTCACTTTTGGGCTTATCAATGTTCTCGGTGGAGTTATGCAGGCAATCCTGTCTTATATTTCTGGAATTGTCTTTTCAATATTGTTTTGAATGCAGGAGCGAGAACATGCCTTGAGATCTTTTAGGACGGGAGTGACGCCCATTCTCGTTGCTACGGATGTTGCCGCCCGAGGTCTTGACATTCCACATGTTGCGCATGTCGTGAATTTCGACCTCCCTAGTGAAATTGATGATTACGTGCATCGCATTGGTCGCACTGGGCGTGCGGGAAAGAGTGGTGTGGCAACTGCTTTCTTCAATGAGAAAGACCAGGCGTTAGCGCGACCGCTGACAGAGCTGATGACAGAATCCAACCAGGAGGTGCCTGGATGGTTGACGAACTACGCCACGAGAGCTAGTTATGGAGGTGGTGGTAGGAACAGACGGTCGGGAGGAGGATCTAGATTCGGAGGCCGTGATTTCCGTAGGGAAGGCGGCAGAGGAGGTGGAGGGGGCCACCACCACGGGGGATATGGTGGTGGCGGTGGTGGTTATGGAGGTGGAGGATATGGAGGTGGAAGTAGCGCGTGGGATTAGATTAGTTCACTGGCGATGAGCTTTAGATGTTATGTGGTAAAATTTTGGTAGCTTCAGGCACATCCTGCTCTCCTTCAAGTCTGTGCACAGTTTTGCTCTCAGTTTCTTTCACGGTTCTTTAGACAAGATGAGTGCCCCTTTTGTTATTCTATGCGCTTGTAGGTTGACCGGTCGGCTCTTACTTGGCCGGGTGTAAATTAGCGCTCAGTATATTAGAGCTGAAGAGTCATGGATGGCCGGGGCCTACGTTTGTCATGGGGTCTATCCCACAATTGTCTGCAAAATGTAGAAGAAGCTACATATGCACAAGTACACTGGTATCAAAAAATTGTTCAGATTGCAGTAAATCATCTTGTCGAGCTCAACTGGGCTAACCTGGACTATATTAGTACCTGGACAAAGATCTTTCGTCGACCAATAAATCAGTCCTACTATTTGATGTGATGCTAGAGTAGTATACAAAGAGTAGTAATCCTAAACTCTAAACCTTAAATATGTTTTGAAAGATTCCTTCCAAGGGAGTTCTGAAGTGATTTGGGACACGGTTAAATTTTGTGTGTTAGACATTCCCACCGTGGAAGATATGGAACTTTCAAAATATTCTCGATGGTTCATTCAATACTGTTTTGAACCGTTGGTGATTAGGTTCAGGTGATATGGTAGGGTGTCCAATCAATTTCAATGCTCCATCCAGTAATATCAAGGTTTGTGTTCGTCTACTGCATGCTTAATTTTAGTTCAAACACGTAATGCAATAGGAAAGTTTCGTTTAAGTGTTGTTGATTTTGAAAATGACTAAGTAATGTTAATTTACAATACAAGTATTTATACGTGATTAGCATTGTAATTAGTCTAATGATTTGAAAAACACCCCATTGTAAGATTGTGCTGCATATCTACCATTTTTTCTTGTTTTTCATTTTGGGTCTTTGTTATGAATTTAAAGAGGCTAATTATATTTGGTTAGTAAGAATTTATCCACTCGAATCATGTATTCATATCTGCAGAAAGAAATATGTGATTTGAAATGGAAATTATTATTCACGAGAGTATCAAAGATGGTTTATATTTCATACATGTATATTTTAGCGGTAAACAAACATGCAAACGTGGATGAAATTGCCCATCACTTGGTTGAGATCCTCATTCGCAAGTAACCAATTATTATGGGCACAACTTATTCCAAGTTGCTTTGCTCAGTGTGAAGCTTGCCAGATCAAACACTCTACTACTGAAGCATCGAAACTTAGAAAATGCACAAGATATTCATTCACGATTCCAGATTTGAGGATTAGATACAACAGTCGAAGCTTCATGGATAAGAAGGTATCCCAAGATTTATGGCTGAACACTTTAAAATATGTAGGAAAAGAATGCTAAGAATATTATAGAGCGTCCGAAGGAGGCACAGCCGAGATTACGAGAATCCGGATTCCCAGTGGAATTGTTCTTCACGCTGCTGACTAAACAATTAATAATCCCATCGTGATTCAGTCTGGTATGGCACATCTCCCTTTCACAGCAACTCAGTTCCGTTGTGATGAGGTTAGTGAAGGTTGATGGCAACTTGGAATGAGCATCCAAACAGACATTGTTGCTGACATCCACTTGAATCTAATCTCTACCAGCTGCAATATAGAACGCCCTAACGAGACGTCTTGGATGCTACGTTGCAGGTCTTGCACAAACTGGGAAAGGCGCCGGCATGAACATGACACACAACCCATCTTTGTGTGATGAGAGCAGTTGTGAAGATGGGGGACTGATTCTAACGTCTCGACAAAGATAGCCCAATGAAGACCTTGGTAGACTTACACGCTGTAACGTTAGGCATTGGCACATTTGCTGCATCTTTAATCACGGTTATGTGCACACTTCTAAAACATTGCAATAATCTCATTCCACACTCGGGCAAGATCTTAGATCCACATTGCCGCCAACTATCAGGTCATCGATAATGAAGCCACAATCTGGAGGTCAATTTTGGACAATGCTGTACTATGTTTAGCAGCGACTTTGGGGAAATTAATGGTAACACTAATTAACCCTCATCTCACTTCTATGCTTTATGAATCGTTGAGTGCAGGATTTGAAAAACTCTGGCTGCTTTGTTGGTCATGGAATACTAGCAAGTGGTCTTGGCCTTAAATTTGAACGCATAGAAGCGTGGGGCCAACATTTCAGGGAAAGCAAGCTCTCCATTGCCTAGGTCGTTCGACAATGACGCTGGGTGATGTTGATACGTTGCTGCATCATCTGTTGCAATCTGGTTTCATTGGCGCCCTGCTGAAAGAGCTATTTCCCTTAAGCTGGAAGCAACACTCGTGGCTTCAGTTGCTTTCGATGCAGAGGATATTTATTGGGAGATTTTTTTTTGAGTCCTGAGTAGTGTACACTTGGTGTAGATATTTTTGGGACCGACCTACACTTCACACCTATATTCGAATATCTTCGCTCCCATGCGATTATGACTCAAGTGTGAAAATAGGATCTGCAATGATCAGTAAATCTAAGGGAATCTACTGCGGCCTACTCGTGTAAAAAAACTGTTTTCCTATGGTTTTTTATGTACGGCTCGTTCCTAATCTCCACATGATTTGGTGATGCCGTTTATGGAAAACCTGACCTTGGAGGGACACTAAGGTCTTTGACATTATGAGAGAGCAAAAATGGATTCCAAAAGTTGGCTGATCTGTGCCAGAGGTGCATATAAAATGAATTCAGAACCTCTGAAAGCATTTAATGCAATCGCCCTCTCCATACCATTCATTGTAATAAACAGTGTAGCTACAATGTCAGAGTTTAGTGAGGAATTACTGTTTATCTTCTCCCCTTCTCTATCTATGTAATACACAACCATATCAATATAGATTGACTTGAAGCTCTCTCAACTCCTTCTCAACATCTCTCTCAACTCTTTCTCAACACGTTATCAGCACAAATCTCTAACATTGAATTTTAGATCTTCTTTGTTTGTATCTTCCTTGAAGTTTTCTTCATCTCTTTTTGGACTTGTGCTCCTTTGTTTCTAGTTTAGATTTGTTCCACTCTTCCACTTCAACTTGGAGATGTCATTCCTAATTTTCTTGTTTTGTAATTTTATTTTTAATACTATTTTTGTAGTGTAAATTTGCTACATCAATACTTTGATGTTTATTGCCACCTTGCCTAAATCTTGATCTTGTAACCTCTAATCTTGGTTCTCATTTTTCCTCTTTGATTTTATTTTTATAATATATTTTTTAATTTTAGATATATTACTATTTTCTTCTAATTATCTATTGATAATTTCTTCTATTTTGTTATTCACTCCTCAGCCTCTTGGTCTTAAATAGTTTCTATCTTATCATTTTTTTTTTTTTTTTTTTTTTTTTTTCATGATTTTTGACTTTCATTGTGATTTTTGCTTTGATTTTAATTGTAACTATCATTTTACTATATATCTATGAAAAAATAAATATTTCTATATCATCTATTGCTTCTATTGTACTTACCTCTACAAAGACTTCTTTGGTTACTGCAACCAATGAACCTCCACACCTTGAAGACTATTGCATTACAACAAAGATTGAGTTGATATACTATGTTCTATATGATTATATACAAAATATACTTGCAGAGTCATTTATCAAGTGTATTCAACTCATTACTCAACTACTTTTTTTTCAGGCAAATTTACTTGTATTTATGTGAGGCCATGCAATTTAACATGCTATAGTATTAATTCACCTTCATCCCTCCTCTCTTAAGACTGCTTCAACATAAGAGCTGCTTTTAGACTATATTTCCAATATCTTTGACTTATAGGTGTTTGGTTGCCATGTATAGATTCTAATACCAAAATCCCAACGGCGTACTATTAGAATTCATAAAAAAATAGATATATGTTGGATTTGATTCATTGAGTATTATTCATTTTGTTAATCTATTAACTAATATATTGTTATATGTAACTTTTGCTAATTCTCATTTTAAAAAAGATATTTTTCCATCTCTTCAAAAAAAAATTATTGATCAATAAAGTACTGCAATACAAGCACTAAAGATATTCATAATGAATCTCGATGCTAAAACATCTCTGGTTGAAATTGAAGTTGCCAAGATTTTGTATTTGAAGTGGATCACAAACCGAGCACCTAATAGCTTTAATGATACACCAAAAATTACTTGAGTTCTTATTAATGAGACTCAAAATATATTTACTTGTGTTGCAATGCCTCAAATTGCCACACCAACAATCAAAAGGACTCATCGGCCAAATAAAACACCACGTAAAAAAAGAGCCATGATAATTATTGATTCAATTGAAAATAATATTATTTTTATAAAAACCACTATCAATCCTAAGGGGCCATCAATTAATGATGTTCCATCAATAGAAATTATTTCTTCTACTTCTATAGGAGAGATCCTTGAGATTAAAAAAAATAAGACCAAGTTGAATACAAAATTATTTATTTTGTACTACAATATAGATGATATTTGGAATAGACAATCTATTACAGTAGATGAAAATTTTGCTTGCATGATTGCAGAAGCTCTTTCTTGCAAGAAAAAAGATTCTAAATCTAAAATCATCAAAGAAGCAATGTGTCACCTTAATTGATTAAAATGAAAAGCTGCCATGAAAGAAAAGTATATTTCTTTGTATAAGAAGAATTTTTTTGGTTTAATTGTGGATACTCTTATTTCTTGCCCTTTAGAATGTAAAATGGTATTGATATACAAATCTTGTCGTATTGTAATATATTTATATGGTGAAAAATATGGAAAATAGTGATTTCTACTTAACATTCAAATATCTTAGTTCAATAGGAACTTAAGATACTTAAGAAAGATTTTATGAAAGCCTCTTAGATTATTTTCTTACTTTAATAGCTAATAGATAAAAATTAGTTATTAAATTTTTTTTCTACATTATAGAAATTCTTTCACTACTTTTGAAAAGCCATTAGTTAATAAAAATAAGATAGAAGATATAAATAATTTGTATAGTTGATACTATGATTAAGTTGAAGATAGGGTCAAGCTTAAAAATCCATCAAAAAAGTTGAATTGATACCCTGGAGTCGACTGTGTATAGAATACGGATGAAATCAAATCCCTAGGCACAAAAATGGCTACCAAGGATAGAGGGTCAGAACATTTGGAGATTGGCAATTAAGGTTGGATACTTAGCTTGAAGTTCGATGCACAAATGTCAAGCTTATTTTTATGCAATAAAGTTATGACCAACACTTTCAACTATTGTGTGCAATTGAACTGACATCTTTAATTAAAAATTTGACAATATATAGATAATTGAGTGTGCTAAGACTAAATAAATACTCATAACAATCTAATAATATAATCAGGATTTACGTGATCTTTAGTCCAAAGAAGTACCAAAAAATAGAGGTTTAGCGTTGTTTAGAATTTTTGCAATATCTAAAGATCTTTTAGCCAAATCAAAGTGAAATTTGGCACATTGTTAGGAGACTTAAAGGACAAGCTACAAACCAATTTTTACCTAAAGTTAATGATTGGAAAAGGAGAAATTGTTGCTAGATTATTTGTATCAACTTCCAAGTTGGTGGCCGAGTAATATTAGTACAGTTTTTGATTAATTTTTGGCAATCTGTAAGTTGGATTGAGCTGAAACTCTCTAAACATATAGAAGACTTATATTTGCATTTGTGTGCAAAATTTCACACCAAGTTAATTGTCAGATTAAAATTTATAGCTTACTAAAGTTTATTGATTAAGGTTAAGACTTGCAAAGAGAAATCTAAGTTGCTTGATTGTGACAAGTAACAGAGCAATTGGGATTTATATATTAGTGAAGTTATTAGAAAGAGTGCTTTTAAGTACTTTGTATTAACTTAAGTACTCTCATATTAATATTCAAATCATATTCTTCTTATATGGACAAAATATATTAAGGATTTTTGGATATATATGAACCTCAACTTCATCCTCTACAGTCAGGTGCCCGACACATTTTCAAACAGGACAATACATAAAATGACATAAGTGTTGAATCTAACATGAAAGTTTGGAATAGAAGGTGTTAGATTTTATTTATGATTATTTAGAATTGATGGCACAAGAAGGTAAGAAGGTTGAATTTGGAATTTTTGATGGAGCTTTGGATGGTGCTTCAAGTGGATCTTCAAGTAGAGCTTCAAGTAGATTTTCTTCTAGTAGATAAGGTATGTATCTGGATCCAAACATTGCAAATATGTTTCAATCATTTACATTGTTTATGCAACAACAACAAGGCAATGATTGCAAGGAGGCTTTGACAATCAAAGCATTGTAAGAGGTGGTTAATAAGGTTGATCAGTTTGATGGAAAGGATATCTCTAAATACTTACAATGTTATGTGCAGAAAATGGAATTGAATTGAGTCTCTGAAAAAGATATGATTTTATTATTTGAGCTTACTATGATGCCAGAGATAAGAGAACATGTGAAATTAATTATAAAACAATTTGGAAGTTCTTGAAAAACATTCTGTCACACATTGAGAGATGAGTATTTCTTAGAAGACTCTGATTGGATCACTAAAAAATCATTTTTGGAATGGATTGAGTATCCTAATAAGAAGTTATAAGCTACTGAATTATTAAGGGAGTTTGAGAGGCAGTATTCTTGGTTATCGAAAGTGGAAAAGGTAACCTTAGGGCTAAATAAGATTGAATTATTTCTTCAAGAAGTTGATGGAAAATTGTAAGAGAGGTTAAAAATTCATCTTGAAGATAAAAAAGAGGATGAAGGATTGACAATAAAATGGAAAGAAGTTGAAGATGTAGTGGAATTGCTTGCAAAAAAGGAAAGGAGAAAGCATAGGATTGGTATTTAAAGAATTGTGCAAGCACCTAAAATTCAAGTGCCCACTTCACAATCAATACTATCTATTATACAACCTTCAACAACTACATCAAAAAAGAAGATGTGGGATTTGAAGAACTTATACACAGAATACGGGATCTTCAAATTAAACTTATAAGGCATAAAGAGAAGACTTTTACAATGAATTCAAAAGCTTTTCTTAAGCAAGGGTATATACAAAGATGTATTTGGTGTGATGATGAGTCTCATTCTTTAAAGGATTGTGGTGAATTCAATGAAATGATGCAACAAGGCATTATTTTTTGAAAAGATGGAAAAGTGGCATTAAAATATACTGGTGATTTTTTCTAAACTAACTTTGGTAAGGAGGTATGAAAGCACTGGTTAAGGATTATTTGACAAAAAATAGGATTGCAATAATAGAAATTATAAATTATGCTGCTAGGATAAATGACGACAATAGACAAGATTTTTTTGGAAGTATTGAACCAAGTGGACTTTGGTCTTCTACCATTTCCACAATGTATAAAAAAAAGATGCCACAAGATGCTTTATTGATGACTGCTGCATTAATTTGTAGAACTATGAATTGAAAGGATCATGTAGAAGCTTTGTCAATGCATGCCTATATTGCTAAGAGCCAACATGAAGCCTTAATAGAAGAAAAGAAAAGACAGGATTCTAATGAGACAAGAGAAGGAAGTTCTTCCAAGAAGCAAACTCAAGGAGATAAGGCTCGTGAGATGGCTTCACAAGAGTTACCAATAAAGGATGCCTCAATATCATTAAAAAAAAAATCAAAGGACTTAGAAAAAAAAAGGTAAGTCAACAACTTATAAACTTCTTTCTGATATTGAAGCAACAACAAATTTAAAGGGGGTGCTTGAAGAACATGTATTCAATGCTAAAGTTGAATTTATATTGAAGGAGATTTTGGATATTATAAAGATTTTTTTTTATAATGTCATTATTAATAGTATTAAGTAGAAGAGGCAGTTAATATGTGAAGCTAGATCAAATCATGCTATTGATGCATAAGTATGTGAGAATGAAGAAGATGAAATTGACAATTGTTGCAAACAATCAACAAGTGGAAGAAGGAATTATAATCAAAGAGTAGATTTTGATGATCCAAGTGACAAAGAGAGAAAAATTTCAAGTCATTATATTCAAAAATATTAGGCTAAAGCAACTATAGAGATATTAATAGATTAAAGATATAGGTGAGTCAATTGTTGCTTTAATTGACTACGATTTAAAAATAAATCTTATGTCTAAGGATCTTTATATGAAACAAAAGTGGCCAATTAATATAGAAGCTAGATGGATAATATGGGCAGCTAATAATACATATGGTGAGTTATATGGTACTTGCTTAGATGTAAAAATTTGGATTGGTGATGTTACAATGGAGCAAAATTTTTTTATTCAAGATACAACATCTTATCTTCTTATTTTAGGACAACCATATATTATTATGATTGGGATGGAAATAAAAGTGCTTGATGATAGTTCAGCTTATGCACGGATTTGTAGTGAGGATGAGAGAAAGGTAATATAATTTTTGACTAAGCCTCCAAATCATGAACGTAATCGAGACAAATTGAGAGAAAATCTCTTGCGAAGGATTATTGAAGAATTTACAGATATTTGAGGAGTACCATTATAAAGCGGGATTATGGAGGTATAGAAGAGAAGGTATTCTTATAAGATATAGGTGCCTTTGATACAAATTTTATTGATATTTTTGAAAATGGAAGTATTATGTATAAGAAAGTTGTAGATTTTTTAAAAAGAAAGAAAGAAAAAGACTATATAATATTAAAAAAGAATTATGTGAATTAGGGACATTAAAAGATGATGAAAGGATTTTTGGTATTTATGAAGAGAATGGATTGGAAGATTCTTTAGAATTGATTACATCAACTGGATTAGGAGATAATGATAAGATTGTACAAATTCATTTAAGGAAAATTTATTCTATACTTGAATCTTTTCAAGCACTAGATGTTATGGTTAAAACAAAATATAAGACAATAGATAAGAAGGTGAAATCTATTAGCGGACCATTGGTAGTAGATTCTAAAGAACAGATAGAAAAAGCATCAAGAGAAAATAACTTAAGAGATCCAAGGAATATTAGACATAAGTTTACAAACAAGACTTTTGAGGAATTGAAGATTGGTTCTCACGGTTCTTTGTTGCCAAAAGAAATTGAATATTTCAAAGAGATGTTAGCAAAACAAGGTAAATCATTTGCCTTTGAATCTTATAAAATTAGGTGTATAGATCCAAATATTGTAACTTCCATGGTTATTTTAACTATATTATATGTACCTTAGAATTTGAGGCCAATTTCAATATCAAAGGTATATTTACTAAGTTTGATGGAATTATTGAAATAAAAGATGAAGATGAAGATTCTAGAGTCCGCTTTTATACCATATTCTAGTCAATGATTTATGGTGCGTAAAAAAAATGGATCATTATAATTTATTCAAGATATAGAATCAATAAATGCAGTGACTATCAGGAATGTAGGAATTGAATTAATATTGGATGAATTTGTTGAAGCATTTGTAGGAAGGACAATCTATTCAATGACTGATTTGTAGCCAGGCTATGACCAATTTCAACTTGCAATAGAGAATAGAGACATGACAAAAATGAAAATACTACTTGGACTAGTTAGAATGTGTACTCTTCCTCAAGGTGCTACCAATTTAATAGCACATATGATGAATAGGATGAATAAGGTGTTGAAAAATTTTATTTCTAAGAAGACTATGCCTTTTTAAAATGACGTTCCTGTAAAAGGGTGTAAAGAAGAAGACAAAGATGAAACTTTAGATAAGAGGGGATGTTGCAAGTATATTATTGATCATATACAAGATTATAAAAAGATATTGATTTGGCTTGAAGAAGTTCATCTTATCTTATAGGATGCAAAGTCTATGTTTGGAGTATATGAAGTTGTAATTGTTGGACATTTATGTAGATTTTATAGAAGGAAATCAGATCCAACTAAGGTTGATGCAATTGAGAGAATGAAAGAAGATTTCAGTTCTTTAACAGAGATATGAAGGTTTTTGGGTGCATGTATATTTTATCATATTTAGATTTTTTACTCTACTTATATAATAGATTTGTTGTATGAATTATTATGCAAAGATTATTGATATAATTTGAAAAAAAAGCAAATCAAAGCAATGCAAAGATTAAAGGATTTATTGATATCACCTCCAATATTAAGAAAAACTAATTATAAGTGTAATAGATCAGTGATTCTTATAAAGGATACTAGTCCGATTGCTATTAGATGGGTTGTAGGTCAAGATGATTCAAATAGACATATGTTCGCAGTTTAATTTGGGGCTATGGTTTTAAATATTTATCAATGTGCATATAAACAAGTGAAAAGGGAATTATAGAGAGTTGTTTCAGCTATGAAAGCTGAAAAGGATTATTTAATTGAGGCATTGGTGGTGATTGAAACAAATTATTTGGCTTTATTTAGGATGATTATTAATTGTACAATACCGGATATTGTAATGTTAAGGTGGATTGTTTATATCAAGTTATTAAATCCGGAATTTAGGCATGTTGCCGGTGTCATGATGTAACGCGACTATTAGATAAAAGAGTGTTAAAATAGTATATTATAGAAGATCTTAGTCCAAAATATTGTAGCAAATTATCTTAGAAAAATAGATAATAATAAAAAAAGAATAAAACTAATAAGTGTTAATACTGCCTTTTTTACAAATGAGCTTCTATTTACTTTGTAGGGCCATAAGTAAGGCAAAAAAAAATAGATTGGGAAATAAAATAATATAGGCATATATAAGAGAGAATTAAGAAGAGGTTTCAGAAAAATTTATCACAAAAATCTCAAAATAGATACCTGGAAAGGACCGGTTATGAACTAGGGTCGAAATCAGATGCCAAGGCATAAAACTGCATGCCTATAGTGGATTTGGAGAGGCTTTTGCAAATCAAAGATCAAGATTAGGAAGTGAACTTGAGAGATTTTGTATACAAGTTGGTTTTGAGTGATTTGGATAAGAAATAACTTTGTAATAGCTTTGCAAAATTAAGGTTGTTTTGGACAACTTGGAATTTTGTGAAATAAAATAGGATTGATATTTTAGGCTATTCCAGAAGGTTTGTAGCAGATCTATAATTAAAAATTTGTAGATTTTTGGATAATTTTGTTGTTAATGTGTGTTATGAATTTGAAGTGAATCTAATAGTTTCGTTGTACGTAATTGAGGTTTAAATGGGTCAAGGTCTCGGAAATTAGGTTTTGAAAATCATTTAGGATTTTTGAAATCTTGAGCAATTTGCTAGTTGGATTGGAATAAACTTTGTTTGTGTGGGTAATAGACTTGTTTTCTTATATGCATGAGTAATTTGAGACTGATTAAATGGTGAAGAAGGGAGAAATCAACACTGGAAGATCAATATCAAGGTTGGAGAAGGAGGCCAATCAACACTTGAGAAGTTTTTAGGATTTTTCTTCCATTTGGTAAATTTGATTTCCTTCAAATTTGTTGTGCTTGTTGTTGACTAAGAGATTAAAAGGTGTACAAAGTTTTAAGTAAGATCAACGATCTAATCAACAAATATTGAGGTTGTGATTTTTCCTAGGGTTGATTTGAATTGGTTAGAATTTGGTTTAAGATTTGGTTAGGGTTTGATTTAGGATTTAGGATTTGTTTAGGGTTTGATTTAGGATTTAGGATTTGATTTAGGATTAGGATTTAATTTAGGATTTGATTTAAGATTTAAGATTTGATTAGGATTAGGATTTGATCAAGGTTCGACTTAGGATTTGACTTAGGTTTTGACTTAGGATTTGATCTATGGTTTGAATAGGGTTTGATCTAGGATTTGACTTAGGGTTTGACTTAGATTTTGATTAGAGTTTGAATAGGGTTTCACCTAGGATTTGACTTAAGATTTGACTTAGGATTTGACTTAGGTTTTGATTAGAGTTTGATTAGGATTTGACTTAGGTTTTGACTTAGATTTTGATTTAGGATTTGACCTATGGTTTGAATAGGGTTTGACCTAGGATTTGACTTAGGATTTGACTAAGATTTTGACAGATTTGACTAGGATTTGAACAAGGTTTGATTTAAGATTTTAAGATTTCTATTTTTAGTATTTTCTAAATTTATTATTTTATATATTATTTTCTTTTATGATTAATATATGATTCATTTATTCTTCTTTTCTAATTTCTTTAAGATTGGATCAAAGTTTGATTAATATTATTAAGGTTTAATAGAAGTTGTTTAGGATTCTATTAGAATTGTTAGAATCTTGTTGTTGTGTATTTTTTTTTTATCTTCCACAGCCAGGTGCTTGGAGTATTCTCGAGCAAAATTGCATGTATTACGACACTGGAAAAGATAATTTGGTAGCAAATATATTATCTCGAGTTGAATGTGATGGAGAAGATGAGATGATTGAAGATACTGATGATGTCGATACAAAATTTTATTCAGTTTCACAATTGAATAAAGAAGATAAGTCATTTCATAAAGAAAATTATGAAGGCGAGTTATTAGATATTAGATATTATTTGAGTATATTAATCAAGCATACTAATTGATTAATTAAAAATTTTAAACAAATCAAGAAAAAGGCATATAAGTTCATATTACAAGGAGGATTTCTATAGAAGAGGCCAAAATCAAACATTGGAATGCCGCAACAAGTAGTAGGTATTAAAGAAGATCAACAAAAACTATTCAAAAAAATTTCATGATAGTCTATAGGTGAGGCATAGAAGAATTTGGGCTACTTTTGCTAAATTGAAGGTATAATATTGGTAGAAGAATATGTATCGAGATGTGGCTTCATTTGTGAAATCTTATATAACTTGTCATATATATTCAAATATATGTCATCAAGATGGTCTACATCCAACATATCTTTTGTCTATTCATTTTAAATGGGTTGTGGATTTGATTATTATGCCAATGGGATTATGGCAAATGATGTATTTAGTTTTGGCTTGTGAAGATTATCAAACGAAGTGGAAGGCAGGACATTAAGAACACAGTTTATAGAAGGAATCTATAGGTTTTTGCTAGAAGATGTTATTTGTTGCTTTGGATATGTGTAAAAGATCATTTTAGTTCATGGGGAATTGGATGTACATGAAGCTCATGAATTCTTTAAAAGATGCGGAATTAAATTATTATTGACTATTGCTTACAATCTAGAGGAGAATGCAAAGAATGAACGTGGACACTTATCAATTGTAAAAGCCTTAGTTAAAGCTTGTAATGGAAGAATAAAAGAATGGCCTTGACTTCTACCTTACGTATTATAGATTGATCAAACAACACATAGTTTGGTGATGGAATATATGCCACTGGAATTCATGACAAGTTAAAAACCTATTATCCCAATTGAAGAACATATGCCAACTTGGACTATGCTACCTTAGAAAGATGGGTTAACAAGAAAAGAATTGTAGGCTATTAGAATTTGGCAACTTGAATGAAGATCAGAAGATGTGGAATTAGCATTAAAATAATTACAAGAAGCAAGGCAAAAGAATAAGGCTCGATTTGATAAACGACATTGATTGAGGCCTAGAGCAATTGAAGAAGGTGATTGGATATTTGTTTATGATAGCAGTTTGGATAAGTAATATAATACTTTACAGAAGTTTTTAAAATGTTGGCTTAAACCGTGTATAGTAGTAACAATCCATGACAATGCTACATATTCATTGAAGGAGTTGGATGGTATAAGGTTGAAAATACCTATTGTTGGGAAGTGAGTGAAGATTTTTAAAAGACAAGATGAAGAAATCAATGTGGAAGATTATACTGAAGATATCGATGATTTTGAAAAAGATAATTGTATTGAAATAAATGAGGAATATAATGATGAAGAACTTGATGCAGAAAATAAAGAGATGGTGTGATGCCAACAATGATGTACGATTTGTTTGGCACATATCAAAGGATGCGTAGATTTAAAGGGGATAGATGCCATGTTGTAATACGTTTATATAATAAAAAAATATGAACAATAGTGATTCTTAATTAATATTCAAATATCTTAGTTCAATAGGAACTTAAGATATTTAAAAAAGATTTTATGAAAATCTCTTAGATTATTTTCTTTTTTTAATAGCTAATAGATAAAAATTAATTATTAAATTTTCCTTCTAGGTTGTAGAAACTCTTTCAATGCTTTTGAAAAGCCATAAGTTAATAAAAATAGAATAAAAGAGATAAATAATTAGTGTAGTTGACACTAGATTTAAGTTGAAGGTAGGGTCAAGCTTATAAATCCTTAAAATAAGTTGAATTGATATCCAAAGATTGATCGTGTATAGGACAGGGTTAAAACCAGATCCCTAGCCACAAAAATGGCCACCAAGGATAGGGGGTTAGGTTGTTTGGAGATCAGTGATTAAGGTTGGATAGTTAGCTTCAAGTTTTTTTTAAAAATATTAGGCTTGTTTCTATACGATATAGAAGGACTTAGCAATTGCTATCTAAAATCATAGTTTGTATTGGTGGTTAAGTTTTTATACAATAAAATTAGGACCAACACTTTCAGCTATTGTGTGCAATTGAATTGACATCTATAGTTATAAATTTGATAATGTGTAGATGATTAAGTGTGCTAAGACTAAATGAACATTTATAACAATCTAATAGTGCAATCAAGATTTACGTGATCTTTAGTCCAAAGAGGTACCAAAAATTGGCAATTTAAGGTTGTTTAGAGTTTTTGTAATATCTAAAGATCTTTTAGCCAAATCAAGATGAAATTTAAGACAATATTAGAAGACTTGAAGAACAAGCTATACACCAAATTTTAGATAAAGTTAATAGTTGAAAAAGGAGAAATTACTCCTAGATTATCTGCATCAACTTCCAAGTTGGCGGCCGAGTGACATCAGTGCAATTTTTGGTCAATTTTTGACAATCTGTAAGTTAGGCTAAGCTGAACTTTCTAAACATATAGAAGACTTATATTTGCATTTTTGTGCAAAATTTTGTACTAAGTTGATGGTCAGATTAGAATTTGTAGCTTACTAAAGTTCACTGACTAATGTTAAGATTTGCAAAGAGAAATCTAAGTTACTTGATTGTAACAAGTAACAAAGCTATTAGAATTTATATGTAGATAAAGTTATTAGAAAGAGTATTTTTAAGCACTTTGTATTCACTTAAGCACTCTTGTATTGATATTCAAATCATATTCTTCTTATATAGATGAAATCTATTAAGGATTCTTGGATATATGTAAACCGTTGTCATGTTGTGACACAATTATATGGTGAAATTATAATTAAAAATGATTTTTTAATTAATACTCTATTATCTTAATTCAATAAGAATTCAACATATTTTAACAAGGTTTTTATAAAAACCTCTTAGTTTATTTTCTTCACTTAATATCTAGTAGATAAGAATTAGTTAGTAATTTTACCTTCTAGGCTGTAATAATTCTTTTATTGCCTTAGAAAGGCCATAAAATAATAAAAATATAGTAAAAAGGATAAATTATTAGCATGATTGATACTAGGATTAAGTTGAGAATAGGGTTAGGCTATAAAATCCCTAAGATAGGTTAGATTGATATCCGGGAGTTGGCCGTTTGTAGAACAAGGTCAAAATCAGACCTCTAGCCACTAAAATGGCCACCTAGGACAAAGTACCAGGGATTTTGCAGATTGGATTTTTAGATTGGATAGCTAGCTTAAAGCTTGTTTTAAAGACATTAAGCTTGTTACCATAGGATTTTGGATAACTTTGCAATTATTATTCAAAATCAATATTTATATTAGTATTTTAGATTTTATATAAGACAATGATGGCTTGCATTCTTGACTTATTTGTGCAATTTGTATAGCATCTACTGTTGAAAATTTGATATTATCTAGATTGTTAGGTGTGCTAAGTGTGTACAAAAATTTGTATTAATCTAATGATGCAATCAGGAGATATTTGGGCTTTAATACAAAGGGTTGTCGAAAGTTGGCAATTTAGGATTGGATAGGGTTTCTGTGATAACTAAAGATCTATCAATTGGATCAATGTAAATTGTGGCATGGTCATAGAAGACTTAGAGATCAAGCTACAAACCAAGTTTGAGCTGAAGTTGATAATTGAAGAAGGAGAAATCACTATTGGAAATTTTGCATCAATTTTCAAGTTCGCGGCTAAGTGTCATCAGTGCGGTTTTTGGGCATTTTCTTGCAATTTGTAAGTTGAATTGAACTGAATTTTTTTGAGCATGTAGAAGGCTTATACCAACATTTGTGTACAAAATTTTACATTAAGTGGATAGTTGGATTAAAAGTTATAGCTTATCAAAGTTCATTGATTAGGATTAGGGCTTCCAAAGAAAAATAAAAATTGCTTAATTATAAAAGAAACGAGGCAATTGGGATATATGTATGGTTGATGTTATTAAGAGGAGTGTTTTTTGACACTTTTGAATTCAACTTTGAATTATATTCTTCATATATGGATGAAATTTATTAACATTTCTTGATTATTTGCAAATACAATATTTACCTTCCACAGCTAGGTGCCGGATGCATTCCTAAGCAACTTAGATTTCTCTTTGCAAGTCTTAATCTTAATCAATAAACTTTAGTAAGCTATAAATTTTAATCTGACAATTAACTTGGTGTGAAATTTTGCACACAAATGCAAATATAAATCTTCTATATATTTAGAGAGTTTCAGCTCAATCCAACTTACAGATTGCCAAAAATTAATCAAAAACCGCACTGATATTACTTGGCCGCCAACTTGGAAGTTGATGCAAATAACCTAGCAACAATTTCTTCTTTTCCAATTATTAACTTTAGATAAAAATTGGTTTATAGCTTGTTCTTTAAATCTCATAACAATGTGCCAAATTTCACTTTGATTTGGCTAAAAGATCTTTAGATATTACAAAAACTCTAAACAACCCTAAATTGCCAGTTTCTAGTACCTCTTTGTACTAAAGGTTACATAAATCCCAATTGCACTATTAGATTGTTACAAATGTTCATTTAGTCTTAGCACACTCAATCACCTATATACTGTCAAATTTTTAACTATAGATGTTACTTTAATTGTACACAATAGCTAAAAGTGTTGGTCTTAATTTTATTACATAAAAACTTAACCTCTAGTACAAATCCTGATTTTAGATAGCAATTGCTAAGTCCTCCCAAATCCTACAAAAATAAGCTTGATGTCTTTGGAACAAGCTTCAAGCTAAGTATCCAATTCTAATTGCCGATCTCCAAATGAGCCGACACCCTGTTCTTGGTGACTATTTTTGTGGCTGGAGGTCTGATTTTGATCCTATCCCATATATGGTCAATCTCCAGGTATCAATCCAATTTATTCTAAGGATTTTTAAGCTTGATTGTATCCTCAACTTAACACTAGTATCAACCATATTAACTATTTATCTCCTCTATGCTATTTTTATTAACTTATGGCTTTTTAAAAGTAATGAAAGAATTTCTACAACCTAGAAAGAAAATTTAATAACTAACTTTTATCTATTAATTATTAAAAAAAGAAAATAATCTAAGAGGCTTTTATAAAATCTTTCTTAAGTATCTTAAATTCCTATTGAACTAAGATAATTGAATATTAAGTATAAATTACTATTATTCATATTTTTCACTACATTAACGTGTTACAATACAACATCGGTGCATTTTTAAATAAGACAATATATAATGCAATAACGGTATTGTATTATATGTTGTCTTATTTGAAAATGCACAAGGTACTTGGCTATAGAAGATACACTTATATATTACAATTAACCAAAAATCTAACAACTGTAATATAATCCTAAATAAATTTCAATTGAACTTTAATCAAATCTTAAGTAAATCCTAACAAAATTTTAATCAAGTTCTAATCAAATCTTAATCAAATCTTAATAAAATCCTAATATAATTATAAATCAAATCCTAGTCAAATCCTAAATCAAATCTTAATCAAATCTTAAATCAAATCCTTAATAAAATCATAAGTCAAATTCTAATCAAATCCTAATAAAATCCTAATAAAATCCTAATAAAACCTTAATATTCTAACAAATCCTAATGAAAGCCTAATAAAATCTTAATATCCTAATAAAATCCTAACAAAATCTTAATATTTTAATAAATCCTAATAAAAGCCTAATATCTTAATGAATCCTAATAAAATCCTAATCAATTCAATAGTAGATTTTAAATCTCAATAATTATCAAATTACTTGTTGATCTTCATTCAAAATTTATACAATTCTTAATTTTCTAATAAAAACAAGCATACAAATTTTAAAAAGAATCAAACTTATCAATTAGAAGAAAAAGTTTTTAATCTTCTTGGATGTTGGTTGCCTTACTTCTCCAATCTTGATGTCAAGGATGCAAGTTAGCAGATTAGCAAAGGACTAAGGAGAAGAAATAAAAACTAGAATAACTTCAAGAACAAAGAATTGGATGGACAAGAACAAGAACTAAATCAAGAATAAGAAACTGGATTAATATCAAGAACAAGGCAACACTCTGGAATACTCCAAGACTTGTGTTGGCATGATTGAGGTGCTCCTCACTCTTGTCTCTTATTTATTCTATGAAGCCTTATGTCCTATTGGACCTTCTAAGAATATCTTAGAATATTCTAGAAGTTTGAGGAAGATTCTAGAAGACTCTAAAAGATTCTAAAAGATTCTAAAAGATTCTAAAAAATTATAGAAGGTTCTAGAAAACTATCAAAAATTCTAGTAGTGGCTTAAGTATGTCCGTGACATCATCTTCCCTTCTAAAAGTGAATTTCACGAGGAGCCAAAGCAATTTAATAATCAAATCATATACATAAAAATTCTAGAATTCGTCGGAGTAGAGAAGCAATATATTCCGTCTTTTGTGCATTGATTATCGGTTCAACAAGACCCTTGAGATGGCGTCGATGACCTCCAGATATAACCTCTGTTAGACCAACATTCCATCCAAGAATTTGTTCTTCATTGCGACCTTCAAAACATCCTCCGAATATAATTTCTGGTCCACCTGGAATCACCCTTCCAACTTCGAAGAGTATTACCAAAACTCGGGCATTTGAATCAAGATTTTTGTGATGAGGCCGTATCTCCAAAGACTCCAAGCGTGGCCTTACTTGACGTTGGAACATTCCTTCTTCATCTTGTCTATATTCTTCAAACCTAACAAATTGTGAAAGTTGCAATGATTTCCCAACCGCTTGTATGCCAGAAGAGTCTTTTGACTCTTATTCCTGCAATTTCCTTAAAACGCAAAGATTTGATATGATAACTAATAAGCTTCTAGCAAGATCTACTCTATCCTAGGAAAATATAAGTGCATGTCTTGGCGTGGCTCTTCTCTTTTTATAGTGGTCTTTTGTTGTTGATAGGAAGCGTCATTTACAAGCCAAGAGATGTTATTGTCCACGAAATCTTCAATGACCATTGAATTTAGGTTTTTTAGGATATTGTTGATGGAATTGGCGAACCTTTTTAGGTGCATTCTTAAAGTTATCTGAGGGTTCCCATGTTCTTTTGCTAATTCCATAGCCCTTCCAATGGATGAAGTATTCCAATCGTTCATGTCTTATATGTGAATCTAATATTTCATCCACCTCGTAGTCAATCTCTTGATTGACTTCAACTGGAGTTGGTGGTGGAATAGTTCTTCCAGTAATATTTGATTTATAATAGGTTTCTAAAAGTAAGACATGAAAGACTCGATGAATGTGCATACTACTTGGTAGTTTGAGACGAAAACTTATTAGATTTACTTGGTGTAGAATTGTAAAAGGTCCAAGTCTTTGATAGTCTAATTTTCGTGATGGTCGATTTGTTTGTATATTTCGTCAAAGTAACCAGACACGATCTCCTTCTCTAAAATTTGATTGGTTCTTATGATGAATATCTGCATAGTCTTTATATCGATCTTCGGCTATTTGTAATTGGAATTTCAATTCTTCATGGATGGTTTTTAAATAAGTAGCTTGATTCTCTGCAGCAGGGCTTCCTACATCTTCAATTTGGAATGGATCTGCTCGAAGGTGGTATCCATAGTTTGAGAAGAATGGAATTTGCTTTGTTGAAGAATGTTTGGAGTTATTGTATGCAACCTCAACCAATGGTAGAAAGTCCGTTCAATCATTTTATTGGTAATTTATACGGCAACGAAGATATTGTTCCAAGATTTGATTCACTCGTTTTGTTTGACCGTCAGTTTGAGGATGATAAGTAGATGAGAGGTTGATCTTGACCTTTAAAAGCCGAAATAATCCTCTCCAAAAGTTTGATACAAATTGTGGTCCTCGATCTGAAATAATATCAATTGAAAGGCCATGTATTCGATAAATATTATCAATAAAAAGCTTGGCTATTTCCTCCCCAAAAATAGCCTTGTTGTACGGGATAAAGTGTGCCATCTTAGTAAGACGATCTACCACCACAAAAATTGAATCTTTTCCATTCGAAATTGGGAGGTCTGTAATGAAGTCCATAGATAACGATTGCCATGGGCCCTTAGGATCTAAAAGGGGTTGCAGAAGTCCATATGGTTGGTGTCTTGGAATCTTTGTTTGCGCACAAATTTTGCATGATTGGATGAACTCTTTCACCAATTTCCACATTTGAGGCCACCAATAGTCTCTTAATATCAATTCCAAGGTCTTATTGAAGCCAAAGTGTCTAGCTGTTGGAAAGTCATGTCGAGCTTGAAGGATTTGAAATCTTATAGGTCCTGGAGGAACATATAAGAGATTCTTGAAGTATAACAATCCATCTTCCAATTTGAAATTATTGTCTTCTTCTACATGTGTATTTTTTAAACGTTGTTGGATGTTCTTTATAAATGGATCTATCTTCATTGCTTTCTGGATTTCTATCTTGAGAGTTGTATCTGTATAGGTAGATATCGTCGATGTCTTTAATTACAAATTGGACGGCTTCAACATGATTGATTTTTGTTGATCCAATACAATGTCTCTTATTTTTGGTGCAAGATATGATCGTCAAGAAAGGGCATCTGATTTTCCTTGAAGTTTTTTTAGACGATATGTAATTACAAAATCAAATCGAAATAATGACATGCTCCATCGTGCTTGTCGATAATTTAGAACTCAAGCATTCATAAAATATTCCAAGTTTTTGTGGTCGGTATATATCATGATCTTGTATTGAGCTCCTTCCAACAAATGGCGCCATTCTTCAAAAGCATCAACAATTATCAATAATTCTTTGTCATGGATCTCGTAATTAATCTCTACAGCTCAAAATTTTTGAGAGCGGAATACTACTGGATGTAGTTGACCATGGTCACCAGTTTGAGAGAGTATAGATCCTAATGCAAAATCTGAGGCATCTGTTTCCAGAATAAATGATTTTGTTAGATCTACATGGACAAGTATAGGAGCAGAGGTGAAAGATTCTTTTAGCTTCTTAAATGCTTCTTCAGCCTTATCATCCCAAATAAATTTGTCTTTGCCTATAAATTGCGTTAATAGAGCCGCAATCTTGGAATAATCTTTAATGAAGATTTTGTAGAAATTTATAAATTTCAAGAAACATTATACATCTCTATTTGATGATGGTTGTTTCCACTCTATAACTGTTTGTATCTTCTTTGAATCCATAAAAATCCCATTTTTTGAAGCAATATATTCCAAAAATTTGATTGATGGTTGGTGGAAAGAGCATTTCTCCAATTTGGCATATAATCCACTTTCTTGTAGTTTCTTTAATACCTTCCATATATGATATTCATGCTCTTCTTCATTCTTAGAAAAAATCAAGATATTGTCCAAGTAGATGACTACAAAGTCATCTAAGTATTCTCGTAAGATATCATTTATCATATGTTGGAAGACTGCAAGTGCATTTGTAAGTCCAAAAGGCATAACATTGTACTCAAAATGTCCATACCTTGTGCGGAATGTTGTCTTCTATTGATCTCCTTCCTTAATCCTGACTAGGTTGCAAGCGCCTCTCAAATCAATCTTTGTAAAAATCTTTGCTTATCCTAATTGTTCCAATAATCCTGAGATTAATGGTAGTGGATAGCGATTTTTTATAGTTATCTTGTTCAAACCTTGATAGTTAACATACATACATTGTCGTATGACGTGGCCTTCTATCTAGGAATACACTGGGTACCTAGCTATGGAGAGTTTATTTGAAATTTGATGGCAAAAACCGACAGGTAGTTTGTCCTCAGTAAAAAGGACAAATAATACAAAAATCTCATTAAAGAGAAGTTATGTATATAAATCCTTTTGTATTCAAGTAAGTTTGTACAAAAAGGGCTCAAATTTCTACAAAAATCCTTTAAAACTTTATTCACCCGCAAGGACTAATTTCTTTCTAAACTTTAGAGTCCAATAACTCTTGATCCAACCGTTTAGTGTCTATAAAATTTTGTTCAAAGTGTAAATAAATTTTTAAAGTTTCACTGCAAGAAAGATTCAACCGTTAATTTGTTTTCGATCGTCTGAAATCTCAAAACTCCTAGCAGGTGCTTAAAACCCTAGCTCAGAGACACCCGAGCACTATTTTCGTTATATCTCACAATCCCAAAACTTTAATTCCACCAAATTATTGCTCATAGTCTTTTGACATAAACATATACATTCCTGAAAATTTTTAGTTAAAAATCTATCAAATTTCATTAGATATAGCTTAAAATGTAACCACTATGTAATCGGGTCACTTACTGCCCTTAAGGTTGTAAGCACTAACTTTAACTCCCAATATCTCCTTTATCCTAGCTTGGATTTTATCAAGCTGTACATGCAAAGTGTAGGCATGAAAGTGCTCTCTCCAACCCTAGTCGCCGATCCTCAATTACTCTTTGTATGCGCGAGTTATATCCAAAAGAGTGATAGTAGGTCCAAAATTGATACCTTAACTTTGGGCGCCTATAACTTCTTCATAAAAAGTGCAAATCACACAAAATTTGCACCTAAACCAGATCTAAAAACCTAAACCTTATGATCCTAGCCTCTGATGTTTCATTCCCTTCGAAAAATAAACCCTAATTCCTACTAAACCCTCGGGCAGCCTCCTTGAAGCCCATTGGGCATGATTTTTGGCCAATTAGAATAGAGATTTCTATCATCTACCTCTATTCATCCACATGGATGGCCAAACTACCCTTTTTACGCTAAAAATCCTTTTCTAACCCTTCTTCTTATAAGTTTTACATACTTGGTGCTTTAAGCATCAAATAAAAGAAGTAAATAAGATCTTAAGGTTCACCAACGTCTAACATAGGTGACTTAAGATATATACAAGTTGCTATCAATATAAAATTAACTTCAAAAGTCACTACTAAAAGGAAAATAAGATTGTATAAATTTTAATTATAATCCTTTTAATAGATCCTTTCTAAACTACCAACCTAATCATATCCTATAACCAATAAAATCTACTGATATGACTTTCATTTAGCTAAGTAGTAAATTATACATTAAATATACATGTACAATTTTTTCGCATAGTGGCCAAACCACAACATGACAATATAAGGAACCATCCTTCTTTTTTACAAATAATATAAGAGCTCCAGCAGCCGATTTTGAATGCCGAATAAAATTCTTAGCTAAATTTTTATCAATATATTCTTGTAAGGCTGTAAATTCCGTTTGTGATAGATTGTAAATGGGACCAAATGGAGGTTGAGCTCCATCTTGTAATTCGATTGCACAATCATAAGGACGATGTTCGGGTAATATGTCTGCTTTTTTTTTTTTCAAATACGTCTTCCAAGTCGCGATTTTGATTAAGAATTTCCTACTTTAGTTGCTTCGTTTGATCTTTCATTGGGATAGCATACAATGCAAATGTATCTCTTTTTTTTGTTGCTTGCATAAATGCTTTAGCTTTAAAGAATAGAACTGTACCTCGTTTCTTCTTTTGATGTGTGGATCTTGAAGAAATCTTTCACATACTCCAATCAATATCAGGATTATGTAGCTCAAACCAAGGAAGTCCAATGGCAATAGGATTTTTCGGACATCTAATGATATTGAAAACAATTTGTGATACTTCATCTCCTAGTATCACTTCCAACGGTTGTATTTCTTGGACAACATCTCCTGATGCAAGGTTTCATCCATTAATGACTTCAACTGGTGCAGGATGGGTCTTCTTTACAAGTAGTAGATTGTGCTTGGTTGCAAAATTTTTATGCATGAAGCATGTTGAGGCTCCAGTATCTAAAAGGACTTTAGCAGAAATTTCTTGTTTCAAGGTTCATATACATACATGAAGTATAAAACAAGATGTTGGATCCGGAGGTAAAAAGAGACTTTTTTTTTATACTTTAGATTTGGGGGTATCCAACTGTAAGGTCCCTATTGTGGCTGGACATCTTCGTTTTTTGACCTTTCTAATTCGGATATTATACCTCGTGCCTTGAATTCTCTAGACTTATTTGGACAATTTGCTGCCTTATGATTGGGTCTTCCACAATATAGGTATAAATTCTCTTGTCATCGTCTAGTCTTTTCCACTAGTGTTAATGGCTTGAATTGAGTCGTATCAATCTGCATAGGTTTAGGATATGTTAATGGCTTTTTTGATACTCTTAAAGATATAGCACTCGTACCTTAATAGGTATTGCTGAAAATTGATCGCCTTTCTTGTCGTAGTTCAAATAAGCGATTGTCACAAGTAATAGCTTGAGCTATGAGTTCCTCTAAGCCTTCAACTCTTGGCATCATGATCAATAAATTCTTTACATCATCCTTTAGACCATAACGAAATCGAGTCATAAAAATCTTATCATTCCAATCAAGATCACAAGTAAGTTATTGAAATTTTGAGGCATAAATTGCAGCTGAACGTTGTCCTTGTCATAGATTTTGGATCTTCCTCTCTACCACTCTTTCTCAATCACTGTCTCCAAATGTAGCAATAATTCTTTCTATAAAAGCTTCTAAATTGTACAGGATTAGAGAATTCTTTTTCAATAGTGGCGCAAACCATGATCGAGCACTTCCTGATAAAAGAGTGCCCACAAAAGCGACTTGAGTGAATCCATCTAGGTAACGATGTTGTGTTGCAACACGTTCATATAGTGAAAGGTATAGATAAGAGCAATTTATATTTAATACTTGATTATCTTAGTTCAATAGGAACTTAAGATACTTAAAAAAAGGGTTATGGAAGCCTCTTAGATTATTTTCTTGTTATAATAGCTAACAGATAAAAGTTAGTTGTTAAAGTTTTCTTCTAGGCTATACAAATTCTATTATTGATTTTGAAAAGCCATAAGTTAATTAGAATAGGATAGATAAAAAAAATAGTTATTATGGTTGATACTAAGATTAAGTTGAGGATAAGATTTAACTTAAAAATCCTTAAAATGAGTTGAATTGATACCCAAGGAAAGACCGGATATGAGACATGATTGAAATCAGACCTCCAAGGACAAAAACGACCGCCGAAGGCAAGAGAAGGGAACATTTGAAGATCGGCAATTAGGGTTGGATAGCTAGCTTGAAAGGAGTTTCAGGGGCATTTAGCTTGTGACTATAGGATTTTGGAGGACTTAGCAATCGCTATTCAAAGTCAAGGTTTGTATTGATGATTTGGATTTAAATATAAGACAATAATGGCTTGTATTGTTGAGTGATTCATAAAATCTGTGAAGCATCTATAGTTCAAAATTTGATATTATCTAGATTATTGGGTGTGCTAACTGTATACAAAAATTTGTATTAATCTAGCAATGCAATCAGGAGATATTTGAGTTTTGATACAAAGGATTGTTAGAAGTTGGCAGTTTAGGGTTGGATATAGTTTCTATGATAACTAAAGATCCACTAGATGGATCAATGTAATTTTTGGTATGCTAATAGAAGACTTTTAGATTGAGCTACACACCAAGTTTGAGCTGAAGTTAATAGTGAAAGAAGGAGAAATCACCACTGGAGTTTCTGCATCAATCTTCAAGTTGGCAGCCGAGTGTCATCAGTGTGCTTTTTGGGCGTTTTCTTGTAATCTGTAAGTTGGGTTGGGCTAAATTTTTTTGAACATGTAAAAGGCTTCTACTAGCATGTGTGTGCAAAATTTCACACTAAGTAGATGGTTCGATTAAAAATTATAGCTTGTCAAAACTCACTAATTAGGGTTAGGGCTTATAAACAAAAATAAAAATTACTTAATTATAAAGGAAACAAGGTAATTGGGGTATATGTAAGGTTGATTTTATTAAGAGGAGTGTTTTTAAACACTTTTGAATTAAAGCTCAAATTATATTCCTTATACATGGATGAAACCTATTAGGATTTCTTGAATATTTGTAAATAGTACTTTACCTTCTATAGCCAAGTGCCCGGTGCTTTCCTGAACGAGACAACACATAATACGACAACGAGATGGATATAGTTGTAAGTAAAGTCGCACTTGTTGTACAAACCTTTGAAAGTTGGATCTTATTCCATCAAACTTGTCAGGCATACTAGCTTTTGGCTCTTTTATGATAACCCTTTGAACTTCTAGAGAAGTTGTGTGCATAGCTTGTTTATCGCTTGCTTCTCTTAATCGAATAATCTCTTATTACAAGTTATAAATCTCTCGCTTAGTTTCTTCAGATACTTGTTCTATTTACGATTCTTTTCTTGGATTGCGGAAGAATGTCATTTCTTCTCGTATTGTATCCAATAGGGCTCGAAGATCTGCAAGTGTTGCCACTCTATTCTCTGTTTGTGAGGATGCACCTCCATTAACTTGATCTATTTTCATCTTAAAAAAGAAAAAATCGATAAGCCATTAATATTTTTTATACTAAAAAGAATATTTTGAGACAGTTAGTTTAGAGGAGGGTAATCTGCAACCTCTAAAATGTAGTGATAAAACTTAAAAAAGGGATAATCCACTCTTTCCAAAGAAAAATCAACTACAACAAGTAAACATATCAGTCTAGAGGGGGATAGTCCGCACTCCTCTAGAACGCAATAGTATCTTGAAGAGGGATAATCTACTCTCTATCAAGAGATCTAAGCTGTGATATGATTATGTAAGTTAGTCTTGTCAAACTATCAAGGATGCAAGTTAGCAGGTTAGCAAAGAACTAAGGAGAAGAAATCAGAACCAGAATAATTTTAAGAACAAAGAACTGGATGGACAAGAACAAGAACTAGATCAAGAATAAGAAACTGGATTAATATCAAGAACAAGGCAACACTCTGGAATACTCCAAGACTTGTATTGGCAAGACTGAGGTGCTCTTCAATCTTGCCTCTTATTTATACTATGAGGCCTTATGTCCTATTGGAGCTTCTAAGAATATCTTAGAATATTTTAGAAGCTTGAGGAAGATTTTGGAAGACTCTAAAAAGTCTATGGGAGATCTTGGAAGGTTGAAGAAGATTTTAGAGGGTCCTAAGAGTATCTTAGAATATTTTAGAAGTTTGAGAAAGATTTTGGAAGACTCTAAAAGATTCTAAAAGATTCTAAAAAACTATAGAAGGTTCTAGAAGACTATCAAAAGTTCTAGTAGTAGTTTAAGTATGTCCGTGACACTTGATGTTGATCTTCTAATATTAATATCTCTTTTTTATAATATTCATATATTTTAAAATTTTACAAAAATACTAATAATTAAGTTAACTATCAATTTAAAAAAGATTTATTCTAGTCTAATTAGCAGATTGCTCAAAATCACAAAAACCTTCACTGATCCTAAAAATCCAATTTCACAGATCCTAGCTAATTTAAACTTTAATAATCTTTGATCTAATGTTGGATTAAGCTCAAATTCATAATAGACATTTAATCCAACTATATGCACAAATCTACAAAATTTTACCTATAGATTTACTACAAAACTCTCAATATGCTCAAAAATACAAATCTACTTTATTTTTTAATATTTAGAGTCATCTAAATAGAACCTTGATTTTATATAGCTCTCACAAAGTCATTACAAACCAAAAAAACCTTGAAACTAATGCTCAAAGAAGCTTTATTGAATCTGCTCTCAAATCTGACTTTCTAATCAAGAAAAGAAGATTCCATCTATCATAGGCGCATAGTTCTGTACCTTGGAATTTGGTTTCAACTCTGATTTATAACCGATCTTCTATAGATATCAATTTAAGATTTTTTTAGATAATTTTTGCTAAAAACTATCCTTTATTTTAATCTTAAGATGCCTATAGTAATATTTTTGCTAATCTATTTTAATTTTTCTTATTTATTGTCATAAAAAGTAAATAAAAGCTTTTTTTCATAAAAAAAAAAATAAGACCAAATTTTTTTTATTATCTTTTATTTTTTTTAATTTTTAATTTTTAATTTTTAAAATTTTTATCTATATTTTTTAAAGTAATTTTATAATTTAGTCTTCAAATAAGCTTCTCTATAATATATGTTTTCTAATATTCTTTCATCTTATAGCCATGTTATAATACAATAATAGAACAAAAGCTTTATTTATTTTATTTTATATTATTTTGGCACAAAACAGGGTGTATCTAAATCTTTAGATTAATATGGTTAAAAAGTGGCACAATGCTCCTTGGTTGTACACTGAATAATATCAGAATAGAGAGAGTTTACCTCAAAAAAGTACTGGACTTTTGGTTGTCACTAATTTCTTAATCTAATGTCAAGATAAATAAAAATCTAAAATTTATATAAATTTATTTCTAAAAAAGAAAATTATATTAAGTATATAAGCCTTAAGTATTCTAAAATCTCCAAAATATACTAAATCCTTCACTAACCTTAAGGGGGATTTTTTCCAAATTTCAATAGTGCATATCTCCTAATTGAACTATCCAAAAGTACTCTAATTTTACATGAAGTATTGATATACTCTTAAAAACTACTACTACAAATTTCAACCATCAATTTATTACCAATCTTTAGATATCACCAAAACCTTAATACTAGCTTCAAATCCTTGTTTATAAACATTCACGTACTAAATTTTTTATATCTCACAAATTAAATGTTCAAATGCTATAAAACTTTGATGTGTAGCTTTTTAATATGATTATTTCAGCTTTTTGGAAATTTTTAGATAAAAATTCATCTAAAACCTTAAGATATGGTAGAAATCATCACCATCAGTAAAATGGTCTACTTACTGCCTCGAAATTCAATCTGCTGTATTCAACTTCTAATATCCCCTTCTTCAAAACTTCAAAGGTAATAATTCTTCCACATTATATGTAGATCTTAAAATCACCTCTCCAATTGCACCTCCCGATCTTGAAATTTTTTTGTATAATTCCTTGTATCCTCAAAAGAGTGATAGTAGGTATAATTTGTATACTTTAACTTCAAGCATCTATTTCTCCTTCATAAAAACTTCAAATCCCTTGATTTTTATACCAAAATTGTAATACAAAAAACAAGCTTTTTAGTCCTAGCCTTTGATTTTCAAATTCCCTCTCTGAAGTTGCCAAAACCCTTCTTCTTTTTGCAGATAGTTTGCTCAAAGCCTATTGGATATGACCATCGACCAATAGAATTGAAGATCTTCATTCCTTACCTTCATTCATCCGTACTTTACTTTCATCCTTCCAAATAAGCCTCTTAGTAGTTTAGTTCTTCATCTTTGGGCCTCAATCTCCTCTCAAGGTTTCATACTAAATATTTAGGTCCTATATAGTTTAAATGCCATAATCAAAATAAGTAAATAAAATAAAATAAAATTTCTTACACCAACTCTTTTTTATTTACTCTCCTAACCATTCTAACACACATCTAGACTTATGAACATATTATATGTTTTACTTAATTTTTACACAATGTAAACAATTGTAGTACGACAATAGGAGTTCCAAATCAAAATTGATTAATTTTGGGAGAGGTACATTAAGTTTTGAGGAGTTTTATTAGGTAGATGAGAAAAACAACTCCAGTAGTTTTCTGAATATTTGTTTGTAAACAAACACCTCCTATACCGAATTTGGATCAAGTCATGTGGAGTTTGTTCAGTCGTTGAACTATTTTTAGAAGGTACAAGATCAGGGGTATGGTCTAGATCGAAGGAACATCAATTCCAAACAATGTGATACCCTTTAATCATTCATGATTCCTTACAGGGTTTTCTCAACTGCCCTGCCAAAGCTGTGGCAGAGCGAGCTGATGTGTGGCAGTCGAGATCACTTAGCAACTGCATTCGTCGTGATGGTTAACGCATTCCTGTATACGGCGTCTGCAAACCCTCTGGCCCTGCGTTGCACTATCACCACCCTTCATGACCTAGCCTATCACAAATTTATTTCTTTCTTTCTTTTATACTAATTTCATATTTCAGTTGGATCAATGCTACTGTCGATCGCAACCCATTCGAATAGGACTCAGAAAGCCAACTTGCAAGAATCAGCCGGACATGGAAGAATGCAAATTTTAATACCATTTTCATTGCATATGGTTGTCTACAAATCTAATGTATAAAGTTCACGGTCTGAATTCAACTGCAAGTGTCAATGTACGTGGAATTGACAGCGCCAGCTGTGGAAACATAAATTTACCAAGCAAGAAAGCATGAGTGTACTCTTGTCAAAACAATCTCCCTTGCGGATCGAGGACTTCCGGAACTATCCGCTGAATAGTCCTCGACGTCATGTCAAGAGTTATGACCATTGTGCAGGACACCTGCCCATGGCTTTCATGTGATGATTGTGCTAACGCTCGGACTGGTTCATCGCCCAGTCATGATAGTTGCTTGCCTCAGTTGACGCTTCAAATCCTTCCCACGAGTTCTGTTCCTCTTCAAAGTGTATAAATTGTAAAATAAGTAAAAGAGAAAAGAAAAACCCTGTATTTGGTCCTGGAGTTCTGCAGATCCCAGCGAATCCGAAGCGTTTCTTCCACGCCAGTCGAAACTGTGAAGTTTTGGTTCATTTATTTTCTCTAACCAACAATCACGAATGCTCTCAACAGACCACAAACAAGAGGCCTCTACAAATCCCAGAGACCAACTTCCGACTCCTTCACATTAATTCAGTAGTCGTAGGAACCATCGATCGCTGCAAAAACTTAGCTCTTCAAGACCATGATGTCAGCAGCTCTATTCCGCATCAGCAATCGATAACTACTCCGTGAAAGCAAGTAATAAACGGTTCTTCATTCCGATACTTGATCTAGACCTGGTTCAGTCTACGAACACCAACCGTTTCTCAATTCCCCATGCTTAACCAGAGCGAGAGTTGTCTCATGTGGGGCCAAACGCCGCATTTCGTTAAGGATTCCATAAACTCGGAGGACGTGGGTTGAACAACGCGCTCTCCGGTCTCGGGGCGCAAACCAAAGCCATCATTAACTCCCAGTGGGTGGGTGTTGCGCTTGGTGACCAGATTGCGTGGGGGGAGTGCCAAGCTATAAAGCCGGTGCCAGTTCCGATTCCAGAGTGTCAGAAAGGATAAGGCTGGGAAATATCTGGGCGCAAGCGGGTGGCTAACAAGTGAGAACCCACGAAGATATTTCGAGCTGCTAGCTGGAATCTCGCAGCAGCCCTCGTGGCCAATAATACGGCGCGAAGCTTGTGGCTATAATCTGCTCCGGGAGTACGCTCCCACAACCCCCGGCGTGTCTGGCTGTCTCGCATTCGCCCGCGTCAGTTGCTGGGCCCTGGATGCGTCACCGCCCAACGGGACCTCCATCTCCATGTGCCGCCTCCAGATCGAAGAATATATATATATATATATATATATACATGCACACACACATATAATAAGCACAATTCTGGCTAGCTTCGATGCTAGCTTACACTTTGTGTGGTACCACTGTCTTTATTCTCGCAACCGTTACTTGCGAACTAGCCACGGCCTGTGCGCTGGTCCTCCCCATCGACGTGACCGCCGCTCTGGGTGGCTGCGAAGCCATTGCCTACTCACCCGATGCCGGTGACGCGCGGCTGCGGCACCAAGAAACCACCTTGACAAGGGATAGTGTGTGGACGGAGCCGGGCAGTTATTAAAGCGAGCTTTTATAGAGTTTGTTGAGAGTATCTACGAGATTCTGATTTTTGTTTGGTGGGATTATTGGAATGATCTTATTATTGGTAAAGAATGGGGTTTTGACTTTGGTTGAGAGTATCTTCCTCATTCAATGTTGACAATGTTTTTGTTTTATGTTGTAAGATTGTGTTTGAAATAGAGTGTGTTAATGATTTATAGTATAAGGTACAAACAATAGATTGTATTGTTTGTAATTTTTTGGAAAATGTGAACTTTTCTTTTCACTTTTATATTGAAGTTTTTTTCTTTTTTCCTTTTAAGATTATAATAATTATATGTACAGTTGTTAATTGATGGTAGTGGTTTTAAAGTTTTTGGATGTCGTTTCAGTCAAAAAATCTTAGTAAATTGAAATCAAATTGTCTTCATGTTGATTAATGTTAATACTATGAAAATGCATTTATCTTAGCCTCTAATATGATTTTTTCACAATGTAACTAATAATACTTATTTTTTTAATAAAGAAAAAATTAACTTAAAGTAACTTTTTTAAAATGTATCTATTAGAAGTAAAACAAAGGAAATAAAATATTGAATTGTACTATAAGTAGATTGTGTTGTGTGATTTTGCAACAAAAATTTCAAATACTTAGTTAAATAAATTGAAAATTCGGAAATCCATGCATAATAATCCAAAAATCATATATATATATATATTGAAAAGTTTTTTGAAGCTTTTATCTTAAATTTGTTGCGTATAAATTTAAAATTATTATTTAATGTTGTTTTACATTAGGACTTTCAATGCATAATTATTTTACAATAAAAGATTGGTAACAATTATAATATTTTTAATAGTTTTATTAATTTATATATTTAATATATTCTAGTTCAATTCATAATTAATGTGTTAATATTTAAATTTTATCCTTGAAATTTCAATTATAGATATTATGCTTGAATATTATTTTTTTGATTCTAGAAAGTTAATAGTTTATTTAAATTGTACAATGTACATTTAAACATGCTCATAAGCTATAAAAGAAATTATTATATATTAATTCTTATTAAAGTTTTGTAAAGAAAAAAGATATTAAAAAAAAGTTTATATATTATTTTAGATTTAATTAAAAGAAATATTTTTTTTGCAAGTATTACATTAAATATGTAACTAATTAAAAATTATTATTATTATTATTATTATTATATATTTTTTAAAAATTTTGTATATAGAATTGATAAAATTTGTAATTGAAGTAAGAAGTTATGTCAACAATACAAACATTTAGATAATTTTTTAACCTTTTATACTTCTATAGATTATTTCTAAAATTTCTATAATACTTCTTTTAAATATAATTAAAATCTTTGTGTAATAGAGGTTATATATGATTTTTTTATTTAATTTGTTTAGCTATCCAAATTAAAGAGTGAATATTATTTTGAAGATTACATAAAAAATACTTTTAAATTCTAATTTCAAGTAACCAAAAGATGTAGATGAAATCTTTTTTTTTATAAGTAAAATTATTAAAGATAAAATTTAATTAACTTATTCTTTACAACTCCTCATTTGCAATTTGCTTACTTATATTGCTTGCTAATTTTATTTTATAATAACTAATTATATTTTTTTATTATTTAGTATATTTTATTTTATTTTATTTTATTCTTTTATTAGTAATATATTTATTATATCATTTAAAAAATTATTTAAAAAATTGGTTATTTAAAAAGTTACATTTTGTTTTAGATGTATTTTTTTCCTAAACACTTATTATAATTATTCTTAAAAATAAAAATAAATTTAACTGTGGAATTTTTAATAGATTAATTTTTGATGCTTGAATAATATTATTTTACAGTTGGTAACACATTGGATTTACCTAATATGTTTCTTAAACTTATATCTCTTTCAGTCCAATTTCTAAAGAAATAGAATTATGGTACTTAAAATATAAAACACACACTTCTATGAATATTTTTTGTTAACTTGTTTTTAATTTTATATATGCTAAATCATAAATTGATATAATTGACAATTTTTTTAAATTTTTTTTAAATTTTGTGAAATTTTCAAAAACACAGAAAATATCTATTTTAATTATTAATTGAAATACTAGTTTGATTCATTGTATTTTATTTAGTATTATTATTTGTCAAATCATGCTCCTGAATTATGATTTATTTTATAAACTAACAAAGTAAAAAAGTAAAGACATAATTAAAAATATATATATATATATATATATATATATATTGTAAATAATTAATGTATTACTTGTTGTGATGTGAATAATTTTTAATCTTTAATTCATGTTGTATTATTTAAACACTAATATTTTAATTGATACTTTTAAAACAATTAAGTTATATAAATTTTGCTAGTAAATCACATAATATGAAGTTCTGTAATATAAATAAAAAATAATAATAATAATAAAAAATATATATATATATATATATATGTTAGTTGTGATTTATATTGGATGTTATTCACGATGTATGGAAAATAATGCATATATGCGTAAATATATATATATATATATATATTAGTTAAACTATTGATATAAAAAACATTGACCAGCTACCGACGCTCGCGACGGGTCGAGGGACGCGACGCAAGCAACGCAAGCGACGCATGCGACGCGGCGGAGACCGTGAGGTGGGTGGCGGTGCTGAATTGAGGCAGGCCCACAAGGCAGAGTCCCCAACTCCCTCTCTCGCTGTCTTGCTGCCATTGACAAGGGCAGCGCAGATTGTCAGATGGAGATGGCGAGGAAACCAAGCAATAGCAAGATGATCAGCATCATCAGTTGCTCAGACACATTCCGGGCACTGGGTTCACGCCACTTGGAGCAACGATTCTGAAGCTTCAGTTACAACCTTGAATCTAGGCCTTAGGGAAATATCCTTTCTGACTTCCATTGGGAGTGCTCCACCACTAGTTCCCACGTCGGCGTGCTCATGTGGCTGGGAACTCGTGTTGATCCAGAGGCGGCCTTGTGCTTCGGTTTTGTACATTCTCTTACATTCATTTGATGGCTCATATTTTGGGCGCCGATGACGTGCGGAAAAAAGGTGTTCGTGTGGGGTGGGTGACAAGGTCAGGACGATGCGCGGGCAGGTTGCAAATTCCACCACAGGCCGCGTGCACTGATCAGATGCTAGGGGCATCGCTGGCAGCGAAATCGACCTAGAATTCGAAACCGGTTGGGAGAGACCTTTCTCCATGAAGGTGTCAGACAGGCGCTACTTCTGCTCCTGCTTCTGCTGCTTTTACCTGCGGCTTTGTTATGCAATGACTCTGTAGTGCTTGCATGGGATCGCTGGATCTGTGACGTTTGGTGGACGTGAGTCATTAGCACTCACAGTGGGGCTCGCTGCTGATCAGCATGCAGTTTCGAAGGTTTGCTCGAGGGTAGCAGGTGGTTAGCCTGAGGCTGAGCATGCACACATATGTATATATATATATATATATATATAAATATAAACACACACACACACACACACACACAAATATGTATAAGTATTTCGGAACGTGTCAACAATGTCCTTTGTGCTCTCTTCTGTTCCTGCACGGTTATCCTCAACAGTTGTGATTTTGACCCGGACGGTTAGAAGGATATGGACTGGACGGACAGAACGTATATGAACCAGTGGCATGAGCTGAACCCCTTTAGTAGACTTATGAACTGTCCTTATCCAGTTCTGCAAGTACTCAGGCCCCTTTGGAGCTATGGAGGACGGTCGCTGAGTTGGCCATACCAGAAAAATGGGAGAATCGTTCGCCCCATTGTCACAGCAAGGCGTACATAACTGTTCTGGCCAATTGCAAGTGACCCAGCAGAAGTTGATCAGTCCTCAAGTTTTCTTTCTCATATGTTGGTAAATTTTCAGTGGAGCTATCACTGTTGGACCCATCATCCATGTGCCCACAAGTGCACTTGCAAGCTGTCATAGAGGAACGGTAACAAAAAGCCTAGCATGTCCTGATCTGTACACTTGCGCTCCTACGGGATAGACTTTTTGGGTCCTATTTCCAGTGTGTGGAGGTCGAAAGAGCATAGATCGACTTCTTACCCAAATCCGTGCTGGGCCAGATCTATAGGGGGTCACGTCAATGCTAAAGATGCCGTGATAGGCCAGCTGAAGGTGCGGCACTGCGGAGGCTGCAAACCAGCGTACGCGCTCAGTTGGGAAGCGTTTATCACCGAAACCGGACCCATATTTAGTACTAGCCGGAGTGTTGAAGCTCGTGGTTTACCCTAGACACCAGAGCGAGTTTCCTGCTTGCATGAGCATGTCGTCGACATCGTGAAGTCTGGGCCACATTTTTCTGCAGAGACGATCGTCAGATATTTCGAAACCAGAGATCAGCGGTGTCGTGAACACCCTGATCTTCGCCGGAGGGAGTATGAAGGTGGCATGCGTCAGCCTTGCATGAAGGTGGCATGCGTCATCCAGCACGAAACCGTCGAGGTAAGCAGCGTCAAATGGTCAGCCGGATTGGCTCTGCAAACTGCAATGCGGTAGACCGTAAACTCTAAATCCTAAAACTGATGACATGAGCCATTGAAGTCGAATTCATATGATCAGGACTGTACAGTGAATTTTGGTTGCACTTTTGTTATATTCTGCAGACACTCTTAACTTAAAAACTACGTCATGTGTAGCTGTGTCTAGAAAAGGTTAAACCAAACCATGCACAGAGGATTTTGCAGCTTTGGATGTGTGTGCACCTCGTCGGAGAAGAAGCGAGTGAAGAAGAATCCACCTCAGGCCTGGCTCTTAGATCCACAATGCCATGAGCGTAGGAGTACTCTTGCCAAACTCGAAGAAGTAATTTCGATTTTATGGAAAATGTCTATACACAATCCGTGAACATGCGAGGAGGAGTCATGCTTATTTTGTCTGACGATCAGCAGGGTCTAGCACACGGCATTGTAGGTCTAAGAGCTGGGTCGAGAGTGGAGAATTACAAGACAGCGAGGAGAAGAACCATTTCAGTTTCTACAGTAAGTTGTGAATTGTCTTTGAAGTATTAGACAACAAATATGGACACCGAAATGATCAGTCAATTTCTTATTAGTGTCCATTTGGATATATCTCATTCTTCCTCTCAAAAAATAAAAAAATAAAAAAATAAAAAAGTGGAAACCTCATTAAAATTCTTGGAGTCCTTAAACATTATATTCACCATTTGGAGAATCGTGAATATTGTCATTCTAAAGCTTAGCCTAGTTAGTTTCAGTTTTTTTTATATATATATATCAAATAAAATATAATAAAAAATATGTAAAATTATATATAAAAATATATATATATATATATATATATATATAATTTCATGGACTTGGTTTTACTTATTTTTAAATCTATTGCTTTTGTGTGCTTTTGTGTACTTTTGTGTACTTTTAGTCTTTTGTGTACTTTTTTTCTGTCAGTTTTCACCAAGTTCAAGCCCTAATTTGCTTCAAAACATTTCAAATCTGAGTTTTACTGTGCAAAGCAATACTTTGCTGTTTGAAGTAGTAATAGTTGTAGTCACTGTTGGATCCTATGATTCACTTTTAACCATGTATTGTAATTGACATGCAGAAAATCAGGTATGTGTCTATGGTAACAGGTGGAGATCATGGTGTAAATAAGAGTTATATACCTACCTATATATCTATCTATCTGGTTGGTTCTGCTTAACCTGATCTTTTTAATTTTTTGAAGAGTTTTGAGAATAATACTGCAATCCTTAAGACTTCAATTCATCATGTGCAGAGACCTCAACTGGTATATGGTATTATTAAATAAAGCACACTAACACACAAGCTCCTGTACTAAGCTTCTGGTCATTATTTGGCAGGGGAATTGAAATTCTGGTTGCTTCAATGCTTTGAGATTCAGGATATTCTGGAGTGAAGTTCCATTGTCAACAGCCTTTTCCTAATTGTTGCAAGTTACTTGGATAATAAGAGATGGGAAAGGGTCTTTGAAATCTAGGTTAGACTTCCTAATCCCTTCTTTTACTTGAGTTGTAGTGAGACCTCTTTCAGCTCCATAGAGAGTA
Organism: Physcomitrellopsis africana; assembly: GCA_036785485.1. Classification (NCBI taxonomy): domain Eukaryota; kingdom Viridiplantae; phylum Streptophyta; class Bryopsida; order Funariales; family Funariaceae; genus Physcomitrellopsis; species Physcomitrellopsis africana. Next base: position 18,682 of record JAWRVF010000474.1, on the reverse strand, counting down.
TAAGGCTCACAAACAGGGAGTACTTTTGTTGCCTCATTTGCATTTTAATCCTTGTATCTTCCATACATGCCCACAGAAGAATTTGCACTAACAAACATTGGTTTGTTGAATGGTTTCAAATCATCACAGGATGAGTGAGGATAACATGATTTATTCTTTCAAATAATACAAACAGAGGTTGGTTAGAGATGGGTAATATAACTTGACTTGATTTATATATCTTTATGGATTGAAGCATGTGACTGAAACATGTGTATCTATATCTATTTCTCCCCCAGATATGTTAAGATTTCACAGTATTTCTCATATCAGAGGAAGAGTTAAGAGTAGTAGATATATGTAATGTATGAATATGAAACACCTGGTGAAAGTAAAAGTTTGTGGAGTTAAATAGTATAGGCTTTAATGTATGTACAATTAGAGCTTGTGATATGCCTGAGATTTTTGTGATATAAAATTGGTAAATGTACCATAAGTTGGTGTACTTTTGGTATTTTGGCAAAACTAGTGACATAAAAATAAGATTTTATTTATACCTATTTGTAAAAAAATTATTTACAAAAAATCTACTGATAAATTATAACATGAAAACATAGTAGTAAGAAATATATTCTTTAACTTAGTCATTTAAAATATAGTAATTATTTGAATTGATACATATATAGTACTAAAGAATATATCAAATATATATATATATATATATATATATATATATATAGTTATATATCTATATAACTTAATACATCAGGTAATATATCAAAGAGTCATTATTTCCATGTTGGCATCCATATCAAGTAAGGTTAGGATTTTAATAGCAAGATTTGATTTAAATTGCAAAGTCTTTTTGTTGCAATGTATAATCTTTTGGTAATTTAAGATTATTTTGGGCCTCTTTTTTATATATATATATATATATATATATATTTATTTATTTATTTAAAGTTTTAAAATATTTGATATAATTTTAAATTATTATTATTAAAAAAATAAAATATATAACTTTCAAAAGACCTATATGATATTAATATCTTTAATATTTTATTATTAGAATTATTATAACATAATAAAAATATAATAATTTTTTTGATGTAATAATTTTTTTTAAAAAATTAAGATTATTAAAATTGCTAAGAATATATTAAGAATTAAATATAAAAGCATAACTTTAATAAATTATATTTTATATATTCTATGTAAAAAAAAATTACTAAATTATAATATATTTAATTTTAACTTAATAACAAAGACAAGTTTTAAATTATATACTTATGTAGTTGTAATATGATTTTTACAAAATTTAACAAGTGTTATATTATTATGGACATCCATGTTTATTATTATACTTATTTAGATAAGTAGAGATAAATAGAATTAGGTAGAAATAAATAAAAAAATAAATTAAATTGATAATATCTTATTGAAAGTTTTTTAGAAGCTTTGTAGATGTAGATTGGACTTTACAAGTATTTATAGGTGATTAGTAGGTTGAAAACTTGGCCAACAAGTTGGCCACATGTTACACATATTAGCCACTTATATTACAAGTTGGTTATATGCCACATATTTTAAAATCTTGCAAGTTGAACACATGTTTTATAAGCTGTAGAACGTTGCCATATAACTCCTTAATTAGATAGTGTATATGGAGGTAAGAGTGAGGCTTTTTTCACTCTTATTAATATCTTTCACGTTTCTATTTTAGTTTCAAGTGTCTCTAGTCTTCTTATTTTTGACAAAAGCTATTCTAATTAAAATATGTCACGGACATATTTTAAGCCACTACTAGAACTTTCTGTAGACTTCTAGAACCTTCTATAGCTTTTTAGAAACTTTTAGAATCTTTTAGAACCTTCTAAAATCTTCCTCAACCTTCCAAGACCTCTCATAGATTTTTTAGAGTCTTTCAAAATCTTTCTCAAACTTCTAGAATATTCAAAGATACTCTTAGAACCCTCTAAAATCTTCTTCAACCTTCCAAGACCTCCCATAGACTTTTTAGAGTCTTCCAAAATCTTCCTCAAGCTTCTAGAATATTCTAAGATATTCTTAGAAGCTCCAATAGGACATAAGGCCTCATAGTATAAATAAGAGGTAAGATTGAGGAACACCTCAGTCTTGCCAATACAAGTCTTGGAGTATTCCAGAGTGTTGCCTTGTTCTTGATATTAATCTAGTTTCTTATTTTTGATCTAGTTCTTGTTCTTGTCCATCCAATTCTTTGTTCTTAAAGTTATTCTGGTTCTGATTTCTTCTCCTTAGTTCTTTGCTAATCTGCTAACTTGCATCCTTGATAGTTTGGCAAGACTAACTTACATAATCATATCACAGCTTAGATCTCTTGATAGAGAATAGATTACCCCTCTTCAAGATACTATTGCGTTCTAGAGGAGTGCGAACTATCCCCCTCTAGACTGATATGTTTACTTGTTGTAGTTGATTTTTCTTTGGAAAGAGTGGATTATCCCTTTTTTAAGTTTTATCACTACATTTTAGAGGTTGCGGATTACCCTCCTCTAAACTAACTGTCTCAAAATATTCCTTTTAGTATAAAAAATACTAACGGCTTATCGATTTTTTCTTTTTTAAGATGAAAATAGATCAAGTTAATGGAGGTGCATCCTCACAAACAGAGAATAGAGTGGCAACATTTGCAGATCTTCAAGCCCTATTGGATACAATACGAGAAGAAATGACATTCTTCCGCAATCCAAGAAAAGAATCGCAAATGGAGCAAGTATCTGAAGAAACTAAGCAAGAGATTTATAACTTATAATAAGAGATTATTTGATTAAGAGAAGCAAGCGATAAACAAGCTATGCACACAACTTCTCTAGAAGTTCAAAGGATTGTCATAAAAGAGCCAAAAGCTAGTATGCCTGACAAGTTTGATGGAATAAGTTCCAACTTTCGAAGGTTTGTATAGCAAGTGCGACTTTATTTACAACTATATCCATCTCGTTATCTAGATGGATTCACTCAAGTTGCTTTTATGGGCACTCTTTTATCAGAAAGTGCTCAATCATGGTTTGCGCCACAATTGGAAAAGAATTCTCTAATCCTATACAATTTAGAAGCTTTTATGGAAAGAATTACTGCTACATTTGGAGACAGTAATTGAGAAAGAGTGGCAGAGAGGAAGATCCAAAATCTATGATAAGAGCAACGTTTAGCTGCAATTTATGCCTCAAAATTTCAATAACTTACTTGTGATCTTGATTGGAATGATAAGATTTTTATGATTTGATTTTGTTATGGCCTAAAGGATGATGTAAAAAATTTATTGATCACGATGCCAAGAGTTGAAAGCTTAGAAGAATTCATAGCTCAAGCTATTACTTGTGACAATCGCTTATTTGTACTACGACAAGAAAGGCGATCAATTTTCAGCAATACCTATTAAGGTACGATTGTTACATCTTTAAGAGTATCAAAAAAGCCATTAACATATCCTAAACCTATGCAGATTGATACGACTCAATTCAAGCCATTAACACTAGTGGAAAAGACTAGACCAAGATAAGAGAATTTATGCCTATATTGTGAAAGATCCAATCATAAGGCAGCAAATTATCCAAATAAGTATAGAGAATTTAAGGCACGAGGTATAATATCCGAATTAGAAAGGTCAACAAATGAAGATGTTCAGCCACAATAGAGACCTTACGGTTGGATACCTCCAAATCTAAAGCGCACGTGCCTTTTACCTCCTGATTCAACATCTTGTTTGCTACTTCACGAAGCGGCATGAATCCCTTTAAACAAGAAATTACAGTCCTATTAGAGCATCGAGCTCTCAAAGACGCTTGGCGCATAAGGATTTTGCAAACTGCTACACCCATTACTAGAAGAAGACCCATCCCGCAACTGGGCTTGAAGTCATTAACGGATGAAACCTCGTGATCGTGAGATGCTGTCTAAGAACTAACTGTCAAGCGATATCAGGAATCAAGTACTTGCAACACGCATCATTAGATGTCCTACAAATCCTATTCTAATTAGACTTCCTTGGTTTGAGCTACATAATCCTAATATTGATTGGAGTACGTGGAAGATTTTCTTAAGATCCACACATCAAAAGAAGAAATGAGGAATTATTCCATTCCTAAAAGTTAAAGCATTTATGTAAGCAGCAAAAAAAAGAGATGCATTTGCATCAGATGTTATTTCAAATTAAAAGGATCAAATACAACCAAAGAGAAGTCTTAATCAATCAATATCGCAACCTGGAAGATATATTTGAAAAGAAAAAAGCAGGCATATTAGCCAAACATCATTCTTATGATTGTGCAATCGAATTACAAGATGGAGCTCAACCTCCATTTGGTCCCATTTACAATCTATCACAAACGAAGCTTACAACCTTGTAAGAATATATGGATGAAAATTTAGCTAAGAATTTTATTCGACATTCAAAATCGCTTGTTAGAGCTCCTATATTATTTGTAAAAAAGAAAGATGGTTCCTTACGTATGTGTGTTGACTATCGAGATCTGAACAAGGTAACTATAAAAAATCGCTATCCATTACTATTAATCTCAGGATTATTGGAACAATTAAGACAAGCAAAGATTTTTACAAAGATTGATTTGAGAGGCGCCTACAACCTAGTCAGGATTAAGGAAGGAGATCAATAGAAGACAGCATTCCGCACAAGGTATAGATATTTTGAATACAATGTTATGTCTTTTGGACTTACAAATGCACCTGTACTCTTCCAACATATGATGAATGATATCTTACAAGAATACTTAGATGACTTTGTAGTCATTTACTTGGACAATATCTTGATCTTTTCTAAGAATGAAGAAGAGCATGAATATCATGTACGAAAGGTATTAAAGAAACTATGAGAAAGTGGATTATATACCAAATTGGAGAAATGCTCTTTCCACCAACCATCAATCAAATTTTTGGAATATATTGCTTCAAAAAATGGGATTTTTATGGATCCAAAGAAGATACAAACAGTTATAGAGTGGAAACAACCATCATCAAATAGAGATGTATAATGTTTCTTGAAATTTATAAATTTCTACAAAATCTTCATTAAAGATTATTCCAAGATTGCGGCTCTATTAACGCAATTTATAGGCAAAGACAAATTTATTTGGGATGATAAGGCTGAAGAAGCATTTAAGAAGCTAAAAGAATCTTTCACCTCTGCTCCTATACTTGTCCATGTAGATCTAACAAAATCATTTATTCTGGAAACAGATGCCTCAGATTTTGCATTAGGATCTATACTCTCTCAAACTGGTGACCATGGTCAACTACATCCAGTAGTATTCCGCTCTCAAAAATTTTGAGCTGTAGAGATTAATTACGAGATCCATGACAAAGAATTATTGATAATTGTTGATGCTTTTGAAGAATGGCGCCATTTATTGGAAGGAGCTCAATACAAGATCATGATATATACCGACTACAAAAACTTGGAATATTTTATGAGTGCTCGAGTTCTAAATCGTCGACAAGCATGATGGAGTATGTCATTATTTCGATTTGATTTTGTAATTACATATCGACTAAAAAAACTTCAAGGAAAACCAGATGCCCTTTCTTGACAATCATATCTTGCACAAAAAATAAGAGACATTGTATTGGATCAACAAAAATCAATCATGTTGAAGCCGTCCAATTTGTAGTTAAAGACATCGACGATATCTACCTATACAGATACAACTCTCAAGATAGAAATCCAGAAAGCAATGAAGATAGATCCATTTATAAAGAACATCCAACAACGTTTAAAAAATACACATGTAGAAGAAGATAATAATTTCAAATTGGAAGATGGATTGTTATACTTCAAGAATCTCTTATATGTTCCTCCAGGACCTATAAGATTTCAAATCCTTCAAGCTCGATATGACTTTCCAACAGTTGGACATTTTGGCTTCAATAAGACCTTGGAATTGATATTAAGAGACTATTGGTGGCCTCAAATGTGAAAATTGGTGAAAGAGTTCATCCAATCATGCAAAATTTGTGCACGAACAAAGATTCCAAGACACCAACCATATGGACTTCTGCAACCCCTTTTAGATCCTAAGGGCCCATGGCAATCGTTATCTATGGACTTTATTACAGACCTCTCAATTTCGAATGGAAAAGATTCAATTTTTGTGGTGGTAGATCGTCTTACTAAGATGGCACACTTTATCCCGTACAACAAGGCTATTTTTGGGGAGGAAATAGCCAAGCTTTTTATTGATAATATTTATCGAATACATGGCCTTTCAATTGATATTATTTCAGATCGAGGACCACAATTTGTATCAAACTTTTGGAGAGGATTATTTCAGCTTTTAAAAGTCAAGATCAACCTCTCATCCGCTTATCATCCTCAAACTGACGGTCAAACAGAACGAGTGAATCAGATCTTATAACAATATCTTTGTTCCAATATAAATATCAACAAGATGATTGGACGGACTTTCTACCATTGATTGAGGTTGCATACAATAACTCCAAACATTCTTCAACAAAGCAAACTCCATTCTTCTCAAACTATGGATACCACCTTAGAGCAGATCTATTCCAAATTGAAGATGTGGGAAGCCCTGTTGCAGAGGATCAAGCTACTTATTTAAAAACCATCCATAAAGATCTGAAATTCCAATTACAAATAGCCCAAGATTGATATAAAGACTATGCAGACATTCATCGCAAGAACCAACCAAATTTCAAAGTAGGAGATCGTGTGTGGTTACTTCGACGAAATATACAAACAAATCGACCATCACGAAAATTAGACTATCAAAGACTTGGACCTTTTACAATTCTACACCAAGTAAATCCAGTAAGTTTTCATCTCGAACTACCAAGTAGCATGCACATTCATCCAGTGTTTCATGTCTTGCTCTTAGAAATCTATTATAAATTAAGCATTGCTGGAAGAACTATTCCACCACCAGCTCCAGTTGAAGTCAATCAAGAGCTTGAATATGAGGTGGATGAAATATTGGATTCACATATAAGATATGGACGATTGGAATACTTCATCCATTGGAAGGGCTATGGAGTTAGCGAAAGAACATAGGAACCTTCAGATAATCTTAAGAATGCACCTAAGAAGGTTCGCCAATTCCATCAACAATATCTTAAAAAATCTAGATTCAATGGTCATTGAAGATTTTGTGGACAGTAACATCTCTTGGCTTCTAAATGACGCTTCCTATCAACAACAAAAGACCAATATGAAAAGAGGAGAGCCACGCCAAGACGTGCACTTGTATTTTCCTAGGATAGAATAGATCTTATTAGAAGCTTATTAATTATCATGTCAAATCTTTGCGTTTCAAGGGAATTGCAAGAACAAGAGTCAAAAGACTCTTTTGGCATACAAGTGGCTAGGGAATCATTGCAACTTTTATAATCTGCTAGGTTTAAAGAACATAGATAAGATGAAGGAGTATCCCAACATCAAGTAAGGCCATGCTTGGAGTCTTTGGAGATACGGCCTCATCACAAAAATCTTGATTCAAATGCCTGAGCTTTGGTAATAATCCTCAAAGTTGGAAAGGTGATTCCAAGTGGACCAGAAATTATGTTTGGAGGATGTTTCAAAGGTCGCAATGAAGAATAAATTCTTGGATGGGATGTTGGTCTAACAGAGGTGATATCTGGAGGTCATCGATGCCATCTCAAGGGACCAGTTGAATCGATAACCAACAAATAAAAGACGGAATATGTTGCTTCTCTACTCTGACGAATTCTAGAATTTTTACGCATATGATTTGATTATCAAATTGCTTCGGCTCCTCGTAAAACTCGTTGCTAGAAGGGAAGATGATGTCACAGACATACTTAAGCCACCACTAGAACTTTTGGTAGTCTTTTAAGACCTTCTATAGCTTTCTATAATCTTTTAGAATCTTCTAGAACCTTCTAGAATCTCCTTCAACCTTCCAAGACCTCCTGTAGACTTTTTAGAGTCTTCCAAAATCTTCTTTAAACTTCTAAAATATTCTAAGATACTCTTAGGGTCCTCTAGAATCTTCTTCAACCTTCCAAGACCTCAGAGATTTTTAGTCTTCTAAAATTTTCATATTTCTATGATATTCTAAGATATTCTTAAGATCCAATAGACATAAGGCCTCATAGTATAAATAAGAAGCAAGAGTGAGGAGCAGCCTTTGACAACACAAGTCTGAGTAATTCTGAGCTGCTGTTTCGGTTTCTTTATATTAATCTGGCTTATTTTTGACTGGGGCTTCATTTCGTCTCCATAAAATTTCGTTTGAAGTTATTCTGATTCTGATTTCTTTTTTTGATTCTTGGCTAACTTGCTATCTTGTATCCTGACAAATAGAGGCGGATGATAAATCTCTTATTCATTGGCCAAAAATCATGCCCAATGGGCTTCAAGGAGGCTGCCTGAGGGTTTATTAGGAGTTAGGGTTTTGTTTTTTATAGGAGTCAAATATCAGAGGCTAGAATCATAAGGTTTACATTTTTGGATCTGGTTTAGGTGAAAATTTTGTGTGATTTTCACTTTTTATGAAGAAGTTATAGGTGCCTCCAAAGTTGCGGTATTGATTTTGACCTACCGCTCACTGCTTTTGATATAACTCACGACAGGCAGCAATCACATCAGCGATCGATTGGAGAGAGCACTTTTACAACTATACTTTTTATGTATATCTTGATGAAATTCAAGCTAGGATGAAGGAGATATTGGAAGTTGAAGTTAGTGCTTACAAACTTAAGAGCAGTAAGTGACTTGCTTACATAGTGGTTATATTTTGAGCTATATCTTAAGCAATTTGAAAGATTTTTGGCTCAAAATTTTTAAGAATGTATATGTTTATGTCACAAGACTATGTGCAAAAATTTTGTGGCATTAGGATTTGACTATGGTATATATGAAAAATAGCGCTTCTGTCTCTAAGCTTAGGCTCTGGCACTGCTAGGGTTTCGATATCGTGACGCATCAAGAATAACTTACATAATTGATTCTTTTTCTCAGGGTGAAAGTTAAGATAATTATCTATACTTTGAATTAAATTTTATAGAAATTGAATAGTTGGATCAAGAGTTATTGGACTCTAAAGTTTAGCAAGAAATAAGTCCTTGTGGGTGAATAAAGTTTTGAAGGGTTTTTGTGGAAATTTGAACCCTTTTTGTACAAACCTACTTGAATACAAGAGGGTTTATATATATAACTTTTCTTTTGTAAGATTGTTATATTATTTGTCCTTTTTATTAAGGACAAATTACCTATTGGATTTTTGCCATCAAGTTTCAAATAAACTCTCTACAGCCAGCTATCCAATGTATTCCCAGATAGAAGGCCACAACATACGACAACGTTAAAGGATGGAGCTTATGAATGGTATAGGAACCATTCCCCTCAAACCTTTAAAGTTGGGACATGCTCATGAGAGCATTCTTAAAGAAGTTTTAGACTAGAAGTGGGACAAAGTAACGCCCTCACGGTCCTTTCTTTTTTGAGACAAGAAAAAAGAGAAGAAATTGCCGAATATATTTGGCAATTTGAACTAATAGTAACTGTTTTTGTAGGAATGCTTCTCACAAAAGACACCCTCATCCAATTTTTTATTTAAGGATTTAGTAATGAGGATACGATTAGAGAAATCTTCAAAAGAAGGCCAAAAAACTTAGAGGATGCTAAAAAGATAGCATAGATGATTGAAAACATTGACAAATAACAAAAAATGATGTGGAGGAAGGAAGACCATAGAATCCTAAATTTTATACTAATCTATGTCCAAAATATGGATAAGTCTCAAGAACACCCTTATGGAATTGTGAAAAATCAATTTCAACCTGTAATCCATTTTTCTACATCTTTAGAGGTTAGACTACCACCTAATCTTTCAAAATTGACATATCCAAAGGATAGAAATAGGTGGAAGGACGACTTTAAAAAAGATATTCTTCAAAGTCAAAGGAATTTTCAGAATGAACTGGCACAACAGATAAAGACCATGCAATAACAAATGGTTTTTTTAATTAAGGGCCAAAATCCAAACCAAGCTCCACTTCCCATAGAATCTGATAGGTACACTTCAGGGTTGTGGTGTATTCAATGTAATCAACTGGGACACACTAGCCAATTTTGTTCAAACTTGTAAAATTACCAACATAATCTTAGCCGGAAACAACCCTATATTACACCTCATAGGAACCAAGGAAATTCAAGGCTTAACATTTCCAGGAAAACGTGTAATTATTACATAACTTTAAAATCAATCACTTATTAGATTTTAAGAGGCGCATCACCTTGCTGGTGAAAAAGGCAACTACTTGCAACTATTGATAGAAAACAAAATAACATGTAGAAATTGTGGGAGAATCCATCCTATGAAATTATGTAGACAAACCGATAAGGTAGTCTCCATAAAGTTCCCACAAGGGAATTATCATCAACAAGCTTAAGATCAATTGAAAGGGGTAAGAAATCTTAATTCAGATAATATTTTAAAACTTCCAAATCTTTTCTATGACTACAACAATAATCATCAAAATCAACATCATCCTTCATGTTTAAATATTAAACAAGGATTCACCCTTCTAAATGTTAGTCAATTTCAATATAGCCAACAATATGATTGCCAAGGTTCATAAGATGCGAGGTATTTAGAAATATCAACTAAAGAACAAGGCTTTCAATCTATTAGGAATCAATCTTCATCTTCTCAAACCAACTACATTTCATATAAAGAGGTTCTTGACAGGATTAAAGAACTCTCTAATATACCAGTCTTAGCAGTTATGACAAGGTCTTGATATACTAGTCCTCCCCTTCTTATTTCAATGGATAATAAAAATAGTTCAAAAGATATTTTTTATTTTTCAGATTTAAATAAAGCCACAAGGAAGGCAATGGCTAATATAGGAGATTCTAAAGAAGTATCTCAAGTCCTTGAACCTATATCAAGTAAATTGCCAAGAAATTTGAAGAAAAATATTCAAGTAGAGGAATTTCTTTCTAAAAAAGAGTATGAAGGACCTAGAGTTCTCAATTTTTAATTTAATCCTTCAACTCAACTTAAAGGCAAGGATCAGGTCAAGTCATATGATTTATGAGAAGATTTAAACAAAATTAAGGCAGATATTATAATTATTCAGTTATTGGAGGCTTTTTTCTAATAAGAAGGAATTTTAAAACAAGCCTTCTTATTAAAAGATGACAACGATCTAAATCAAAAATCCCGGTTCATGTTAGAATAATTCAAGTAACAGAAGAGGTGAAGGCAATTGAATTAGAGATGTCTATAGTGGATAAAATTATATCCTATACTATTGTGGATGGGGGTAGTGGTTTGAATATTATGCTAGTGAGAACTATGAAGAAATTAGGACTTAATATTACTAGTCCCTCTCCATTTGTGATTAACATGGCTAATCAAAGCCAAGACACACCTCTTGGATAAATTAGTGGTTGTAGGATGATGACGGGAGGTGAAGAGTATTCTCTCACTTTTCATATGATTCATATGCATCCTAGCAAAAATTCATGTTCATTACTTTTAAGTAGATCTTGATTAAAGACAGCTAATGTATAAATTGATTGGAGAGATAAAAAGCTCCATATCATCTATGGGCCACCAAAAAACCTGACTAAAATCCTAATTCAATCTCAAGGATTATTTTTAGTCCAAATCTCATTTCACTCTTCAGAAGATGAGATTTTGAATCTTTAATCACAGAAAGAGTTCAAAAAGAAGGTTAGATTTGTTGATTTAATAGCAAGCAAGGGAATTCATTCAAATATGGTCCAATCAACTCTATTAGGATGTATAGGCCTTGGACTATATGATTGAGAAGATGATGGAGAATTCACTCAATAGTTGAAAACACATCCTATTTCAAGTGGGAATGAAGTCATAAGTATTAATTGTATAAATGGTTTTGCCTCAAAACTAAACCATGAAGAAAAAAAAGATTTAGCAATTCTAGTGGATGACATTAATTATAAAGATGCCTTTGGAATAAACTTTGATAGCACTCAAGTTCATATATTAGACAAATTAATAGAAAAAAATGACCTTATTCTACTTTTATAATTTAAACAGACTTTTAGTAGTCTCATGATTAAAAATGACATGGCCAACTATCCACAAATATCAAATGATTGGTATAGAGAACACATAGAGGCAATACAAAGAGGAAGGAAAATTGCCTTTGATAAATGACATAAGGTCAGAATACTTAAGACTGATATATTGATCCTTTTACAAGATGCTAAAAGATTAGATTTCCCAGAAAAAGTTTGATGTTTTATGGTTGGATCCTTATTTAGTTAAAGAAGTCTCTTCAAATAATTCAATTTGGTTACTAACACTAAACGGAGAAGATTTTCCTATTAGAACTTTTGAGAATAGATATAAAGAATATAAAATGTGATTTTTATTATAAACTAAAAGAAAAACACCTCATCTTTAAGTTCATTTTTATTCAAGGCCTAAGAAAAAACTAGAGTCATCAAAATTTAATGAAGTCAAGAGGATGAACATTGGAGTTCAAGAGAAGCAACAAATTTATTTATTAGTCTTTTTTCTCTCAAAATTTAGTCTCTTTCATGATGCAATTAAGTATATTCCAAATAAATGAAGAAGGTATTTTAATTAGATCCTCATATTTTTTGAATATAAAAAAAAAAAAAATTAAAAAAAAAATAGAATATTAGAATTTGTAACTTATATTTGATAAATATCCAAGGAAAGTAGAAGTATTGGTCATAAGAGAGGTTGTTAATGGAGCATTTTGGATTTGAATCCGATTGGAAAAATAAGCTATCCCAATCAATTAGTGTTGCTGCAGGAAAAGACCAACCTTGCCATCCAAAGGATATATAGGCCTTAGAGGGTCAATACTAAAATCCTCTCAAATTCAGAAAGATTCTAAAATATTACCTTATATTTTCTATTTTTTATTTTTTAACAATGATATCTTTCTCTATAATCACTAGTTCTTAGGTTAGATTTAATTTTCTCTATCTTCTTTGTTTAGCTCTATGGACCAAAATCTATTTTAATTCCTTTAGATTAGTAGCAACTTAATCATTTTTATTTTAGATAGCTGTTAAAAACTTCTCTAGATAAATCCTTTTTTTTAATTCAATAGCATTTTTGAGAGGGCAGTTCTAGGTTCTTCTCTTTTGTAAGTCATCCCAGATGGTTGCCATGTGTGAGTCATCAAATTGACTCATTAGTTGTTTTAGGACAAAAAAATACATTTAAGTGCCAAAATTACAATTATTAGGTGAAGATGTATTTAGAAGATGCTAAATAAAAGAAAATAGTATTAGTAGAGAAGAAATACAATCTTAATAAGTCTTGGAGGCAATTATCTTAGTTGATTTAGTATTTTCTCTTAATTGTAAGAATTAGTATTTGGTGATGGAAACCAATGTCTATATTGGCATTCTATCTTTATGTACCACTTATTAAATATATATAAATGTTACTTAGTAAGTAGAAGAAGCATGAAAAAGAAATCTCATATCTTTTTAATTATTTATGTAAAAAATAGAATTTTTAGTAGATTTAAATTGATTTTATTATTATAAAAAATCACCAAGATAGAATAAAATAGTATTAAATTGATATTATCACTTTAGAAGTATTATAGGAATTTTTAGAATTTATTTAGAATTTATTTAGAATTTTTAGAAGAATTTTTAAGACTTTGGTAAAAATGAGTTTTACCACCTTGGGAGCCATTATGAAGAAATGGAGCAAGATTTGAAGCCCATACAAGGTTCCTAGGCTAATAAGGTTTTTTTGAACACCATGATGAAGTCAAAAATGAAAAATTATTAGTTCTACTAGTATAAAATAGGAGGACCAGCAGCTAGTGTAGTCCTTGTAGGAAGGGAGGTGCACAAGTCCCATATGGATTGTGGCACCTTGGATGTAGGTAGGAGGATAAGACTAAGGCCTTGTGGCCTCTCTAAGACACCCTTATACTCTACTTGTGAGCTTTGGTGAGGTTCGAACTCTTGATCTCTTAAGCAAGTTATCCTTGAGATAAAAATTATTCAGTTAACTTTTCAATTCTTTACCTTTTATCTTTGAACTATCATAACTTATTCATAGTAATTTGGATTTACATGTTTTTTATATCATTAAAAAGATAAAAAAATTATCTATTTAAAAATATAACTTTTTATTTTTATTTTTTATTTTTTACTAGGTGAAAATACAGTGAACAAATTGTGACTAGTTTTGTAGTGTGCAATTACTCAATTGTACATATTTCACTTGTATTGTGTTATTCTTCTCCTTCATTATTGTTTATTGCTCCTTATACTTCACACTACAATTTATAAGCAACTTTTAATTGAGGCCACCTTATACTTTGGATTGAGGAGTGATTTTTATCCTCACACAATGAAATATTATATAATTATATAATATAAATTAGACAAAAAGTAATATTAGTTCTTATATTTTGACAAGTGAATATGATCTGTAGTGTTATTAAGATTTTAACTTCTTATTTTTAAATTTGCTTTAATTTGTAATATGTTGAATTATTCAAATTTATTTAATGGTATTGAAATTATATTTAATAAATTTTAATTTTTTATTTGGGCTTAAAAACAAATGATATCATCTTTAAAATTAAAAATGGGTTTGACCACCTGTCATGGTTTGAATTTATTCCAATATTTATCTAATTAATATAAATAGATAGAAATAGATAGAAGTAGATTAATTTGATAATATCTTATAAAGAAACTTTTTAGAAACTTCATAGATGTGGATTCACCTTTATACATGTCTATAGGTGATTGTTAGGCCAAAAACTTGGCCAACAAGCTAGCCACATCACACATGCTAGATACATGAACAAGCTAGCCATGTGTTATATACAGCGAGAGGCTTTCAGTTAACAAGTTAGCCATATGTTATACACATTAATAGAGTTGTGTTCAAGCTAGCCATATATTATACATGTTGGTATGGAACGTTACTATATGTTATACATACAAGTTGGTGAATAGCGAACAAGCTAACAAGATAAGAATATGTCGCAGAAATATGAACAACCAAGACATGCATGCCATATCAATGTAGGAAATTTTCAAGAAAGTTTGACATGTGTCTAACAAATTGGATACATGTTGGAGGTCCTATAAAATGCCTCCAAGTAATTTTTGAGTAGATAATATATATAAAAACAAGAGTGAAGCCTTCTTCACTCTTGTCAATGCCTTTCTTATTTCTAGTCTTTTTTTAATCTTCTTGTCTTTGGCAATAGCTATTTTAATTTTAATACTATCATTAAATAATTTTAAATAATACAAGAATATATTTTGATTCATGTCCTTATCTTTGACCATTTAATAAGAATAAAGATTCATTATTCTTATTTTGTATTTAAAAAGTGAATACATTACCCCACTTTTATTGTTATATTTGAAAATTGCGGATTATCCACCTTTAAGATAATATTCTTTACTTTCTAACTTTGAATTTTTGAAAAAAGAAAGTGGATCACCTCACTTTGTAGATTTTTTTATTTTATTTTTAGTATTTGATATTAGAAGTTGCAAATTATCTTCTTCTAATATAAATTGTAGAGTTATTAAGATGAAAGGAAAGATCATGGATGCTACATTTAACAAAAGTAAGAATAGATTTATAACTATTGCAGATCTTCAAGAGCTTGTTAATACTCTCAAGGTAGAAATTTCACAAATCACTAATACCAATAATAGAGGTACTATTCCTATGCCTATAGAAGAAGTCCAAAGCCTATGTCAAGAAGTCAAGCAGGTGTCTCAGGCTTACATTTTCAAAAGATTTAATAATTATGAATTTTTGTTAGTCATTACATAATTAAATTAGTGCTTTATGGCCAAAAGTAGCATTGCAATTGGCTAGGACAGAGCTGCAAAAAGAATGAGTGAAATTCAAGCACCGATTAGAAATACTTACAAGTTGGCTTAAGGAGACTGATTGACATAAAAGAGAGGCCCAAGCTAAAAGTCATGCAAGGAGACAAGAGAAGGAGGCCTTGGAATATCGGATTTGCCAATTGAAAGAGACTCAAGTAGTCTCGACACTAGAGAAGACTCAATTGGAGGAGTGCGAGCAATTTCTCATATCTGAGCTATGTCGTGAGTAAGGAGCAAGTGGTCAAATCCAATTGTTAGCTGCAAGTGATGTAACATGGCATTAATTTCTATTTGAGAATATACTAGGTACTTGGTTGTGGAGAGTTTATTTGAAACTTATTGGCTAAACTCTGATAAGTGATTTGTCTTTGATAAAAAGGATAATTAATATTAAAATATTACAAAAGAAAAATTATATAGATAAACCTTCTTATATTCAAGTACGTTTGTACAAAAAAGATTCAAATTTCCACAAAAACCCTTCAAAACTTTATTCACCCGCAAGGACTTATTTCTTGCTGAACTTTAGAGTCCAATAACTCTTGATCCAACTATTCAATTTCTATAAAATTTAGTTCAAAGTGTAGATAATCTTCAAATTCTTGCTATGTTAATCAATTATAAATTTATTTTTGATCATCCGATATCTCAAAATCTCTAGCAAGTGCTTAAAATCCTAGCTCAAAGACACTTGAGCACTATTTTCTTTGTATCTCACAAATCCAAAATCTTAATGCCACAAAATTTTTGCACATAATTTGATGACATAAACATATTTACTCTAAAAAATTTTGAGCCAAAAATCTATCAAATTGCCTAAGATATAGCTCAAAATATAACCATTAGTTAAGCGGGGTCACTTACTGCCTTTAGCTTATAAGCACTAACTTCAATTCGTAATATCTTCTTTATTTAAGCTTGGATTTTATCAAGCCATACGTAAAAAGTGTAGCAAAAAAGTGCTTTCTCCAATTCCAGTTGCCAATCCTCTATTGCTCTCTATAAGCGCAAATTATGTCCAAAATAATGACAGTAGGTACAATTTCAACATCCTAACATTGAGCACCTATATTTCTTTTATAAAAAGTTCAAATCATGCAAGATTTGCACCAAAATCATATCTAAAAATCCAAATTGGCTGATCTTAGCCTTTGATGTTTGACTCTCCTTGGAAAACAAACCTTCTTATCTAATTATCCCTCAAACAGTGTCCTTGAAGTCCATTGGGCATGATTTTTGGCCAATAGGAATAAAGATTTCTATCACCTATCTCCATTTATCCACATAGATGGCCTAACTATCCCCTTTCACACTAAAAATCTTTTTATAATCTTTTTTCTTATACGTTTTATATGATGTGTTTTAAATACCAAAATAAAAGAAATAAATATAATCTTAAGGATCACCAATATCTAAGAAAAGTGACTTAAGATATACAAAAGTTACTATCAATGTAAATGAACTTCAAAATTATGATAAAAAAAAATAATAATATTGTAGAAACCTCAATAATAATCTTTTAGATAGATTCTTTTTAAACTAACAACCTAACTACATCCTATAATCAATAAACCTACTATTATAGCTTTCACTTAATTGTATAATAAATTATATATGAAATATATACGTACAATTTTTTCATATGGTAGTAAAATCACAACATGATAATGTAGTGATGCCTTTTAATTTATACAATGTTCTTTCAACTTTTCAAAGAGTCATGAACTATATATTTTCAAACCTTCATCAAAAAACCATGTCAGCTTTATTAATGATTTTAATTGTCAATCATCAAAGGATGATCACCTTGAAAGCCTTCAATTGTGCTTCCAATATTGTAAGAAAGTAGGAATTTCTCTTAATCCAAAAAAAAGTTTACTTAGCAATTAAAAAATGAGTTTTATTGGATTATATTATTTAAAAAAAAAGAAAAGAATTTGATCCTAAAAAAGTAGAAATAATTATAAATCTACTAGCTTCAACAAGTGTAAAGGATATTCAAAAGATTTTAGAATATATGGATTGGTATCGCAACTTGATTGAGTCATATTCTACTCATACTTTATCATTGATAAATTTATTGAAAAAATCTATCAAATTTGAATGGACTTCCAAATACCAAATTGATTTTGATGCAATTAAAGTTAAATTGCTATCTTATCCTTATCTACTATCGATAAATTGAGATCAACCTTTCTATGTCTATTGTGATGCCTTCAAACTTGCAGTAGGTAGTGGCTTATGTCAACTAGATGATAAAGGTGTGATCCATCCTGTTGCCTTTGCTAGTTCATAATTGAGAAGTGCTAAATGGAATTATACAACCACAGAACAAGAATGCTTAGATATGGTTTTTAGTATCAAAAAGTTTCGACACTGTTTTTTGATGAATAAAGTCATTTTTTTTGTAGACCACATGGCTCTTAAATACATTGTAAATAAATCAAACTTAAGTGATAGATTAACAAGATGGATGTTACTTTTAGCAGAATTTGATTATACAATACAATACAAACTAAAAAAATAATACAAATAAGTCAATCATCTTTCACAATTATCTACACCTATAAGGATCTATGATATAGACGATGAATTTTTTTATGGCTATTTATTCTACGTTATGGTAGTACTTACTTAATATGAATATATTGCTAAAATTTTTATTATTCAATAATTATCTAATACTTTATCAAAAGATGAACAATGGAAGATTAGAATGAATAGTACTTATTTTGTCCTTATAGCCAAGAAACTATATTATTGAAGAATTGATGAAATTTTAAGATGTTGTCTTATTTATGACAA